>OY992537.1:211292175-211827781 GCA_963921195.1 Pegoplata infirma | reverse complement strand
TAAATGATATATTTAAAAACAAGTAAAAAAAGTTAAATTCAGCTTTTCCGAATGTAGTGATAACCTCCACAACATAAAAAAAGGATTAGTTGCAAAAAAAAATTTTAAAAAAATTACGCGAAAAAATTTTTTTCGTCAAAAAAAAAGTTCCGCGAAATTTTTTTTTTGGAAAAAAATTGGTTAGGTTCGGTTGGATGGGCGCTCGCCCTTTGGCGAGTTCACTCGGAGGCCATAAGGCCCATTGTGATTCCCCTAATCATATTTCCCCTCTCCCCCTCTGATACAAAGTTCTACTTTTTAAACCACCCCGTTTTCCTGAGGTATTCCGCTAGAGACGTCAATGAGACACCGCTTAGGCAGTCCAGGTCATCGAAAAATCTTTGTCCCAAATGCTTAAGGCGGCTAATCATTAGACCCGGACATTCGCATAGCAAGTGCTTCTCTGACTCCTCTACCTCCACTTTCCCACAGCTTCTACAAAAGTCCCTATCAGAAATTCCCATACGCACGGCCATTTGGCCAATCATACAGTGTCCTCTTAGGATTCGGCAGTGGCACAAGGTTCTAGATATCCTGCACGTAGTCAGTGATATTCACCTATCTCTCATCCTATTTTCAGTTATCCTATCAATTTCGTTCATCAATTCCACTATAGGAACCGAGATGTCAGGTTCTACACGTTCCCCCACCGATTCAGAGCCATTCCTCGCACATTCATTAGCCAATTCGTTCCCAGCGCACTGTGGCCGAAATCACTGATCTAGCGGCGCTTAAGTCAAAATTTAAAAATTAAGGTCTATAAATGTTATTGAACTGCATCGTTTACCTATACTATACAGAAAAAATTTACGTTTTTACTTTTGTTTTGCTTTCATTATTCGCACAGCTGTAGGCTATCAAATATACATTTTCTGCAGCAAGTTTATTAAAGGAATTTGGGGCCTAATTACTCAGTGAGTTTTTCTTGACACTTTTAAGTCAATGGTTTATACATTTTGAGCCAAAAAGTTTTAATTGAAAGTAAAAGGTATGTTTTAACTAAAAAATAAATGGTTGTGGCCTGTGTGTATCTAGTTTATTATTCGTTCATTATAGAAGTTTACATTTGTAATATAAATTATAGTTTCATGGACTGCAACTTTTGAAATTCGATCGTATTCGGTCCAATTCCTGTTTTGTTTATTATTTTGGGTTATTTTTGTTGTGACGTTTCAGTATGGCGTGCTAGTTCGCGCAAGTTGTTCGGTTTTTTAGGGTCCATCTGCCTATCCAAATAAACAGTATAAACGCGATACAGACCACAATTTTCAATCGATTTGGCTAAAATTTGAAATTTAAGATTTTTTATCGAAATAACAAAACCTATTAAATTTTTGACAAAATCGGTCGATGTTATCCCATAGCCCCCATGTTAATTTTCCCTTCCAGTTTTACTTAAAAAGCTCTAACAATAGTATTTTAACAAATATCCTCTTGAAATTCGATTGTTAAATGTTTTTTGTAGCCATAAATAATCACTCTAAATTTTAACGGAATCGGAACATTTTAACTTCTAGTCCTCATACAGACCACCCTCCCGATATTCACATAAATTTCCCAAAATACATAAAAACACTGAAATAAAAAAATATGGCTAAAAATTAAATTTTTTATAAGTTTTATAATCACAAATATGCACTGGGGTTTATTATTTTACATTTCCGAATTAAGCGCCGCTAGATTGGGTGTTTCGGCCACTGTGCAGCGGCCCCACTATGGCCTGGGACCCAGATTAGCTTGATTGTGTGATGACTGATTTGACGAAGCGATTGTATACAATTCATAACCATTCCCGATTTTACAGTATTTGACTCTAAGGCCTTCAAAACTGCGAGACTATCCACGAAATTGTTAATAACGCAAGGACGAAGATCCCTTGTCATAATTAACTGCGCGGCTTTGTCAATTGCAAGCACCTCAGCCTGGAAAACACTACACTTATCCGGAAGCCTCAATGAGATCCCGATTTCGAGGCATTCTGAGTAAACTCCCGAACCCGTACCCATCTCCATCTTTGATCCGTCCGTAAAGATTGAGATCGCATTCTCTGTAATAACAGAGTTTTCCGCCCAGTCTTTACAAGTCGGTGTTTGGACTTCGAAGGTTCTGTCAAAGTTCGTCTGTGGTGAGATATAGTCGGTTCTCTGTTCCAGTTCCGTCCCGCCCACCGTACTTAATATAGTCGAGTGTCCCCAAGAGCGTTGCTTAAGCATTTGCGACTCTCTTAACCTGAGAGCCGATTTTGCTGCTGTGCTCTTGACGTAAATATCCACGGGCTGAATGTTTAGTATCACTTCCAAACCGGCCTGGGGTTTGTACTTGTAAAAATTTCATTCTGTGTGCAATTCTGTTTACATATGCCAACCAGCAGCCAATTTAAAGCATTTTGTATTTTTAGGTTATGTAAAATATACCAACATTTTCGAGGTGTTCTAACATTTAAGTTCGTAACTTTTGAACCGCTGAACCGATTTCGCTTAAATGCAATACCAAACTACTTAGGACAACAACAAGTATTCTGCAAAGTCTTAGTCATATATGTTTAATTCTTTGGCCGTGATAACCATTTCCACAGACGGACAGACAGACGGACATCGCTAAAATGTCTTAGAATCCATCACTGATCAATAATATATATACTTCATGCGGTCCCAAGACCGATATTTCGATGAGTTACAAACGGCATGTTAAACTTATATATATAACCTCTATCACTAGAATGGAGGGTATAAAAATATTAAAACTTAACGTATGTTATACCAAATATATTAAACTGTCTCTTCTTTTATTCTCTTTTAATGTAGCATTTATTGCTAAAAAACAATCCAGCCCCAACTTGGGCGCCAAATCAAAAATTATAATTTTAAAATCTAAATGACTTTTAAATTCAAATAAGTTTATGATAGATATTTAATTAATAATATTAAATACCAATCATATATATCTTTCCCTTTCTTTCCTTTTTATTACTCCAAACAATTGTGCCCCAAAATGGGATCCAATTTAAAGAATTGCTACTTGTGTGAAATTCAAACAAATCTTAATCTTATGATTTATGTATCTAATACCAAATTGTCTCTACTTTATTTCTTTTCTAATGTACTTTTAATTACTACAAACAACTCGCCCCAACTTGGGCGCCAATTCAAAAATTAAGATTTTTAAATCTAAATGATTTTTAAGTTCGAATACGTTTAAGAGAAATATTAAATTGGAAACACAGCGTAACGAAACTGAACACTATTTTAGAAAACAAGAGGTGTGGCCAACGTTGCTATATATCTGCGACATGCTGATTCTAATGGCGTGCTTCGTTTTTCGATGTATTGTATAGTTTTCTTGCAAAATTATATTCGCCCTTATATTCGCGAATTTCTTCATTTTTGAAGTTTTCGCGAAATAAAACGCCAAATTGGTTTTTCATGAAAACTGGCTTCCAGTGAATCAAAAGGGCATCCCTAACAATACGAATAGTAGACAAAATAAAGCTGTCATGATGAAAATCGCGAAAACCCATTTTTTTGTTTGTGGCAGCATCATTTTACGAGATGATTTAAGGGTCCATCTTTTAGTTTATAATGTGGGAACCTTAAACAATGAACTGACTTAAAATTTATCCAAAAAAGTTTTCATTCGCAAAACTTATCTTAACAAAAACTATAATTATTGTAGAGCAAACACTTAAATAATTATTGTAGGGAAAACACTGAAATTACAAACAATAGATCCCAACTTGGGCGCCAACTCCAAAAATTATAATTCTAAAATCTGAATGATTTTTAAATCCAAATAGGTTTAAGAGAAATATTTAATTTATAATATTAAATACCAATCATATAAAAATTTCTCTACCAAATATATAAATTGTCTCTACTTTTTTTCTCTTTTAATGTACCTTTTATTGCTACAAGCAATACAGCCCTAACTTGGGCGCATAATCAAAAATATGATTTTAAAATCTGAATGATTTGTAAATCCAAATAAGTTTAAGAGAAATAATAAATTTATAATATCAAATAACAAATGTATGAATTATCTCCTCTCTTGATCTTTTATGTCTGCAAACTATTGAGCCCCAACATGGGCTCTAATTCGAAGTTTTGCATCTTGTAAGGAATTTAAACAACATTTTGGCTTATAATTTATAAATCCATATTATATTAAGAGAAATAATAAAGATTTATAATATTTAATACCAAATTCATAAAATGTTCCCTTCTTTTGTACGTTTTATTACAACAAACTCTTGGGCCCCAACATGGGCACCAATTTAAAGAATATTTTCTTATGCGAAATTCGAAGCTAAGCTTTTGATTTTTAAATCCAAATAAGCTAAAAAGAAATATTAGACATATAATACCATACAAAGAGAGTTTTCTCTTTGTTTGTACCATTGATTACATAAAACAATCGGACTTCATATGGGGAGCAACTCAAAGAATGTGATCTTTATGTCCAAATTAATTTGAAATCCAAAAAAAGTTTAATAGAAATATAAGATTTGTGATAAATGTACCAAATACAGAAAGTTTGTCCCTTTATTGGACATTTTATTTCTACAAACATTGGCACCCAAATAAGGGCCCCAATTTAAAAAAATCGCGTCTTGTGCGAAGGTAAAACAAATCCTAAGCATAGAATTATTAAGACTTATAAAACTTAAAACAAAATTTAAAATATGTTTTCTTTTTTTACAACTTTAACAACTACAAACAATTGGTCCCAAATTGGGCGACAATTCGGAAAATATTTTTTTTAAATCATGGGCGCCAATTTAAAAAATGTGGTCCTATGCAAAATTCGAAGCTAAGCTTATGATTTGTAAATTCAAATAAGCTAAAATAAAATATTATATAATATTTAATATTTAATACCAAATAAATACAATTTTTTCCTTGTTTGTACTATTGATTATTAAAAAAAAATCGGACCCCAAGGGGGAGAAATTTAAAGAATGAGATTTTTATATCAAAAGGAACTGGAAATCCAAAAAAAGTTTTAGAGAAATATAAGATTTGTGATAATTATACCAAATACAGATAGTTTGTCCCTTTTTTGGAGATTTTATTTCAACAAACAATAGCGCCCTAATAAGGGCACAAATTTAAAAAAACCACGTCTTGTACGAAGTTTAAACAAACCCTAAGCATATGAATTTTAAAAAAATTACTCCAAACGAATTATTAAGGTTTATAAATTTAATAACCATATTTAAAAAATGTTCTCTTCTATTGTAACTTTAACTGCTACAAACCATTGAGCCTAAACCATTGAGCCCAAACTGGGCGCTGGGAAAATATGATTTTTAAATTAAAGTAACTTGAATATTAAGATATTTAATCTTTAGTACCACATATATAAAATGTTCTCTTCTCTATTATTACTACAAAACATTATGCCCCAACATGAGCGCCAATTTAAAGAACTGTGCCTTGTGCGAAATCATATAAAAATTTCTCTACCAAATATATAAATTGTCTCTACTTTTTTTCTCTTTTAATGTACCTTTTATTGCTACAAGCAATACAGCCCTAACTTGGGCGCATAATCAAAAATATGATTTTAAAATCTGAATGATTTGTAAATCCAAATAAGTTTAAGAGAAATAATAAATTTATAATATCAAATAACAAATGTATGAATTATCTCCTCTCTTGATCTTTTATGTCTGCAAACTATTGAGCCCCAACATGGGCTCTAATTCGAAGTTTTGCATCTTGTAAGGAATTTAAACAACATTTTGGCTTATAATTTATAAATCCATATTATATTAAGAGAAATAATAAAGATTTATAATATTTAATACCAAATTCATAAAATGTTCCCTTCTTTTGTACGTTTTATTACAACAAACTCTTGGGCCCCAACATGGGCACCAATTTAAAGAATATTTTCTTATGCGAAATTCGAAGCTAAGCTTTTGATTTTTAAATCCAAATAAGCTAAAAAGAAATATTAGACATATAATACCATACAAAGAGAGTTTTCTCTTTGTTTGTACCATTGATTACATAAAACAATCGGACTTCATATGGGGAGCAACTCAAAGAATGTGATCTTTATGTCCAAATTAATTTGAAATCCAAAAAAAGTTTAATAGAAATATAAGATTTGTGATAAATGTACCAAATACAGAAAGTTTGTCCCTTTATTGGACATTTTATTTCTACAAACAATGGCACCCAAATAAGGGCCCCAATTTAAAAAAATCGCGTCTTGTGCGAAGGTAAAACAAATCCTAAGCATAGAATTATTAAGACTTATAAAACTTAAAACAAAATTTAAAATATGTTTTCTTTTTTTACAACTTTAACAACTACAAACAATTGGTCCCAAATTGGGCGACAATTCGGAAAATATTTTTTTTAAATCATGGGCGCCAATTTAAAAAATGTGGTCCTATGCAAAATTCGAAGCTAAGCTTATGATTTGTAAATTCAAATAAGCTAAAATAAAATATTATATAATATTTAATATTTAATACCAAATAAATACAATTTTTTCCTTGTTTGTACTATTGATTATTAAAAAAAAATCGGACCCCAAGGGGGAGAAATTTAAAGAATGAGATTTTTATATCAAAAGGAACTGGAAATCCAAAAAAAGTTTTAGAGAAATATAAGATTTGTGATAATTATACCAAATACAGATAGTTTGTCCCTTTTTTGGAGATTTTATTTCAACAAACAATAGCGCCCTAATAAGGGCACAAATTTAAAAAAACCACGTCTTGTACGAAGTTTAAACAAACCCTAAGCATATGAATTTTAAAAAAATTACTCCAAACGAATTATTAAGGTTTATAAATTTAATAACCATATTTAAAAAATGTTCTCTTCTATTGTAACTTTAACTGCTACAAACCATTGAGCCTAAACCATTGAGCCCAAACTGGGCGCTGGGAAAATATGATTTTTAAATTAAAGTAACTTGAATATTAAGATATTTAATCTTTAGTACCACATATATAAAATGTTCTCTTCTCTATTATTACTACAAAACATTATGCCCCAACATGAGCGCCAATTTAAAGAACTGTGCCTTGTGCGAAATTTAAACAAATCCTTAGTTTATGATTTTTAAATCCATATTACATTAAGAGAATTTTTAATATTTATAATATTTAATACCAAATAAATTAAATTTTCACTTTTTAGGTACCTTTTATGAATGCAAACAGTTGGCCCCCACATGGGCGCCAATTTAAAGAATTTTGTCTTATGCAAAATTCAAAGCTAAGCTTATGATTTGTAAATTCAAATAAGCTAAAATAAAATATTATATAATATTTAATATTTAATACCAAATAAATACAATTTTCTCCTTGTTTGTACTATTGATTACTCAAAAAAATCGGACCCCGAATGGGGAACAATTCAAAGAAAGTGATTTTTATATCTAAATGAATTTGAAATCCAAAAAAGTTTAAGAGAATTGTTTGAGTTGTGTTAAATTATACCAAATACAGATAGTTTGTGTCTTTATTGTATATTTAATATCCATAAACAATAGCGCCCTCATAAGGGCACGAAATTAAAAATTTATGTCTTGTGCGAAGTTATAACAAGTCCTAAGCAGAGAATTATTAAGATTTACAAAATTTAAAACCAAATTTTTCTCTTCTTTTGTACATATTATTACTACAAAAAAAATATGCTCCAACACAAACGCCAATTTAAAGAACTGTGCTAAATTTAAACAACTCCTAAGTTTATGCTTTATAAATCCATATTATATTAACAGAATTAATAATATTTATAATATTTAATTCTAAATAAATTAAATTTTCTCTTCTTAGGTACCTTTTATAAATGCAAACAGTTGGGCCCCAACATGGGCGCCAATTTAAAGAATTTTGTCTTATGCGAAATTTGAAGCTAAGCTTTTGATTTTGAACAATTGACTTTTAAAAATTATTCAATTCTCTACGGGAAAATATTTAAAGAATTACAAAAACGTTTGCCAACATTTAAGTGTTAATGCTCTTGAAAATAGTAATGCCTACTTTTTTGTCGTTTGTTGTTTTCATAAAGTGTTGCCTATTTTAAGGATTACTTTTAAGTTATTTTGTAATACAGCTACATTCTTTTTTTGGGTGCTTAAATAATCTTAGTAATCTAAAATAATCTCTCAACCATTAAACTAAGCTTTTCTTAAATATAAAAACCTCACACAACAAATAAAAAACAACTTCTAAACAATACTTTTATGTTTTTTTTTTATTTTCTTTTTTATAGAGAACTGGAAAACAATTTTTTTGTTTCTAAAATTTTGTGAGCTCAAGCAAAAACTGCTTAAAAAAAGTACAAAAAAACTCTTAACTCTTGGTTTTCTTTTGTAGGAAAAAAAGAATTCCTTTCTTTTTTATTTTTTGTATTTTTCTTTTAAGATAATTGTGCGTGTAACAAGTTGAGACCAAAAGATTCAACCAGCGCTAAACTAAGAATGTACAAGACATCTTAACAAACCATATAAAATGTGCAGGACTAGTTGGAACTCTGTTACTTTTGTGCCATTTAATAAAAAAAAAGAAAAGCAACAAACAAAAGTTAATTCTTGTTTAGTTTACCCCCTTATTTACCAGGTTAGAATTTATAATAGGGTGGCACGAACAAATTTTAGTCAACATTGAAAAAAAAAATCATACAAACCAAAACCATTTTTTTAGATTTCTTAATTTTTTTTTTAATAATAATTTTACAAAAATTATAGTTGTTTTTTATTCGACCTTTCCAATTTAATTATAAAAATAAAATGTTTGAGCTCGAGGCCTGGATTTTGTAATTAAAATTCTTCTTTATTTATTTCCAATTTAAAATTTTACAAAAACATTATTATATTTATGTGACCCCTTACATCTTTAATAAGAGATAAGCTCGAGGCCACAGTGGTTTTAAATAAGTTTTTAAGTTTTGCTATTTCAATATTTCTCCATCCTTTGAATGGCATTATCAGGAATGAAGTTCATACGAAATGAAGGTCAATATTAAATGTAAACGCGAAAAGTCGTTGTGTGATTATTGTAACTCGTTTCATTATTCCAAAGGATGGAGAAAGATTGATATAACAAAAATTAAAAATTTATTTATAGCAACTGTGGCCTCGAACTTATAAATTATAGAAGAATTGATAATAATTTTACCCGATTAGCTTTAAAACGACAACATATTTTGATTTTGGTCGGATAAGATGTTCAGCTATAAAATTGATTTGGAAAAAAATAATTGAGGGCCAAATTAATTCTTTTAAAGGAAGATCCCAACGGCCCCCAAAAATTTTTTTTTGGAAGTCAATTTTAAAGCTAAAATTCTTATCCCACCAAACTTCAATTTTTTGTCGATAATAAGCTGATCAAGAAAAATAAAAATATTTTAAAATTGAAAAAAAATTTTTGTTTTTTATGAAATTTTTTTTTTCAAGGCCCAACTTTAACCCCCATCGACACGGGTTAAATTTGTTTGATTTAAATAATATTTTAAATATAGGGTTTTTAAACTTAAAGGAACCATATTTTGTTCCGCAATTGTCAAAATTCGACAAAAGTACTTTTACGTGACACCCTAAGATATGCTATATATTTCATTATTTTGTGTCTATTTAGACTTTATTCCTTTTTTGGTATATTTGACATACAATACAAATATTTGTAACACGTAAAGGTTTTATTTTATTATCATTATGTGGGTGATAATCTAAAGGAATACAAAAAAAAAAGTTTAATGAAAATACACACATATTCATTAGGGTGCTATATTCTAGGATTTGAAAAGAAAGTTAAATTTTTAAGAAAATCGAAAAAATCCTCAAAAAAAAGTCGTTTGCAGGCCAATTAATGATATAATTGTCTTTCTTCATTTACTTAACTCATTTTAAAAATATGTTGCCTACTTTTAGGGATTTTTGTGTGATTCTGAATGATGTTTGAAAAGAAAGTTAAATTTTTAAGCAAATCGTACCGTTTAAGTAAAAAATACTTTTAAAAAACGTTTAGCAGGTCAATTAACGATATAATTGTCTTTCTTCAATCACTTTAAAAATATGTTGCCTACTTTTAGGGATTTTTGTGTGATTCTGAATGATGTTTTTTCTTGAATATACTCCCAACAAGATATTTTTAAAAATATATAGCCTACTTTAAGGGATTTTGTTATCCTGAATGATGTTTGCTTCTTGAATGTTCTTCCAATTTTATAAATTTTAAAATATATTGCCTACTTTTAGGCAGTGATCTAAAAAGTATTTTCCAAAACACCTTGCCTAATTTTTTGATACCCAATTCTTCAAATTTAAAACCATTCTTGAAAGAACAAAACTAAAAATTTAAAGAAAAAATTGCGTTTGTAGGAAATAAATTCTTAAATAATGTTTCTTATCAATCAAAAGACTTTAATAAAGATAAATGCTTAACACGTTGTAGAATTCAGCTGATATAGATTTTTTTTCAACACCCCCAAATAATTTGTTGAAAAACACGTGGCCAACCTTAAGGGCTTTCCCTGAAGCGGTTCTTGATCTAAAACAGGTTTTTCAAACAAAGTTGCCTACTTTTTGGATTAAAATTCTCTCAATTTTCTTAGCATACTTTTAGGATCAAAATAATTTTAAAAAATTTTAAGTTGAGCTACAAATTTTTAAAATTGGGAATTTTGGTATTCAAAAATGATCTCTATTTAAAGATAACTTCCAAGCGATCCCGACCTGAGTTATATGTTTTCCATGCAAAATTAATTGTTTATATATAAGTAAAAAAAAACAAGTGTGAATGCTAAACTCGGCTGTGCCAAATCTTTTATACTCTACAGTATGTTAAAAAACTAAAAAGAAAAAATACAGGGGCTTATAATATGGGGAGCCGAGGCGGTGGCGTTAGAGGACACCTTTACCATCACGATAAATTTTAACAAATTTATAATGTTTTTGCACTAAAGTTGTAGAATTTTATCATTATTTAAACCATTTTTTATATCCACGCCAGCAAAAGGGGCGGGCAAAAAACGGCATTTTCAAATCTCTCAAATCGAAGTGCAACACTTTGATGTTCTTTCGATATAAAACTGTTTCATTTACTTAACAAAATTTCAAAAATAAAAAAATTGCGTTTTTTAGAGGTTAGTTTAGTCCTTCAAAGAACACGTTTTCCCCTTGTCCGATTTTGCTCGTTTACGAACTTAACCTGCCTAAGACATATACATATTCGTTACAAGATTCAGGAGTATAACTCCATTATTTTGAACGGCATCGTTATATATTTCAAAATTTCGTTGCCATCTTATAAAATAATATGGTTCATCTAAAAAATTCCGATAACTTCCAAACTAACAGGAATATCGCCCAAATTTAATAAGAATTTGTTTGTATTCATATGGATATCGAAGATCTATATCTTTATATAAACCCCCCAAAAAAAATTACATATTTTCGTGAAAAAAATATTTATTGAAGCCAAATTTTTGTGAGGTTTTACCATCTTCGAATAGGTATTAAAACCCCCTTTACTGTCCATATAAGAACATCACATAGTTTCTAAATAAGAAATAGCTCAAAAATAAAAAAAAACAGTAAATTTTTTACCCATTTTTTGAAACCTTAAATCTCCGATGTGCCCTATTAATCCAGACACCTCAACCTTAAAATCACCTCTTTTATAAATATTTTAAGTATCAAGCAACTTTTGGGGAGCTTGGTAAAATGGTCTGGTTGTTATATTTTTTAATTCAGATTTCATGAAATTTTTATAGTTTTCCAAAATGTTGCCTACTTCTATGATCCGTTTATTTGCATATTATGCTGCCTACTTTAGGGACAAGTTTTAAATAAGTTAAATTTAAATATTTTCCTAATTTTAAACACAGTTAAATAAAACTTGCTAAGAAGATTTATGGCAATCGTTGCCTATATTTAGGTTAATATATTATATTAAAATGATGCCTACTGTTAGGACGCTTTTTTAAAATTTTAAAAATTTTGCAATCAACATTTGTCATTAATAAGGCAACAAAAAGCTAGCAGTTATGAATTTATTTTGAGGCCTTAAAATATTCCACAACATATTTGAATCAGTAGTCAGAAATCAAACATATTTTTATTGAAATTTGATTTAAAACAATAAATAATTATGAAGGATTTTCTTGATTTCCTCCTCTTGAAGTTTTTAGGATGTCTTACTTTAACCAAAAACATTTACTTTAATTTTTTTAATTTTTCTATACACTTATTTCGTGTAGCATAGTTTAAGGCCTCAAAATAAATTCATAAATGCTAGTTTTCTGTTGCCGTAGTCATTAATTATAAAATTAGTTTCTAAATTGGTTGGACCTTTTTTTTAATAACAAAAAAAATATTTATAAATTTTTTTAAAAAATTTGTGGCCTACATTTTGGATCCGTGGATTTAAAAATTATGTTGCCTACTTTTAGGAATGATTTCAAATACCTAATTTTTTTTTCTAGTTTCAAACATAGTTTTATGAAAAGTTCAAAATTGTTTTACGTACCGTGTTGCCTACATTTAGGATTTATTTAGTTGCTAAATATATTACCTGCTTTTATCATATTTCTTCTTATTTTTTTAATTATTAAACTTAGTAAAGTTAATAGTTTATCGAAAATTAATTTAAAAGTTTCAATTAAATGTCACCCTAAAACTTCCGTAACTTAAAAAAAAAAAAAGAACAAAAGAAATTTTAAAAAGAATTGTGTGACACAATCATATAAAGAAAATAGATTATTTTTTTGTCTCTAGAGCTCATTCTTCATTTTTAGTTATTTTTTTATATAAGGGAGAGAAAATTAAATAAGGTTTTTTTCAAGTTGTTAAATAAATAGGAAAAATAAACTGAGGAAAAAACGAAACAAGTACTATTTGTTAAGAAAAGGAAAGCTAACCAGGTATACGAAAGTACTTATTTTGGGACAAATTAGGAAAATGTTGGCAAAACCTAGAAAAAAAGTAAATTAAGAAGTTCAACAAAAAAATAGAAAAAAACATTGTGGAAGTCTACAAACCCGACAAGTAAGGTACTTAGCGGGTTAAAGAAATTTTTTAGATTAGATGTTACTTGTTGAAAAAATATTTGAGATTGAATATTTTTAATTCAAGGGTCCTAAATAAAGGAAAATTTTTGTCCATTTTGTCCAACAAAAAATTTTAAGAACTTACAAAAATTAAAGCATGCATTTGGGCGATAAATTTAAAAAGCATGCATTTTTTAAATTTGTCTTTTTAAACCATTCGAAATGTTCGTTTAAAAAATGGCCGCTTTTTTTAGCTTAAATGCAAACAAAATTTTTAAAGCAAACATTAAGGAAATTTTTTTTTTGGAGATTTCAAAAAGTTTTCAGTGTAGAAATTTAATGGAGTAGATTTTTTTTAGAATTTATATTATAAAAACCCTTTCAATGTATGTGTGAATTAAACAAGTAGCATTCTTTTAACTTTTAACAAGTTAAAAAATTAAAGCATACATTGAGAGGATTTTTAAAGATTTCAAAGAAGTTAAAAAATTTGCTTTCAAATCTCACTTTTTCACAACGTTTTTTTTTTATAACCGACAAGTTAGAAACAAAATATTTAAGATTAAACATTTTTTATACAAGGGCACTAAATAAAGGAAATTTTTAAACATTTTTGCTCAAAATTAGACAAATGTTAAGAACTTCAAAAATTAAAGCATGCATTTAGGCGAGTTTTTAAAGAATTTAGCTTTTAAAACCCTTAGAAATGTTTGTGTAAACAAAAATGGCTGCATATTTGTTAGCTTAAATACAAACCACTTTTTAAAGCATACATTTAGGAAATTTTAAGAGACTTCACAAAGTTTTTCATTGCAGAAATTTAATGGAGCTACAAAAATTTAAGAGATTTTTTTTAAAGAATTTAGATTTCTAAAACCTTTGCAAAACAGTAGCATTTTTTTAAACTTTAACAACTTCAAAAATAAAAGCATACATCTAGGAAATTTTAAAAAATTTCCAAAAAGTAAAAAAAATTTCTTTCAAATCTCACTTTTTTACAACATTTTAAATAACCGACAAGATAGAAACCCAGCGGGTTAATCTAATTTTCTAGGTTTGATCTTACTTGTTTACAAAATATTGATGAATGAACATTTTTTATCTAAGGGCCCTAAATAAAAGAAATTTTTGCCATTTTTTGTCAAAAATAGACAAAAATTTTAAGAACCTACAAAAATTAAAGCATGCATTTAGGCAATTTTCTTTAAGAATTTAGCTTTTAAACCCCTTAGAAATGTTTGTTTAAATAAAAAATGGCTGAGTATTTGTTAGCTTAAATACAAACAAATTTTTAAAGCATACATTAAAGAAATTTTTAAAAACTTCACAAAGCATTCTTCAGTGTAGCAATTTAATGGAGTTACAAAAATTAAGGAGATTCTTTTTAAGAATGTAGATTTCAAAAACCTTTCCAATGTTTATGTGCAAAACAGCAGCATTCTTTTTAATTTTAACAAGTAAAAAATTTAAAGCATACATTAAGGAGATTTTCAAAAAATTTAAAAAAATATTAAAAAAAATTGCTTTCAAATCCCATTTTTTCATAAAATTTTTTCATAACCGACGAGCTAGAAACTTAGCGGGTTAACCTAATTTTCTAGGTTTGATCTTACATGTTTAAAAAAATATTTGAGATTTAAAATTTTTTTATCCCAGGACCCTAAATAAAGGAAATTTTTAACCATTTTTGGTCAAAATTATACAAATTTTAAGAACTTGCAAAAACTAAAGCATGCATTTAGGCGATTTTTTTTAAGAATTTAGCTTTTAAAACCCTTAGAAATGTTTAGTTAAATGCAAATAACTGCATATTTGTTAGCTTAAATACTAACAACTTTTTAAAGCATACATTTAGGAAATTTTAAGAGATTTCATAAAGATTTTCAGTGTAGAAATTTAATGGAGTTACAAAAATTAAGGAGATTTTTTAAGAATTCAGAATTTCAAAAACTATTCCAATTTTTTGTGCAAAACAGCAGCATTCTTTTAAATTTTAGAAGTTTAAAAATTAAAGCATACAATTAGGGGATTTCAAAAGATTCCAAATAAGTAAACAAATTTTCTTTCTAGGTTTGATATTACTTGTTTACAAAATATTTGCGATTTAAAATTTTTTTATCAAAGGTCCTTGAATAAAGAAAATTTATAAAAATTTTTTTTTTTTCAAAAATGGACAAATTTTAAGAGCTAACAAAAATTAAAGCATGAAATTTTTGACCATTTTTTTTTCTCAAAAATGGAACAATTTTCAGAATTTTCAAAAATTAAAGCATGCATTTAGGCAATTTCTTTAAAACTTTAGCTTTTAAAACCCTTAGAAATGTTTGTTCAAATAAAAAATGGCTGCGTATTTGTTAGCTTAAATACGAAAAAAATTTTAAAGCATACATTTAGGAAGTATTTTGAGATTTCACAAAGCTTTTCATTGTATAAATTTAATGGAGTTACAAAAACTAAGAAGATTTTTTAAGAATTCAGAATTTCAAAAACTATTCCAATTTTTTTGTGCAAAACAGCAACATTTTTTAAATTTTAACAAGTTAAAAAATTAAAGCATACAATTAGGGGGTTTCAAAAAATTCCAATAAATTAAAAAAATTTGCTTTCTGGGTTTGAAATTTAAAATTTTTTATCAAAGGTCCTTAAATAAAGAAAATTTAAATATTTTTTTTTTCAAAAATGGACAAATGTTAAGAACTAACAAAAATTAAAGCATGCATTTAGGTGATTTTTTTTAATTTAGATTTTAAAACCCTTAGAATTGTTTGTTTAAATAAAAAACCTGAATATTTGTCAGCTTAAATACGAACAAATTTTTAAAGCATACATTTAGGAAATTTTTTAAATATTCCACAAAGTTTTCAGTATAGAAATTTAATGGAGTTACAAAAAGTAGATTTTTTTTTGTGTGAATAAAACAAGCAGCATTCCTTTAAACTATAACAAGTTAAACAAGTAAGAGTGTAAAATTCTGCTGTGCCGAATCTTTATACTTTCCAAAATGTAAAAAAATTAAAAAAAATAATTGTCCGTGGCGTTTTTGGGAGGGGGTGATGGGGGTCAGTGAGGGGACTTTGAGAGCACCTTCCCATCGCAATAAATATGCCAAATGTTTGATTTATTTAACAAAAATACAAAAAAACATGTAAAAAATGTATTTTTTCAGATGTTGGTTCAGTTTTTGAAGGGGGAACCTTTTTCCCCCTTGCCCGATTTTTCCCATTCACGAACTTAACCTGCCTATGAACATGAGACATATCTGTGCCAAACTTCAGGAGTCTAGCAGTTTTATTACGGACTGTATCGTGTTATCTACAGACAGACGGACGGACGGACGGACATTCACAGAATGTCTTAGAATCGATCATAGATCAATAATATATATACTTTATGGGGTCCCCGACCGATATTTCGATGCGTTACAAACGGAATGACAAAGTGAGTATACCCCCATACTGTGGTTGGAGGGTATAAAAATTAAGGCATACATTTAGGGGATTGTTAATGATTTCAAAAAAGTAAAAAATTTTGCTTTCAAATCTTCCTTTTTTCACAACGTTTTTTTCATAACCTGGATGAACTAGATACCCAGCGGGTTAACCTTATTTTCGAGGTTAGATCTTACTTGTTTACAAAGTATTTGATATTGAAGTTATTTTATCCAAGGGCCTTGAATTAAGGATTTTTTTTCCTTTTTCGAACATTTATGGAATTTTAATAAATATATCAATCGAAAAAAGTTTTGATTTTAAACAAATTTAAACGATTAAGTTAATTATAGTATATTTTTTTTTTATTTTGTCATTTTTATTTTAGTATACGGTGCGTATGATTAATTTAATAATATAATACGCACCCTATACTGAAATAAGAATAATAAATTGAAAAAACACGTTCTTTTTCCATATAGATTTGTGAGTTAAGCTTATTTATTAATCTATATCAATTAAAATTATTTAATTTGCTTGAAAATTTGATTTCAATTCCTTCAAAAAAAAAAGTACCTAATTAAAAGTTTCCTTTAAAGAAAAAATTTTGTTTATCCTTTCTGGCAAGGACATTTTGATTTCACAACTTTGCCAAAAGAACCGTATGTGTATGATTTCTTTCTTTCCAAAACAAGTAGAACAAAAAAACCTTTTGTTCCTATTGTGTTGATTTTTTGTGTTGGTTCTTTTTTTTTTTTTTTTTCTTTTACAAGCTTTTGCTTTTTTGTCAAAAAAAAAAAAATAAATGAATTAAATAAAAGCTGGTTTTAAATAATAATTTAACCTTATGAAAAAGGATTTTTTTTTTCAACAAACATGAAGGCATACTACGTTTTTTTACAGTCTTTTTGTTAACAAAACAAAAATTATAAGGGGAGATTTCAAATATTTCTTAACGGCTTTGGCACAAAAAAAAAAAAAAAAAAAAAAAAACTATTTTAGTATGTGGCAAAGAGAAAAACTACCACCACCTCATATTGTGTGTGTTTAAAAATTTTGTAGGTTAGCCAGTTCTTTAGAGTTTTCTTTCATACAAGTATATAGTTTATATTTATTTCTTTAAGAAAGTTGTAATGAAAATACTGTAGGCTTAACAAAAGAAAAGTTAATGAACAAAAAATAAAAATGTGTAGAAAAAAATAAAAAAAAAAACTTAAATGAAAAACTATATACAGTAAAACAAATTACTATGCCAAAGTTTAAATAAAAAAATTAAAAGTAAGAAACTAAAAAGTAGAACATTTACTTTAAGTACAAAAAAAAAACACAAAGCGTTAATTAATGATTTTAAACCCTGATACAGAAGGTAAAATTTAATTTAACCAAAAATAATTTTAATGCAATTCTACTTGCACTTTTTAAATCTTTTAGTTATCATCGATATGTTAAACTTATAATTAAAATCCTAAAAATATGCAACAGTATTTGACGCTCAAGATTTTAAACACGAGTCCAATATATTTATAAGAAATTATTACAGTGTATTACCCCTAATACTGTAGTTAGAAGGTTTAAGAAATGTTGCATACTTTAAAATTCAAAAAAGTCTCAAAAATTAAAGCATGCATTTAGGCGATTTTTTTTTTTAAATTTGGCTTACAGAAACCTTTCTATGGTTTTTGCGAGTAAAAAAGCATCATTCTTTTAAATTTGAACAAGTTTAAAAATTAAAGCATATATTTAGGGGATTTAAAAAGATTTCTATAATGTAAACAATTTTGCCTTTCAATCCAACTTTTTTATAACGTGTTGTTAAAATAAAAAAAATTAAGTAAGTAAGACACATTTCATGAATTTCATAAAACAATTGGAATTTCTCACGAAAATTAAAAAAACTACTTAATGGGGTCCAAAAATCATATATCGTTGCGTAACAGAAGGAATGACAAAAAGTACCGCGTTTGAAGGATCTAACTACACCATTTACAGATGTAATTCGAAAAAGATCAATTGTAATTCGAAGATTCTATTTGAAATTCGAAGATTCCATTTGTAATTCGAAGATTCCATTTGTAATTCGAAGATTCCATTTGTAATTCGAATACTCCAATTGTAATTCGAAGATTCCATTTGTAATTCGAAGATTCCAATTGTAATTCGAAAAAGATCAATTGTAATTCGAAAAAGATCAATTGTAATTCGAAAAAGATCAATTGTAATTCGTAAAAGATCAATTGTAATTCGTAAAAGATCAATTGTAATTCGAAGATTCCAATTGTAATTCGAAAAATATCAATGGAAATACAGTTGATATTTTTCGAATTACAATTGGAATCTTCGAATTACAATTGATCTTTTACGAATTACAATTGATCTTTTACGAATTACAATTGATCTTTTTCAAATTACAATTGATCCTTTTCGAATTACAATTGATCTTTTTCGAATTACAATTGATCTTTTTCGAATTACAATTGGAATCTTCGAATTACAAATGGAATCTTCGAATTACAATTGGAGTATTCGAATTACAAATGGAATCTTCGAATTATAAATGGAATCTTCGAATTACAAATGGAATCTTCGAATTACAAATAGAATCTTCGAATTACAATTAATCTTTTTCGAATTACATCTGTAAATGGTGTAGAGCAACAAACAACTAAAATTTATGAATTTATTTTGAGGCCTAAAACTATGCTTTAAAAAATAAGTGTATCCTAAAATTAAATAAATGAAAACAAATGTTTTTAGTTGAAGTAATACATCCTATAACCTTCAGGAGAAGAAAATCAGGACAATCCGTCATAATTATTTATTGTTTTAAATCTTATTTCAATAAAAATATGTTTGATTTCTGACTCCTGCACTGTGGGCCAGCATCTCTGAATTTTGGTCATAAATAGACCGCTTTATTTTTATCTCAAAAAGGTATTACATATGTGTGTTAAAGGATCGCTGATCACGATTCTGGAAAAAAAAATTGAAAATTCAAAATGGCGGATCCAAAATGGCGGACATGATTTTTTAATTCTTTGCTTATTGTATTTACTATAATTACTGTCGATGTATTTGGGGTCGTTAATAACGTTTATGAGCCCAGCCTTTTAAAATTCGAAATCGCTGATCCAATATGGCGACAAATTTAAATTTTTTTATATGTTGTCTCTTTTTGCCAAAAACTTAGATTTTAATGGTTTTTCGGATTTTAAAACTGATTTTGGAATTAAAGATTCGGAATTCAATGCCAAATCTAATTTCATAATCAAATATTCAAAATAGCGGATCCAATATGGCGGACAGATATTTAAATTATTGACTAATATCACTAGGAAATGATTGCGTAACACGAATACGAACTCAGATTTTTTGAAATCAAAATGGCGGATCCAAAATGTAGGACATACTATTTTAAAAAAATGTAGAATGCATACATTCCTAAGTTTTTATAAATCCCTCTTTTTGCTTTTATCAGAAAATTTTAATAAAATAATTCTTTTTTAAATGCGTCATAAAGTTAATATATCCAGTGGGACATTTAAGAGAGAACTCTTTTATTTCCAGTTAGCATTTGCTAACTGGAAAAAAATAAAATTACACAAAAAATATTTAAAATGCTATCGCCAAAATATGCCCGCTTAAATGCGTTTTATTATTTATTATGTTTAGCCCTAGAGATGGACGCTGGTCAAGTGACTCAAATATTTTGTTCATGAGGGATAAGTGAGTGAGACATTTTTTGTGTGAGTGATTCGTAGTGAGTGCCATTTTTTTGCGTGAGTCAAAGTTATTTAATCGTCTTGATATTTGCCCGCTTAAATGCGTTCCCAGTTTTAATGTTTAGCACTAGAGATGGACGCTGGTCAGGCGAATCAAGCGTGATTCAAAGTGAGCGTGTCTCAAATTTTTTGTTCGTGAGTGACAAGTGAGTGACATTTTTTGCGTGAGTAATTCGTATTGAGTGCCATTTTTTTGTGTGAGTAAAAATTATATAAGTGTATTAATTTAGATTTACAATTTTTTTCGTGTTTAAAATGTTTAGCGTGAGTTAAGCGTGAGCGTGAGTCACACGTGAGTGGTGTTTTACTTACTCACGTAAATAGTGAGTAAGTGTGAGAAAAAAAAACGATTGAGTAGATTATGTTTTTTTTGCGTGAGTGTACGTGAGTCAAATTTCACTCACGTGCTCATCTCCAGTTATCACGCCAATGTTGTCAAAGTGGGAAATTTTTTTTAGAAATCAATCGAAACAAAAATATCAAAAAAATTTGCATTTGCATTTAAGGGCATTTCTAAACGCCATATTTTGGTTTATTGCCTCTATGTCAAAAGATTATGAACGGTCGCACAGGATCGCAAAAATGTGAATAGAATACACTGTAAGAGACAGATTGTAATTCAAGGTTTTTCAATATCGTTTGGACTTTTTAGGACTTTAGTGTTGAAAAAAGGCGGATTTCAACAAAAGTACGAATTTCCATAATTTATTTATAAAATATATGGGGCATTCCATGTGAAATCGGACACTTTGAAAAACTTTTTTTTAGATTTTCCCAATTTGTTTACAGTTTTTAGTACCCTTCGAAAACTCCTTCGTGGTAAATTTTCAGATTATTTTGATGACTCGTTCAAAAGATATCGAATTTTTAAAAATTAGTAGTTTGTTCTTTACTCAAACTTCTTTTAATAATAACTTCTTAAATAATGGTCCAAATTTCAAATTTTTTTTCAAAATTTTTGTTTTTTTTACGTACTTTCTAAAAAACAAATCCCAAAAAATTCTTAAAAGCGCTCTAGTATGCGATTTTTAAGTTTTAAAATTTAAATCTCATTTTTGAAAATGTTTGTACTCTTCGATTTTTTTGAAATTTTTTTGTGTAAAACTTCTATCAATTCTACAAATTTTTTGCCCAGGAAGATCATGGGATAACGATTATTACTATTTTTATAAATTTTTTGAAAAAATTTTATTGTAATTTTTCAATCGTAAAATCATTTCTACTGCTCCAAAGGTGCGTCATAGAGGGGTCCTTTATAAGGCCGACCCCCATTAATTTTTACGTCTTAACATTTCATTGGAACAAACTAATACCCTATCTCCAATTTCTAAGGGGGCTCCCACACAAAACGACATTTTTTAAAATTTGTTCCAACCGCTCTAACTGCCCTAATAGTGCCCTTAGAGCAACAAAATGTATGACCGACCCACAATATTTTTTTAGTCCAAACATTTTCTCTGAACACACCTACCCTTTATCTTTAACTGTTAAGGCGGTCCCCATACAATTTTTTTTATTTTTTGTAAATTTGTTTTATTTAATCAGCTTCTACCGGTCCAATGGTGCGTCCGAGAGGGGTCATTAGTGAGACCGACCCCCATTTATTTTTACCCTACAACATTTTTTCAAAACATACCTACGCCCTATCTCCACTCCCTAAGTAGGATCCCATACAAAATTACATTTTTACACAAAAAAAATTTCAAGAAAATCGAAAAGTGAAAACATTTTCAAAAGTGAGATTGAAATTTTAAAACTTAAAAATCGCATACTAGAGCGTTTTTAAGAATTTTTTGGGATTTTTTTTTAAAGTACGTATAAAAAGAAAAATTAAAAAAAAAATTTAAATTTGGACCATTATTGAAGAAGTTATGAGTAAAAGAAATTTGAGTAAAGGAACAAAATACCAATTTTTCAAAATTCGAAATCTTTTGAACGGGTCATCAAAAAAATCTGAAAATTTACCAAGAAGGAGTTTTCGAAGGGTACTAAAAACTGTAATCAAATTGGGAAAATCTAAAAAAAAATTTTTCAAAGTGTCCGATTTCAAATGGAATGCCCCATATACTTTTAGCTTACTTTTTGGCAAATTATCTGATGTGTTGGACTAACAGGTATGTCTTTAGGAGAACTTCGCAGAAAATTTTAAAAAATATTGTGTTGAAGTACAAAAAATATTATTTTTTTCATGAATAAAAAATAAAAAAAAATCTCAAACTTTAACTTTAACCGCATGCAAAAAAAAAACTTTAAGCTACAATAAAAAGATACTAAAGATGCACAAAATTCAAGATGATGACATTCTGAAAAAATATTTTTAAATAAGTGTTGCCTTACAGAACTTATTGGTCAAAAAATGGAAATCCTGGCCCACAGTGTCCTGCTTCAAATATGTTGTTGCATATTCTAAGGCCTCAAAATAAATTCATAATTGCTAGTTTTCTGTTGCCTTATTAATTTAATTTCAAATAAAATTCTAAAAAAAAGTACAAGAAGTAAGAAAAATCTTGTTGACTTTGAAGCAATATCAAATTAAAAATTTTCAAAAATCAAAGAATGTTTTTAGGCGACCGTTTATAAGAATTAAGCATTTGCAATGTTTCTTTAAATAAAAAAAGAAGCATACTTTTAAGTTTTAGCAAGATCATGTAATAAATCTTATATTTAGGGAATTTTAAAGAGATTTAAGAATTTTTCTTTCAAAAAAAAATTGTCCATACTTTTGGCAGTTTATGTAATATATGCCCAAAGCATGCCATAAAGAGCTCCAATTTAGATAGGATTTTTAGGCGTCGCCCAATATATTTCAGAATTCATACAAAAAAACTTTGTTCAATGCTTTTAAATTAATTAAAAATTTAAATAACAATAAAATTCATTTTCTAAACAGAGCTTAGTTTCAAATTATATATAATTCTAAGAAAAAAGTAGCATACTTTAAGGATTATAAAGAAAGAAAAACTTCTAATGAATAATCCCTTATAAAATTTAAACCCAAAAATAATCTAAACAAATTTAAACTTTTAAAACTCCCTTCCCTTACTTACTCCCTACACTATCTATTACACATCCTGACAATAAACAAATTTAATGCAGTTTTCTTTTAATTTTAGCATATGTTTTCCCTTAAGACAAATTATACTAAAAATTCTTAAGAAGCTGCAACAAAAACTTATTATACATCTAATGAAAACAAAAAACTATAATCAAAATATAATTTATTAACATGCTAAAACCACATACGGAGCAGCTTCAAGACTCTGAAAACTAAATGCAAAAAAAAAAGATGAACTTAAGATAAAAATGATGTAAAATAATAAAAAAAAAATAAACAAAACAACAAAACATTTAGGAAAACTTTTACAGAAGTATAATTAAGAAAGTAAAACTGCAGATATTTGTACAAGTTCCAAGAAAATTTACAAAAAATAAATAACTTGGAAAGTTATATACTACAATATGGATTACTAAGGGGCACACAGGGGGAATTATATGACATGAAAATTATGCCAGCACAAGAAATTAAAACCAGGAGCAGGCAACTAATGTAAATTTAAAAAATAAACCAGAAAATTAAATACTTATAGTTGTAAAGATATGACTTTTTTAAAATTTATGTAAACTTTTGTTGGCAACAACAAAAAAGTAAACAACATATGTGAGAGATAAACTAAGACGGAATATTATTTTTGAAGTCTAGCATAGTTTAAACATAAATTTTAAAATTAGTCAAATCTTTCTTTTAAATCCTAAAAGTATGCTTTAGTTTTTGTATTTTGATAACAACTAAAAGTATGCTTTAATATAAATTTATTAACTTATATTTCATTTATTTCGCCTGTATACGTTCAATTACAGATGCTTTAATGGTTTTTAGCGCCTAAAAGTATGCTTTATTTTATGTAAAAGTAAGCTTTATTTTTATTTAGCTTCTGAGACATTTTTTGTATAGAAAAAGTCTCAGATTTAGAAAAAATTTTCTATATATAAAAACTCTCAGATTCTGAGAGATTTTTCTGTATAGAAAAAGTCTTAGATTCAGAGAAATTTTCCTGCATAGAAAAAGTCTTAGATTCTGAAAAATTTTTCTGTATAGAAAAAGTTTCAGATTCTGAAAAATTATTCTGTATAAAAAATGTCTTAGAATCTGAGACTTTTTCTATACAGAAAAATTTCTGTATAGAAAAAGCATCAGATTCTAAGACATTTTTCTATATAGAAAACGTCTCAGATTCTAAGAAATTTTTCTATATAGAAAATGTCTCAGATTCTAAGACATTTTTCTGTTTGGTACAAGTATCAGATTCTGAGACTTTTTTCTGTAAGAAATATTTTAAGATTCTAAAACATTTTTCTGTGTAAAAAAAGTCTCAGACTTTGAGACATTTTTTGTATAGAAAATTCGGAGATTCTGTATAGAAAAAGTCTCAGATTCTAAAACGATTTTCTGTATAGAAGAAGTCTCAGATTCGGAGATATTTTTCTGTATAGAAAAAGTATCAGATTCTAAGACATTTTTCTGTATAGAAAAAGTCTCTGACTTTGAGACATTTTTCTATGTAGAAAAAGTTTCAGACTTTGAGATATTTTTCTGTATAGAAAAGGTTTCAGACTTTGAGACGTTTTCGCATATACCCAGCAAAAACATTGTAATGGGTACCCCTTCCTGCCTCGCGTATGTGGTAATGGCTTTGAATACTACTAATTACCATTAGCATTATATTGCGCCAAAAAGGCAAAATGTGGTTACTTCTAATGACATTACCGTGTTAAAGTAATTAACTTTGAAATTGGGATGCAACTAGTTACGCATATTTGCTAATCCCTTAAGTTAATTACTTGGTAAGCGAAGCTTTTGTTGGGTATAAAAGTCTCAGACTTTGAGATATTTTTCTGTATAGAAGAATTCTCAGATTCTTAAACATTTTTCTGTATCGAAAAAGTCTCAGATTCTAAGACACTTTTCTGTGTAAAAAGTCTCAGATTCTTAGACATTTTTTTTGTATAGAAAAAGTCTGAGATTTTGAGAAATTGATAAATAAAATCAATTTGATTCATTTATAGAAATGTACTATTTTATACTTTTTATAAAAAAAGTAGTAATTTGATACTCTTTGTAAAAAAGTACTATTTTAATACTTCATATAAAAAAGTAATTTTTGTTTGTACTTTTTATTAAAAAAAAGGGGACTTTGATACTATTTATAGGAAAAGTATCAAAGTCCTCAGATTCTTAGACATTTTTTTGTACTGAAAAAGTCTGAGATTTTGAGAAATTGATAAAAAAAAATCTATTTTGATTAATTTTATATAAAAGTACTATTTTTAGACATTTTATAAATAGTAGTATTTTGATACCTATTGTAAAAAAGTACTATTTTAATACTTCATATAAAAAAGTAATTTTTGTTTGTACTTTTTATTAAAAAAGGGGACTTTGATACTTTTTAAAAGAAAAAGTATCAAAGTCCTCAGATTCTTAGACATTTTTTTGTATAGAAAAAGTCTGAGATTTTAAGAAATTGATAAAAAAAAACCTATTTTGATTAATTTTATAGAAAATTACTATTTTTTAGACTTTTTATAAAAAAGTAGTATTTTGATACTTTTTGTAAAAAAGTACTATTTTAATACTTCATATAAAAAAGTAATTTTTGTTTGTACTTTTTATTAAAAAAAAAGGGGACTTTGATACTTTTTATAAGAAAAGGACTTTAGTACGTTTTTAAGAAAAGATTAGCATTTTTATAAAAAATTTACTATTTTGATACTTTTTATAAAAAAAAAAAAAAAAAACATTATTGTGGTAGTTTTTATGAAGAACTACAATCTTTATATTTTTGATTATTTTCGTAAATATTTTTAAAAACGTTCAAACTATTGCGACTATTAAGAAAAAAGTACTTAAAAGCAATTTTTTTGTATTTATTTGGTTACTTATTTACTTTGGTAAACTGTCTCAGATTCTAAGACATTTTTTTATAGAAAAAATTTCAGATTCTAAGATATTTTATGTTAAATTCTCAGACATTTTGCGAAATAAAAAAGGTGTATTTTCATAATTTTTAAAGAAAGTACTATTTTGAAACTTTTTATAAAAAGTACTTTTTTGATACTTTTTATAAAAAATTTTGTTGTTTTTTGTCTTTTAAAAAAAATCCATAAAAAAGTGTTTTTTGATTATTTTAATAGAAAGTACTATTTAAAAGCATTATAAGTACTTTTTTTGATACTTTATATAAAAAAGTAATTTCTTGTATCTTTTTATAAAAAAAAATACAATTTTAGTACTTATTATAAAACAGGACTATTTTGGTAAGTTTTATAAAAAATAGTAATATTTCATCACTTTTCATGAAATGGCATTGTTTTGGTAAATTCATTACATTCATTCCATTAATTTAGTAACTGATATGAAAAAGTACTATCTTTGCACTGTCGATTGTTTTTGTACCTGTTTTAAAAAAGTTTGTTTTTAGTAGTTACAAAAAGTACTTTTTGGTACTTATATGGTTACTTATTTACAAATTCTGATTAATTTTTATTAATAAATAAAAATTGTTTTATTCGACCTTTAAAATATTATATTTTGTGAGGATGTTTATTCTGGCTCGAGGTCATTATTTTCTTTACTAATTAAAACCATGATATTCTCATAGTATAATTTTCAAGAAAATTATTTTTTGTTTTAAATTTATTTATGTTGGTCATTTTTGCAAGACTTAATCGACACGTGTTTCGGAATTTGTCAAGATTCCATTGTCAAGATTATTTAGCAAAAATAGAAACGATATACTACAAAGTAGCAAACGAGTCTAATGACAAATCGTTTTTGCACAAACTAAAACATTAATACATATTCGACTCTATCCACAATTAGAAAGACGAAGAAATTGTACTATGCTAGTAAGTAACAATTGTCAATAACCAACAAAAATATTTAAAACATTTTACATACGATAGTCCATTGGACTACAACAATATGTTTTTTGTTGCTGTGAATGAAATTATACCATTATTAGGGCTATTCATCACTATGGCGTGCCAACCATTATGTTCAAATTCTGATTAATTTTTATTAATAAATAAAAATTGTTTTATTCGACCTTTAAAATATTATATTTTGTGAGGATGTTTATTCTGGCTCGAGGTCATTATTTTCTTTACTAATTAAAACCATGATATTCTCATAGTATAATTTTCAAGAAAATTATTTTTTGTTTTAAATTTATTTATGTTGGTCATTTTTGCAAGACTTAATCGACACGTGTTTCGGAATTTGTCAAGATTCCATTGTCAAGATTATTTAGCAAAAATAGAAACGATATACTACAAAGTAGCAAACGAGTCTAATGACAAATCGTTTGTGCACAAACTAAAGCATTAATACATATTCGACTCTATCCACAATGTGAATTAGAAAGACGAAGAAATTGTACTATATTAGTAAGTAACGATTGTCAGTAACCAACAAAAATATTTAAAACATTTTACATACGATAGTCCATTGGACTACAACAATATGTTTTTTGTTGTTGTGAATGAAATATAATATTCTAAAGGTCGAATAAAACAATTTTTATTTATTAATAAAAATTAATCATTAATAGTGATGAATAGCCCTAATAATGGTATAATTTCATTCACAACAACAAAAAACATATTGTTGTAGTCCAATGGACTATCGTATGTAAAATGTTTTAAATATTTTTGTTGGTTACTGACAATCGTTACTTACTAATATAGTACAATTTCTTCGTCTTTCTAATTCACATTGTGGATAGAGTCGAATATGTATTAATGCTTTAGTTTGTGCACAAACGATTTGTCATTAGACTCGTTTGCTACTTTGTAGTATATCGTTTCTATTTTTGCTAAATAATCTTGACAATGGAATCTTGACAAATTCCGAAACACGTGTCGATTAAGTCTTGCAAAAATGACCAACATAAATAAATTTAAAACAAAAAATAATTTTCTTGAAAATTATACTATGAGAATATCATGGTTTTAATTAGTAAAGAAAATAATGACCTCGAGCCAGAATAAACATCCTCACAAAATATAATATTTTAAAGGTCGAATAAAACAATTTTTATTTATTAATAAAAATTAATCAGAATTTGAACATAATGGTTGGCACGCCATAGTGATGAATAGCCCTAATAATGGTATAATTTCATTCACAGCAACAAAAAACATATTGTTGTAGTCCAATGGACTATCGTATGTAAAATGTTTTAAATATTTTTGTTGGTTATTGACAATTGTTACTTACTAGCATAGTACAATTTCTTCGTCTTTCTAATTCACATTGTGGATAGAGTCGAATATGTATTAATGTTTTAGTTTGTGCAAAAACGATTTGTCATTAGACTCGTTTGCTACTTTGTAGTATATCGTTTCTATTTTTGCTAAATAATCTTGACAATGGAATCTTGACAAATTCCGAAACACGTGTCGATTATGTCTTGCAAAAATGACCAACATAAATAAATTTAAAACAAAAAATAATTTTCTTGAAAATTATACTATGAGAATATCATGGTTTTAATTAGTAAAGAAAATAATGTTACTTATTTACGTTATTTAAAACTACAAAAAAAATAGTTTTTTTACCAAAAACTACTTTTTTATTACTTTTGAAAAAATTGTCAGATAAATAGAAACTTTTCCATAGAATATAAATATAAATAAGTACTTTTTTGATACTTTATATAAAAAAGTTTATTCTTGATACTTTTTATAAAAAAAAAAATCTATTTTGGTACTTTTTATCAAAAAGGACTATTTTGGCAAGTTTTATAAAAAGTACTATTTCGTCACTTTTCAAAAAAAAAAGAATTTTTTTTTTTACCAAAAAGTACTTTTTGGTACTTTTTTGATTACTTATTCACTTTAGCAAAATGTCCTCTGAGACATTTTTTGTCAAATTCTCAAACATTTTGCTAAATAAAAAAAAAAATCTCAAAATCTGAGAAATTATTCCTATAAAAATTGTATTTTGATAATTTTTAAAAAAATTAATATTGTGGAACTTTTAAAAAAGTACTTTTTTTGATATTTTATATAAAAAGTTTTATGTTTATTTTGGTATTTTTTTTTTTATAAAAAAGTACTATTTTAGTAAGTTTTTTTTAAAAACTCTTTATAAAAAAAGTACTATTTTGTCACTTTGTATGAAAGTGCATTATTTTGGTAACTTTTATGAAAAGGTACTAACTTTGTAAATCAACAGTACTTTTTTATACCCTCCACTCTAGTGATAGAGGGTATGTATAAGTTTGTCATTCCGTTTGTAACACCTCGAAATATTGGTCTAGGACCCCATAAAGTATATATATTCATGATCCTCGATCGATTTTAAGACGATCTAGCGATGTCCGTCCGTCCGTCCGTCCGTCTGTCTGTCTGTTGAAAACACGCTAACTTTTGAAAGACTTTACGGAGGCTCCTGAAGTTTTTTATATATGTTGGGCATTTACCTGGTCAGGTTGGTATTGCAATCCAGCGAAATCGGTCCAGTGGTTCAAAAGTTATAAGCAAATGAGTGAATTTCGGCAAGGGTTTTTTTTGAGTTTACGAGATAAAACACACGGTAACTTTCGAACAGCAATTCTGAGGGTGCTGAAGTGTGGCATATATATTTTTCGTTCTTCAGGTCCTGTTTGTTTTAAATTTCAGCCAAATCGGTCCAGTGGTTCAAAAGTTATTAGCAAAACCGTAAATTTCAGATTCGCCTCACCTTAAATTCACGTGTTGAAAACCCGTTAAACATGTTTTAAAAACATTGGTAAGTCACAAAAATATTTTACATCGCATTTTAGTCAATTAAAAATATTTTTACACTAAAAGAAAAAAAAAATACACTCGAAAAAAATTTTACACTCAAAAAAAATTTTACACTCAAAAAGAAATTTAGTAAATTATTTTTTTTTTTTTTTCAAAAATTAACTAAAATAAAAAGTTTTTTTACACAAAATAAAATATTTCTAATCAAAAATGTTATTTTTTCACTCTAGAAAAAGGGCATTGTGGAGGGTATTCATAGATTCGGCCAAGTCGAATTTTATTTTTCTACTTGTTTTTGCTTACTTTTTTACTTTATTAAAAAGTACAAACAAGTTTTGTTTAACTAAAAGTACTTTTTTGTTACTTAGATTCTGAGACATTTTGTGTTATATTCTCAAACAATTTCTAAATAGATAAATCTCAGATTTTGAGAAATTGTTTCTACGAAAAACCTATGTTGGCGATTTTTATGGAAGGTAGTAGTATTATTTTGAAACTTTTTATATTTTTATTTTTTTGACACTTCATATACAATTTTTTTGTTTTGTACTATTTATAACAAAAATAATATGTTTGACTATTTTAGTAAGTTTTGTAAAAATTAGCATTTTTATAAAGCAGTAATATTTTGGCACTTTTATGAAAAAGATTTTTTTTGGAAAATTTTGTAAAAAAGATTTTTTTTTTTTCAGAAGTCCCAAAAAGTACTTGTGGAAATAAGTATTTCGTTACTTATTTACTTTATTAAAAAATATACAAAAAAATTTTTTTTTTACCACAAAGCACTTTTTAATTTTTAAAGAAAGTACTATTTAGATAGATTTTCTAAAAAAGTACTTTTTTGACAATTCATATAAAAATTTGAATTTTTTGTACTTTTTATAAAAAATTGCTATTTATTACTTTTTACAAAAACAAGGATTATTTGGTACGTTTTATAACAAATTTACTATAATTTTTTTTTTTTTTATTAAAGTTGTTATCGACCTTTTCCTAATTTTATTATTACGTTATTTAGAAGTTTCTAAATCGGGCTTATTTAGGTCATGTATTCTATTTATGTAAATAAAAGATTATTTCATAATTTTTTCCGACGTTTCGTTGGAGATTCCCAACATCATCAGGGATATTTTATTAAATCTGGCAACATTAAAATAAATACACAATAGAAAAATAATAGTTTAGTAACAAACACAACAACTTAGTTTTACAGGGATAATATTACTCACATATAATCTTTTAATAGTTTCACATTTAGAAAAGTAAACACACATTTTTGTTTTATATAAACACGACATAAAACATAAATTTAAATAAACAAAACAAATGTAAAAATATAAATAAAAATCAAAAATATCACAGTATAATTATGTTAAACTAAGTATCACAGCAGAATAACTAAACTAAAAAATTGCGATTGTGTATATTGCATTCGTGTTGTTTTTATCGTCTTTTGTATTTAATGCATTCGTAGCTTTTTCCTGAATTCTCAAACTTTCCAGTGTGTATCGTTTATTTGTTCTCTTTTCCTTGTCTAATATTTTAACGTTCGTGAGATCAGGTGTATGTTTTTCTTCAAAACAGTGTGTAGCCAGAGCTGTAGTTATTTTATTTTTCCTTATGTCTGTTTCGTGCTCAGATATTCTTGTACCAAGGCTTCTCTTTGTGGTACCCACGTAAACTTTGCCACACTCTTCACCCGTTTTTCCTAGACATGTTATTTCGTACACCAAATTACTTTGTTCACTTTTTTCTATGTTTGTCTTTGTTTGTGTAAATAGTGTATTAATTGTTGTGTTTGCTTTATACGCCAATTTTATTTCGTTGTCATTTTTTTTTTTAAACAATAAGAACTTTTTTGGTAGTATTTTGAATGCCTCAGACATTTTTCTGTATAAGATGTTCTCAGATTCTGCGACATTTTCTGTCAGATTCTCAAACATCCCAGGTTCAGAGAAATTTTTTTTTAAAAAGTTTATTTTGATACTTTTTATAAAAAAGTACTTTATATAAAAAAGTACTTTTTTCGAAAAATTTATTTTTATAAAAAGTACTTTTTATAAAAAGGACCTTTTTCGAAAAAGTAATTTTTTTTTGTATTTTTAAAAAAAAATTGCTAATTGGTACCTTTTGTAAAAAAAAAACTATTTTTGTAGGTTTTATAACAAATTACTTCGGATAAAAAAGTACTGTTTTGTCACTTTTTATAAAAAAAAGTATAAGTTTGGTAAATTTTATGAAAAATTACTAAATTTGTACTGTTGATTATTTTTGTACTTGTTTTGAAAAAAGTACTATTGTGGACTTTTTATTAGAAGTACCAAAATTTACTTTTTTGGTACTTATTTGCTTTATTAAAAAGTAAAAAAAAGTAATTTTGTGAATGAATTATTTTTGAGCAGATTTGTTAAAGGAACGAAAAATACATATGATAAGCGATAAATTGTTTATTGCACCTATTGTAAAACATGTTTCCTATTAAAAAATTCACAGATTCCGATATCAAAAACATTTAAAAATATCTTGTTTAAATAGTTCCTCAATAATAATGAGAATTCTTTGCATTTTCATAAATTCCTTTAAAAATATAAACATTTTACAATATTTTTCTTACTTTGGTAATTTATTAATTTCTTATTTGTTGTGTTACTTTTTTTTTTGATATTACATTTAGAAAGTTTTTCTATCATCATCGAAAGAAAATGAGAAAAAAATTTATAAATTTAATTTTTCGTTTTCTTCAGCCACAAATTGTACGATTTCAGTACAATTTCCTAACCAACCAAACCAGCCAAAGACTAACTTTTTTTTTTTTTTTGAAAAACAAAGAAATTATTAATATTTTTTTTTTGTTGACTGCTGTTGTTTTATTGTACTAAAAAAGTACAAGACCAACTAACAAAAAAAAAAGTAAAATTTAATTTTTTTCTCAGTACAAGAGGTTTTTATTTTGTCATTTACACAAAAGTTTTTTTTTTTATTTATTTTTGAAATTTTTTTTTGCGAAAACCAACTAACTAACAACTATGGCAATAAGTTTATTTCATTATGGTAAAAATTATTTGTTGTTAGTATAGGATTTTTTTATTTTTTTTGTTTTTGCAAAGTTTTTAATATAATTGGTAAATAAAGAATACAAAAAAAAATATTAAAAAGTTAAAGAAAAAAATAAAAGAAAAAAACCATGGAAAACTAGTTAACAAATATTTAAGCATACTTGTAGTAAATAAAAGATTAAAAATAAAGCATACTTTAAGGAATTAAAAGGTATGGAAATTAAATGTAGCATATTTATTGTTGAAAATACAGAATAATAAAATTAAAAGACAATTATTTACGTTAAAGGAATTACAAAGTTAAAAAAAATGCAGCATAAGTTTAGGATGATGAAAAATTGTTATAACATATTTTACAGTTATCAGTTCAATATGTTGAAATTTTATTACGAAATACCTGATAACTTGTTATTTTTATAAAATTTATAAATAATAATTTGTTTACTCCCTAAGTTATGCAATACATTTCCCTAATTTTCTTGTTTAAGCTGTTTAAGTCATTAGACGGCGATAGTCGTCATTGCCACATATTTAATGGTTGTTAAAAATTATGTTTGTTAATTAAAAAAAATAGTTTTTGGTACTTTTTATTAAGCTAAATAAGTACCAAGTACCATTGAGCTAATAAGTCACCAAAGGTCATTAGAGGTCACTTTCCGCTAGCGGTTTATGTTTACAAATTCATTTAATATGCTTTTTCCACTTAAGTAATACAATTTAATTATTATTTAAATAGTTTTTTAATATCCACGCCCACAAAAGGGGGCGGGCCGAAAAAAAACATTTTATAATCCCTGGGGTCCAAGTGCAGGACTCAGAACTTCTTCCGACATTAAAATGTTTCATTTGCTTAACAAAAGTATAATAAAATCTGTAAAAATTAAGTTTTTAAGAGGTTGGTTTAGTTCCTTAAGGGGGAACTTTTTTCACCTGCACCGATTTTTCCAATTTCCAAACTTAACCAGCCTATGACCTGCAGATATATTTGTGACAAACTTCAGAAGTATAGCTCTTTTATTTTGGACTGTATCGTGTCTTCCACAGTCTTCCACAGTCAGCCGAACATCGCTAGAATGTCTTAGAATCGATGACTGATCCATAATATATATACTTTATGGGATCTGAGACCGATATTTAGATGCGTTACACACGGAATGTGGTTAAGGCTATTAAAAACTTCAAAATAGTACTTAATTTAGAAAAAAAGTACCAAAATGTTGTTTTTTTTATAAAAAAAAACTAAGAAAATAAAGATTTTTTATAAAAAGTGACAAAATAAAGTTTTTTAATAGAAAGTGACAAAATAGTCCTTTTTACAAAAAGTAACAAACCATTGCTTTTTGTAAAAAGTTCCAAAGACTTCTTATTTATAAAATGTACCTTTTTTGTAATAAGCACAGTAAAAAAATATTTTTTTTAATCACAAAAATAAAGCTTTTCATAAAAAGTGACAAAAGGTACTTTTTGACAAAAAGTACTAAAATAGTACTTTTTTGTAAAAAGTACCAAACACCTTAGTACCTTAGTAGTCCTTTTTTATAAAATACACAATAAAAAATTCGTTTTTTTAATCTGAGATTTTTGATTTTTCTACCCAGAAAAGTGTTTAAGAATCTGTTACATTTTAACAAAGTAAAAAATTAACCAGGCGCCCCAGTAGGCTAGTTGGTAGCGTGCTAGCCTATGAGTCTGGGGGTCGTGGGTTCGATTCCCACCAGAGGCCTTGGTCTGTTTCGCTACAACGAGACGAAGGTCATTGTTACCAGTTCTCGGTTAGGTAAAATTAGTATATGATTTGTAATTATATGGTAATTCTTAATAAAATAAAATAAATAAAAAAAAATTAACCAAATTGGTACCAAAAAAGTACTGTCTTGAACTACTAATAAAAAATCTAAAATAGTACTTTTTCAAAATAAGTACCAAACTTAGCCTTAGTTCAAATATAGTACTTTTTTTATAAAAACTAACAAAATAAAGGTTTTTGATAAAAACTGAACCAATTTTTTTTTTGTAAAAAGTACCAAAATTGTTTTTTTTTTATAAAAAATAACAAAGTATTACATTATTAAAAAAAAAATATTTTTTTTTTATATAAAGCATCAAAATAGTACTTTTTTATTGTTTTATTTTTTTTCATAAAAAGTACCAAAATATGTTTTTTTAAGGTACCAAAATTGTATTTTTTTTTTATAAAAAGTATTAAAATATTACTTTTATAAAAATGGTCGAAACATTTGTCAGGATCTAAGACTCTTTCTATGCAAAAAATGTCTAAGAATCTAAGACATTTTAGTGGAGTAAAAAGTCACTAAATAAGTACCAAAAAAAGTACTGTTTCGTACTTCGAATAAACAGCCTGAAATAGTAATTTTTGAAAATAAATACTGAAATAATCAAAAGTACAAAGCTGGTAGTTGTTTAAAACAAAATAAAGGGGTTTCATAGAAATTGTACCAATATTTTTTCTTAAAGTACCAAAATAATATTTTTTTATAAAAAGTACCAAAATTGTATTTTATTATTTTTTTTTTTTTCAAAAAACGTAATATAATAGTACATTTTTTAAAAAAAAAAAAATATTTTTATATTCTATTTTGATAATAGTACTTTTTTATTTTTTTTATAAAAAGTACCAACAAAAATTTTATTTATAAAAAGTACCAAAATTTTATTTTTTTGTTAAAAGTAACAAAAAAAAATATTTGTTTATAAAAAGCATCAAAATAGTACTTTTTTTTATCAAAGGTGCCAATAAAGATTATACTTTTTATAAAACTTAAAAAAAATGCTTTTCATTAAAAATGTTTTATCGTATTTTTATAAAAAGTACTAAATTAGATATTTTTTTTATAAAAAGTCCCGAAATAGTACTTTTTTTATTTAAAGTACCAAAATAGTACTTTCTTATAAAAAGTCCACAATAGTAGTTATTTATAAAAAGTACCAAAACAGTACTTTTTTTTATAAAAAGTACCAAGTAGCAAATGATATAAAAAAAACAAGTGAGATTATTGAATTCGGCTGTACTTTTAGTAATAGTACTTTTTTATAAAAAGTACCAAAATAGTACTTTTTTTTTAATAAAAAGTACCAAAATAGTACTTTTTTTATAAAAAGTACCTAGTTGCAAATTATAAAAAAAAAAACAAGTGGGTACTTCCATTTTAAATCAACGAAAAAAACTTCCATTTTTAACCCCACCCTCTTCAATTGGTATAAAAATGAGCATGAATATTCCGCTTTACTAAACTAACACTAAGGTAAAAATTTAGACCTCCAGTTTTGATGGTTCCTGAAATATGGCGCCTCGAAAAGTGGTCAAATCGGTAAAAACTCACTGAAGCGGTCAAGCAAAAATATTTATATCTTCTTAAGTTTTTAACTTACAAGGTCGATATTGGTACCATTAAAAAGGTATTGAAAGCACCTTTACAATAAAAGCTAGCAACGTATTTGTTGCGAAAGGTCAGAGGTTATTATTACAATTTTTAGTTTTTGGGAAACTGAATCTCGAAAAATGAAATTTTTAAAATCTTTAAAAAAATATATGTTAATGCTGGGAGTCTTCTCTGCATTTTTTGCCAAAAAATTTAAGTGAGCTCTTATTGGTTCCGGAGATACAGATAAAAATGTGAAAAATAATGAATATTTTTAACAAATTAATAAAAAAAATCAAAAACTAACTAAAGAGGTTTAGCAAAGTTGAGTATATCTTCTAAAGTTCTCAAATTACAAGGTCGATATTGGTACCATTCAAAAGGTTTTGATAGCGACTTTAATATAAAATTTATTTATATTTTTTTTTGCAAAAGGTCAGAGGTCAATATTCTATGATCTAATTTTTAGGAAACTGTATCTCAAAAAATTAAATTTTAAAAATTTTTAACAAAAATAAATGTTAATGCTAATAGTCCTCTCTGCATTTTTTGCCAAAAAATTTGAGTGAGCTTCTTTTAGTTCATGAGATATAGATAAAAATGTGAAAACAAACAAACAATTTTTATAAACATATATTTTTTATTTTTCATTTTTTTAAATACACTAAAAATTTTCATTCATTTTCACATTTTTATCTATATCTCTGGAACCAATAAGAGCTCACTCAAATTTTTTGGCAGAAAATGCAGAGAAGACCTTCAGCATTAACATATATTTTTTTTAACCTTTTTAAAATTTCATTTTTTGAGATACAGCTTCCCAAACATTAAAAATTGTAATAATGACCTCTGACCTTTGGCAAACAAATTTACGCTAATTTTTATTTTAAAGGTGATTTCAGTACCTTTTTAATGGTACCAATATCGAACATGTGAGTTAAAAACTTAGGATGATATAAATATTTCTGCTTGACCACTTTAGTGAGTTTTTAACGATTTTTTCGTTTTTCAAAGAGCTTTATTTCAGGAACAATTAAAGCCAGGGGTCCAACATTTTAAATTTATCTTAGTTTAGTAGAGTGCAATAAATAAACTTAGTTTTGAAAGATTCCGAGATGGGATGGAAAATCGGTTCGTTGGTTATAAAAATTTTAACCCAAGTACGAGTTTTAAATTAGGCTGTGACAAATTTTCTTTGAGTGGGGGCATTGTTAGGAACACCTTTGCCCTTGCAATAGATATTAACAAATTTATTTATTATGCTTTTTACACTTGAGCAATAAAATTGTATCATTATTTAAATAAATTTTTAAAATCTAAGAGTCCAAAATATGAATTTTAATTTTTTATTTTAACAAAAAAAAAACTAAAAAATTGGTACGGAAAATGTAAAAATGCCTATATCTCGAGAAGGCGATTTGGTATTACTTTTCTGATGACAGATTCGTGTTTAGGAGGCCAAAATACTTTAGACAATGTACTTTAAAAGTCTGTGCAAAAAACACTGATTTTTGTAGTGTAATAGTACTTTTTTAATTTTTTTTTTTATAAAAAGTACCAACAAAGATTTTTTTTATAAAAAGTATCAAAATTGTATTTTTTGTTAAAAGTAACAAAAAAAATATATTTGTTTATAAAAAGCATCAAAATAGTACTTTTTTAATCAAACTTGCCAAAAAAGATCATACTTTTTTAAAACTTAAAAAAAAATGGTTTTCATAAAAAATGTTTTACAATTTTTTTATAAAAAGTACCAAAATAGATATTTTTTATAAAAAGTACCAAAATAGTACGTTTTTTTTATTAAAAGTAGCAAAATAGTACTTTTTTAATAAAAAGTCCACAATAGTACTTTTTTAAAAAAATGTACACAATAGTACTTTTTTTATAAAAAGTACCAAAAAAGTACTTTTATATTGTTAAAAGTACCAAAAAGCAAATTATAAAAAAACAAGTGAGAGTGTTAAATTCGGCAGTACTTTTAGTAATAGTACTTTGCTATAAAAAGTACCAAAATAGTAATTTTTTGTTAAAAGAACCAAGTTGCAAATTATAAAAAAAAAAATTCCACAATAGTACTTTTTTTTATAAAAAGTACCAAAATAGTACTTTTCTTATAAAAAGTACCAAGTAGCAAATTATAAAAAAAAACAAGTGAGAGTGCAAAATTCGGCTGTGACAAATCTTTAACAACATCTAAAAATACCCTCCAAAATCTAAAAAAAATTTAATTGGGGTTTTTTTTTTTTGGCGGGCTGTTTTCTTTGGGTGGTAGGATTGTTAGGGACACATTTTCCCTCGAGGTATATATTAACAAATTCATTTATTATGCTTTTAACACTTAAGTCATAAAATTTCATCATTATTTAAATAAATTTTTAAAATCTACTTTCAAAAAAGGAGGCGATCCAAAAAAATTAAATGTTCTGCACCGCATGGCCCAAGTGCAGAACTTTGAATTTCTTATTAACATAAAATTGTTTCATTTGTTTAACAGAAAAACATGAAAAACTATGAACCAAATAGCGTTTTTTTAAAGGTTTGTTTAGTTTTTCAGGACCATAAGATATATTTGTGCCAAACTTTAAGAGTCTAGCTCTATTATTTTGGAAGAACATGCATAAATGTCTTAGAAACGATCATGAATCAATAATTTATAAACTTTATGGGGTCCCGACCGTACTTTAATGCCTTCATTTTTAGTCGTCTTAAATTTGTTTTCATCTCATTGAAAATGATCCTGATCCTTGACCTGGTGTATTAACCCCTAAAAGTAGGCTTTAAAAGCAATAATTTTATTCAGATAAAAGTATGCTACAAAATTTTTGTCATGTTTTTAAATAAATTTTAACTTTTACCTCCTTTTTATTCTTACTCCTTTGAATTTCTAAAGGTTGAAAAAAGTTTTGTTCATCCTATTCTTTTGTTAACTTAAATTCTATACAATCATCAAGTTCCTATTAAAATCCCATAAATATATTTATTTTAAAACAATTATTTTTTAAATCCCTCTTAATTGCTTTACACAAAAATCAATTAAAATTAACTAATTATAGTCGTTGTTTTTTTTTTTTTGGTTTCTTTACAAAAAATTTTAAAAGCAGTGAAATCTTTTTATGAAAGCCAGACTGGGGTGTCTGGCTTGCAAAAACAAGGGACTTTTGAATATAAAGTATACATGACAAACACATGCCCAAATGTATTGATATTCCTTAAAAAGTAGCATTTACTGTATATAGCAATAACAATTAAATATTATGGTAATTGCTACAGCAAACAGCCAAAAAAATGTTAAAAGTATCATCAAGCAGAAAATTACAAAACTAAAAATAGAATTGTAAAATAAAACTTGGAAAAGAACATGAAAATCTATAAAAAAACGAACAAAACAAGACAAAAGTAGAAAAACAAATATTAACACTTGAAATTTAAGCAAAAACAAGTAGAAAAGTTAAATTCGACTTTGCCGAATCTATGAATACCCTCCACAATGCATTTTTTTAAAAGGTAGTACATTTTCTAACGTGAAAAAATTAACAATTTTGATTACAAATATTTTATTTTGAGTAAAAAACTGTTTTTTTGTCATTTTTTTTTTTTTAAAAAGAAAAATTACTAATTTTTTTTTTTGAGTGTAAAATTTTTTTCGAGTGTAATATTTTTTTGCTGTATAAATATTTCTGAGTGAATGCACGTACGCATGTACACAAAATATTGTAATTTTTGTAAAAAAAAAAAAAAAACTAAATTTTTTTTGTGTAAATTTTTTTGAGTGTACAATTTTTTTTGAGTGTAAAACTTTTTTTGAGTTTAAAATTTTTTTCGAGTGTAATTTTTAAGTTACCAATGCTTTTAAAACTAAACAAGTTTAAAAAGCATTGCTTTAAAATTAAATAAGTTTGAAAAGCATTGTTTAGTTACCACCAATGCTTTTAAAACTTGTTAAAACACGTGGCATTTTAGATGAAACTAATCTGCAATTCAGGGTTTTGCTTATAACTTTTGAACCACTGGACCGATTGAGCTGAAATTTAATACCAAACAGACCCGGGGAACGGCAAAGATACATGCCAAGCTTCAGTAGTCTCGTTATTGTCTTTCGAAAGTTATCGTGTTTTTTATCTCGTAAATTCGCGAAACACCCTTGCCGAAATTTACTCTTTTGCTCATAACTTTTGAACCACTGGACCGATTTGGCTGGATTGCAATACCAACCTGACCAGGTAAATGACAAACATATATGCCAAACTTCAGTAGCCTCTGTAAAGTCTTTCAAAAGTTAGCGTGTTTTCTACGGACAGACAGACAGACAGACAGACAGACAGACAGACAGACAGACAGACAGACAGACAGACGGACGGACGGACGGACGGACATCGCTAGATCGACTTAAAATCGATCGAGGATCATAAATATATATACTTTATGGGGTCCTAGACCAATATTTCGAGGTGTTACAAACGGAATGACAAACTTATATATACCCTCTATCACTAGAGTGGAGGGTATAAAAAAACACAAAAATAGCCCAACAATGTTGTACTACAAATAAAATAAATATTTGTCAAGATGACAAGAATTTGGAGAAACTGACACACGTTGTATTCGGTAGCCAATAGCCAAAAATAGAGAAAACATTAAACAACACTCAAATATATATTGGTTTTTATATCAAGAAAACAAGCCAAATAACCAGGAATGAATTAAATTACATTTGAAAGCACCTTAAGGTATGCTTTAGAAGTGTAAATAGATACAGCCTAAAGGTAGGCATTAATTTTTTCAAATTTTAAATTGAAAAAAGCTATAAGTTTCGATAACAAAAAAAAAACGTTTTAAATTTAAAGTAAAATTAAATAAATGGTTAGAAATAAAAAATATTTATTAATTATACTTTAAGTTTATATAGACTTTACCTAAAAACTGTCCTATTTTTTTTTGTTTAAACCGCTAAAAACTATGTTACAGTTCAAAAAAGAAACTACTTAAAATATGCTTTTGTTTTGTTAGACAAAAAAATAACCTTAAGCCCTTAAGTATGCTTTTTATAGAGCATTAAAAACTAGCCTAAAAGTATGCTGTAAGAATTTTTTTTTTATTTATTTTAACTTTTTTTTATATTTGTGTTTGTTTTCGTTTAAGTTTTTGTATTTTTCCTCCATTCTTTTTTTGGTGTTTATTTTATTGACCTTTTTTCAGCTTGTTATTGTGTGTTAAAAGATCGTTTGTTATTTAATTTAATTTTTTTTTTACAAAAACATTTCTCCTGTTTGTTTTCTTATACACATATTTTTTTTGTACAGTCTTCTTTTAGGTGTCAGTTTTTTGGGTGTTTGCTATAATGATAATGAAGTCATTACATTGATTTTTGGTGTAATTTGGTTGGTCATGAAGAAATGTTTGGAAAGACATAGCAACAATTTTTTTGGGGGACTACAAAAAAAATAGCTATAAATTAGAGAATGTAAAAGAAACTAATTTCGTAAATATGTACTTCTTTAAAAAAACAAAACGAACTAAAGTGCTGGCGATTTGTAAGTTCGGAAATGGACAAAATCTGACAAGGGGTGAAAAGTTTCCCTTGAAGAAATCAACCCATATCTTTTTTGTTAAACAAATAAAACATTTTAATGTCAAAGAATATTTAAAATCCTGAATTTGGACCCAAGGGACTAGAATATGTAATTTTTTTGTCAATCCGCCCGCCCCTTTTGTGGGCGTGGATAAAAAATATAATTTATATAATGATAAAACTATATTATTTAAGTGAAAAAACTACACACAAAAAAAATTCCCATGAACGATTTTCATAGTATTTATGAACAAATTCATACAATTTTTTAACTTTTTCATAATACTTATAAACTTTTTCATAGTATTTATGAAAAATGTTAAGGGGAAATTCCCGTCCCCCAGACCAAATTTCAAAAAGAAACAAGAAAGGAAAAGAAAGAAAAAGAAGAAAAAAAGAGGGAAATTTTCTAAAAAATTTTCCGAAGGGGAAAAATTTCGAAATCAAAAATTTTTCATAGAAAAATATCTGAAAATTTTTATAGGGAAAATTTGAAAAATTTGTGACGGAAAATGTGACTTAACCTAAAAATTTTTTGTGAAAAAATATCTGTCAATCTTATTATGAATTTTGGTATAAAAAATGACTTAGAATACGTTTTTTTTTGTATAGAAAAATGTTACAGGATCTTAATTTCGTTTACATAAAAAATGTTTGTCTACAATATAGGAAAAGGAAAATCTTAAAATCGTAAAAATGTTGGTAGTCTTACGTTTGAAAAACTATTTTGGAACATTTTTTCAGAATGTCTTAGAATCGGTCACAGAATCTGAAACTTTTTCCATAGAAAAAGGTACAAAAAAACATTTTCTTCTTCGGATTTTTGTAGAAGGATTTCCAAATTTGAGACTTATTTATAGGAAAAAATGTCTAAGAATCTGAGACTTTTTCGATAGGAAAAAGGTCTAACAAGGGAAGTATCTCAACCCTTATGAACCGATTTGCCTGAAACTTAAAATATAGATAAACAAGACGATTTTAAGGTTGGGGTGTCTCGGCTTATCGGCCATATCAGAGTTTTACAATTTCGTTGTCCCCTTATGAAACAAAGTGGACCTTCGGGAAAATTTCGATAACTCCCGAACTAATAGGAATATCCTCTAGGGCAAAAATACGTGTCGACTTAAATTTAATAAAGATTATTTCGTATTCATATGGACATCGTAGGTCTATGTCTTCATATAAATACCCCCCAAAATTTACACATTTTCGTGAAAAAAGTATTTAAGAAAGCCGAACTTTTACAAGATATTACCACCGTTGGATAGGCATTAAAAAAACCTTTCTTCTCATATGTAAACATCATATAGTTTCTTAGAAAAAAATGGCTGAAAAATCCAAAAAACGTTTTTTTCGCCATTTTTTGACCCATGTTTTGAACCCTTAAATTCCCGATAAGGCCGATAAGCCGAGACACCCCAACCTTAGAATTGTTCCTTTTATATATATTTTACGTTTCATGCAAATCGGTTCATATAGGTTGAGATACTTCCCTTGTAAGAATCTGAGACTCTTTCTATTAGAAAAAGGTCTCGGAATCTCTGAATTTGAGACTTATTTTAAGGATAAAGGTCTCAAAATCTGAATCTGTTTTAAAAGGAAAAAGGTCTCTAAGTCTGAGACTTTTTTTTGTTGAAAAAATGTCTCAGAAGTTGAAACTTACTCAATTGGAAGAAGGTCGCAGAATCTGTGACTTTTTCTATTGGGAAAAAGGTCTTAGAATCTAAGACTTTTTCTAAAGGAATAAGGTCTCAGAATTTAAAAATTTTCGACTTATTCTATTGGAAAAATGTCTCAGAATCTCACAATTGCTTTGGGAAACAGGTTTTAGAATCTAGGAAAAAGGTCTCAAAATCTGGGACTTTTTCTTTAGAAAAATTACTTTTTATACCCTCCACTCTAGTGATAGAGGGTATATATACGTTTGTCATTCCGTTTGTAACACATCGAAATATTGGTGTAGGACCCCATAAAGTATATATGAACATTTCCATTTAACTTTTGATTTTTGGATTTAAAAAAAATAAAAAATTTTTTTGAAGGCACATCAAAATCGTTTTGTACATGTATTAACATACATTTAGTGAGTTCAAATCCGTTCGCGTGAAGAACTTTCACCTAACGGCGCAAAAGTTATGGCGGTTTGAAATTACAATTTTAAAAAAAATCTCAAAATTACAATTTTTATCAGAATTTAATAATCTTAACGTTTATAAATGTTGCATACTAACCCTTATTAAAATTTATTTAATTATATATATTTTGGTGGATATATATCAAAATATTAGCGGTTAAAGTATATTTTAATATCTTCATTTCCACTATTTTGCGTAAATTTAAGTTCTATGTAGTTTAAACATTTTAGGAAATTATTTTCTGAATTCTGTAAAGAATTTGCTATGTACTTAGTTAAGAAAACTTTATGAAATTATCTCCAATAGTGCAAAAATTACAGTAGTTTAAAAATTAATGTTTCTCAATATTATATTTCACAATAAAACAAAGTGTTGATTTTTTAAAGAATATAAAATCCCAAATCTTCAAAATTTATGAATGCCGCTCAGCTTTGTGATTAAGCTTCATAGGCACTAGCACTTGCCATTTATATAAATTAATTTCTATTAGCGGTTTGGGTGTGCCCTGGCAGTTTATGTAGAGACAAAATTGGCGCATTTTCAGCGATTTACGTGAAAACTAAAGATGATGGACCAAATTAAAGGCCATGTTCAGGTTTAGCACCTTAAAATTAGTTAAAAAGCTTGTGCATTATGCAAAATTGTAAATTTTTTAAAGAGATGAAATTTCTGATTAATGAAATTTTGAGAGATGCATAAAATCCACAATCTTCAACATTTATGAATGCCGCTCAGTTTTGGGATAAAGCTTTGTAAGTACTATCAATTACCATTTATAGAAGTTAATTTCTATTAGCGGTTTGGGTGTGCCCTGGCGGTTTATCTGGAGACACAATTGGGGCGTTTTCAGCGATTTACGTGAAAATTAAAGATGATGGACCAAATTAAAGGCCATATTCAGGTTTAGCACCTTCAAATTAGTTAAAAAGCTTGTGCATTATGCCAATTGTAAATTTTTTAAAGAGATGAAATTTCTGATTAATGAAATTTTGAGAGATGCATAAAATCCACAATCTTCAAAATTTATGAATGCCGCTCAGTTTTGGGATAAAGCTTCATAAGTACTATCAATTACCATTTATAGAAGTAAATTTCTATTAGCGGTTTGGGTGTGCCCTGGCGGTTTATCTGGAGACAAAATTGGCGCGTCTTCAGCGTACAGTTACATTAAGTCCCAATTTTTGCACACGATCCATAATACGCATAACAAGCAATCGTCTGACAAGTATATTTTAAATCTAAATTCTTTTCACGTGAAAATACAAGCAAAACTTTAAAATCGTGAAATGTCAGATTTTTGCAAAATTTTTGCTAATCAAAATTTTAACACGCTATATCGATTTTATTATAAAAACTCAAAAAATATTTGGATCACGCGAAGTGCTGGGCACTTTTAAATAATATTGCGAATTTGCCTCGCAAAAAAGTGGATTTTTGATGACTTTCACGTTTTGTCTCTCAACCTTTGTCTAGCTAGTACTCCACTCCCATTGAGGGCACATTCATGGGACCGGTTTTAAATTGTAGGGAATTACGACAGCTATCATTTTGCATATCAGATTTTAAAAAGTATGAAGCGGCGCAAATTTCCTGATCAAAAAACGACGAAAAATTGAAAATGAAGAAATTTTAATTTCAAACCGTTACCACTTAATAACTTTTTTAATATTGATGGCACATCAAATTCATAAATACATCTTTTTTGAACAAGTGTAGGGACCATATATTTTAAATCTTCGAAGAATACGTTGGACGGCGCAAGTACAATAGGCCAAAGAGTACATAATTTTTATGAAATTTCAATCGACTTTTCCACATTTCTGAAGTTTGATTGTCGCTAACTACCGCAAATTAAGATTTTTTGCCTTAAAAGCTTGTAAGCTAATTGCATTAGAAGTCCTTTATGCATTTCTATCAGTAAATAGCCATTTCAATGCAAATAAAAAAAGTTTTTGCCAAAAAACCAAAATTTCAAACAAATGAAAAGTTAAATGGAAATGTCCATATATTCATGATCCTCGATCGATTTTAAGTTGATCTAGCGATGTCCGTCCGTCCGTTTACACTCGAAAAAAATTTTACACTCAAAAAAAAATTTTACACTAAAAAAAAATTTTACACTCAAAAAAAAATTTAGTTTTTTTTTTACAAAAATATCAATATTTTGTGTACAGACGAACTTGCATTCATTCAGAAATATTTTTACAGTAAAAAAACATTACACTCGAAAAAAAGTTTTACACTCAAAAAAAAAAAAATTAGTATTTTTTTTTTTTTTTTTTAATGACAAAAAAAGAGTTTTTTACTCAAAATAAAATATTTCTAATCAAAATTGTTATTTTTTTTTACGTTAAAATGCAATATCCTTTAAAAAAAAGGCATTGTGGAGGGTATTCATAGATTCGGCAAAGTCGAATTTAACTTTTCTACTTGTTTTTATATGAAAAAGGTTTTAGAATCTAAGACTTTTTCTATAGGAAAAACGTCTCAGAATCTGTGAATTTTCTTTTGGAAAGGGTCTCAGAATCTTAGACTTTTTTTTATAGGAAAATGATCTTTGAATCAGAATGTCATACTTTTTATGAAGGAAAAAGTTCTTACAATCAGAGACTTTTTATTAAGGAAAAATTTCTCAGAATCTGTCACCTTTTCTTTAGGGGAAAAAGTACCAGAATTTTATACTTTTTTATTTAAGAAAAAGCTCTCAGAATCTCAGAACTTTTTCTATGGGAAAAAGGTCTGAAAGTTTGAGACTTTTTACTTAGGAATATGTCTCAGAATCTGTGATCTTTTCTATAGAAAAATAGGTCTGAGAATCTGAGATTTTTTCTATAGAAAAAAGGTCTAAGACTTTCTCTACAGAAAAAGGTCTCACTCAGAATCTGAAATTTTTTCAGTACAAACAAATCTAATAATCTGAGACCTTTTCTATCTTTTTTTGCAAATGAAACGTATCCCTATTTTTGCTCGTCCGACAAAGCATTATGATTTTTTTACTTTGAATTAAAAAAAAAAATTTCCCCCCCAAAGCCAAAAGCTGTACCCGCCACTGACATAATATGCCATAAAAATCTTACATTTGTTGAGCAAAAATTAAAAAAAAAAACTCTTAAGAAAATCATATTTTCAGGGGGTTGTTTTAGTTCTTCAAGGGGGAGTTTTTTCCCCCTGGTCCGATTTTGCCCATCTTCGAACTTGACCTTACCAGTAAGATAAGAGATATTCTTGCCAAACTTCATGGGTCTGGCTCTTTTTGTTTGGACTGGTTTCTACAGAAGGGCGGACGGACATCGCTAGAATGTCTTAGAATCTATCATGGGTCAATAATATAATATGGTGTTGGGATATTTCGATGTGTTACACAAAATGAGTATACCCCCATACTGTGGTTTGAGGATATAAAAATTAAAGTAGGTCAAGACCGACCATGTAATACCCTACACCAGTGTTTTTCGGAAAACGGATCTCTAGTCTAACTGAAAATGAGATTTTGAGTTGATTTCTGCATTTAAAGATGGGTCTAGGATAGAGATGGGCAAAGGGTACATACCCAAATGGTAAATACCCGGTAAAATAGGTAAATTGGGTAGAAATGGGTAAATACCCGGGTATTTTTCAAAATGTTGGGTATAAACTATGTTGTAGAAAATTTGGTGAACAAAAACATTTTGCAGTAAAATTTAATGAATTTTATACTAAAAAATACTTCTTTCTTAAAAAATAGTACTTTTTTAGAAAAAAATAGTGCTCTTTTAGGACAAAATAGAAAAAAGTACTTTTTTAGAGAGAAAGTATTTTTTTAGAAAAAGTAGCGTTTTTTTTTGTAAAATAGTAGTACTATTTTAGAAACGTTTTTTTAGGAAAAGGGTATTGAGAAAAATGGTAAATTTTTTTCTTAAAAAGTATTATTTAAGAAAATATAGTATTTTTTTTAAAAAATAGTAATTTTTAGAAAAAAAATTACGTTTTAGACAAAAATAACTTTTTAAAAAAGTAAATTTTTTACTGCATTTTTAGAAAAAAGTATTTTGTTCTAAAAAAAACATATTTTTTTTAAAAAAAGTTTTTTTTTTCTAAAAAAAAGTAGTTTATTTAAAACAGGTACTTTTTCTTAAAAAGTACTTTTTTCTTAAAAAGTACTTTTTTCTAAAAAAAACGAACTTTTTTTCCTAAAAAAGCACTTTTTTCTAAAAAAGTACTTTAATACTACTTTTTTAAAAAAAGTACTTTAATATAACTTTTTTAAAAAAAATACTTAATACTACTTTTTAAAAAAAAGTACTTTAATACAACTTTAAAAAAAAAAGTACCTAATTTAGGATATAGTACTTTAAAAAAAAGTAGTAAAAAAGTACTTTTTTAGAAAATGTGCTTTTTTTGTCTAACAAGCACATTTTTTTTCTAAAAAGTACTTTTTTCCAAAAAAGTACTTCTTTTTTTTCCAAAAAAAGTACTTTTTTTCTAAAAAATTACATTATTTTCTTTAATACTTTTTAGGAAAGAAGTAAAATTTTTTTTAAATAAGTACTTTTTTCTGAAAAAGTACGTTTATTTATTTAAATGAGTCAATCAATGCTTTGATTAAAATATTTGTTATTTTCTTTAACTGTCAAATTACAAATTTTCAACATACCAGATTTTTGAACACATTAATTAAAAAATATAAAAAATAATCGGTTTTCCTTTTTTTATTGTTGGCAATAAATTGGAAAGCCAAGAAGATTAATTTTTTTCATAATTTTGTCATAAGCTTACAATTCATTTGTTAAATGAATCATTATTATGATTGAAAATAAATTAAAAATTGATAAACTTGGTGATCAAAATCGAAAAAATGTTTGATTGAAAAAAATATTTAATAGATCACTTACAATTTGATGATTGGTATAACAATTTTCTTTATTGGAGGAATTTCAAGTACAAAATTGATTGAATATGCGTTTTTGTTGATTGATTTTTTTTTCAAATTCTTTTTGTGTAGTTACAAACGTTAGCACAAATTCAGTATACTTGCACAGCAGTGTAGGGTATAAAACATATGTCTTGCGATTCATCATGTTTATTTATTTTGATGCGAAGAACACAAATATCAAAATCTAAATTTGTCAAACCGTTTTCAAGATATCGCTATTTGAAATTGGCAAACAATTTCGGTTTTTTCCTACGATCAAGAAATTTAAAAAACAAAAATCTCAACATTTTTTTTCTTGACCCTCTATAGACCGTGAGACAAACTTTCATTTAAAATTAATTTAAGTCAAATCCGATAATTTAAACCCGTGGCGGCCTTTGCTTAAAGATTCGATTTTTTAGAAAAAGTTCACCCAAAAATTCTTAACTTTGATTGAAGGGCACCATTTGATAAAATGGTTTGATTTGGCTCTAATTAAGTTTAAGTGAAATTTGATCTCATTCTGTATGAAATAGTAAATGGAAAAAAATTGAGATATTTTTTAAAAAAATTCCATGTTTGGAGGAAAAACCGCCATTTTTGAAAATATTTTGACAAATTTCAAATGACAAAATCTCAAAAACCACTTGATCTGTATGAAAAACAAAATTGAAAAAAATTGAGTTATTTCTTGTTTGAAGGAAACCCCGCCATTTTTGGAAATTTTTTGACAAATTTCAAATAGCGATATTTCAAAAACCACTTGACCGATTTTCGAAATTTTTTGATATTCGTAGTCAGCATGTAAAAAACTAATAAAATAAAATGAATTGTAAGATTTTTTTTATATTTTTTAATTTTTAAAAAATTTTAAATTTTGGTGGAAATTTTTTAAAAATCTAAAAATTTGATCGAAGGGTGCCACGGGGTAAAATGATTGGATTTTGCTCAAATTAATTTAAATGAAAGTTTGTCTCAAGCTATGTGAAAGGCTCTGGGAAAGTAATTTTAAGATTTTTTTTTTAAATTCGTAAACGTAGGATCGCCATTTTTAAAAATTGCTAATAGCTATAACTCGAAAACCGTTCGGCAGATTTTAAAATTTTTTTGATATTTGTGTTCAACATGTTAATAAATATGATGCTACGCAAAACAATTTTTTTTTTTTATTTTTTTACTAATTTTTTTTCAGTTTTCAAAAACTTTGATCGCCGGGTACCACTCTTATGTACCCTACAACCTTAAAAGTATGCTACAAATTTTATTTCTTCCATTTTGTTAACAATTATTTTTTGTTTTTAAATTTCCAACACAAGAATTAATTGCTTACAATAAGTCTTTATTTCTTTTCCTTAACAATATTGATTCTCCAAAAAAAAAGTTCTAATATGTTTGACAGTACCGAACTACTTCTAACAACTTTTGCCATATAAAGAAAATAATTTTGTCTATTGTAAATACCAAATCGTTGTATATTTTTCTATTGTTATTTAACAAAAAAATCTAGTAGTTTTTTTAAGGAAACATTGTGTAGTTTTTTTTTTGGAAAACTTACCAATAATAGAAAGTGTGACATAAAAAAATTTTTTTTTTTCCTAACATCTACAAATACTTAACACTGATATACAAGTTAAAAATTGTTTTGTAAAGAATTTTTTGAAGAAAAAAAAATTGTACTAACAAGGGAGGTATGCCTAAGGAGAATTTATATACTATTATTAGATGTAATTCGTAAAGTATTAACAGAAATTTGAAGATTTAAATATTGGAAGATTCCATTGGAAATTCAAAAATTTCATTTGAAATTTGAAAATTCTATTTTAAATTCTGAGTAGGTTTATTTAAGCTCGAGGGCATTCTTCCTTTACTAAATAAAACAGTTTTATTGTCATAGAATAATTTTCAAGAAAATTATTTTTCTGTTTTAAATTTATTTATGTTGATAATTTTTGCACGTGTTCTGAAATTCGTCAGATTCCATTGTCAAGACTATTTAGCAAATATAAAAAGTTTGGTATTAAATCTTTCTAAATAAGTTTTGCTCGTTTTTTGGTGGTTTGACCGTCGTGATCGTAATTTTGTTTAAACTTTAGCGATTTGTTATTTCAATTCTCTTATGCTGCTTATATTAAAGGGTTTTTATATTTGCTAAATAGTCTTGACAATGGAATCTGTCAAATGCCGAAACACATGTCGACTAAGTCTTGCAAAAATGGCCAACATAAATAAATTTAAAACAGAAAAAATATTTTTACTCAATTTTTGTCCAAATTCTGATTAATTTTTATTAAAAAATAAAAATTGTTTTATTCGACCTTTAAAATATCATATTTTGAGGAAGTTTATTCTGGCTCGAGGTCATTATTTTCTTTATTTTCTGATTAATTTTATTAAAAAATTAAAAATTGTTTTATTCGACCTTTAAATTATAATATTTTGAGGATGTTTATTCTGGCTCGAGGTCATTATTTTCTTTACTAATTAAAACCATGATAGCAAAATTTTCAAGAAAATTATTTTTCTGTTTTAAATTTATTTATGTTGGTCAGTTTTGCAAGACTTAATCGACACGTGTTTCGGAATTTGTCAGATTCCATTGTCAAGATTATTTAGCAAAAATAGAAACGATTTACTACAAAGTAGCAAACGAGTCCAATGGACTATCATATGTAAAATGTTTTATACATTTTTTTGGTTATTGACAATCGATGCCTTACTACATAGTATAGTACAATTTCTTCGTCTTTCTAATTCCCATTGTGGATAGAGTCGAACATGTACTAATATTTTAGTTTGTGCACAAACGATTTGTCATTAGACTCGTTTGCTACTTTGTAGTAAATCGTTTCTATTTTTGCTTAATAATCTTGACAATGGAATCTGACAAATACCGAAACACGTGTCGATTAAGTCTTGCAAAAATGACAAACATAAATAAATTTAAAACAGAAAAATAATTTTCTTGAAAATTTTGTTATGAGAATATCATGGTTTTGATTAGTAAAGAAAATAATGACCTCGAGCCAGAATAAACATCCTCAAAATATTATTTTTATTAAATTTTTGTCCTCTACAACATATTAAATCTCCAAAGCGGTATCCCTCCCTTTTTAGCTTAAATTCGATACATTTTCCCCAAAAAAAAAAAATATACAAAAAAATCTCTAAAAAACCTAGATCCCTAAGGACTTAGGGGGGAGGGAAAAAATATAAACGAAATATATATTTCCCTTTATATAAATTTAGAAAAAAATCTAGTAAATGGAAAATGTGCATGTAGAAAGAAAATTGAATTTTTGTGATATCATTTTATTTTTATATATTTTTTTCGATATACGCAGAAAGTTAGTTTATTTTTTCAGTAAACTAGAGTAATATAGAATACTTGAACTACACATACGAATGTCTGACCGCAATTCACCAAAACTATTGAAGAATTCAACATGAGAAACCGAAACAAATTCTGAGTAATTTTTATTAAAAAAAATAAAAATTGTTTTATTGGAACTTTAAAATATTATATTTTGAGTAGGTTTATTATTATTATTATTATGCTCGAGGTTATTATTTTTTTACTAATTAAAACTATAAAATTCTCATAGAATATTTTTTTAAAAAATTATTTTTCTGTTAAATATGTTGGTAATTTTTGCAAGACTTATTGTTAGTTTACATGTGTTTCAGGGTTTGTCATATTCCCTTGTCAAGACTGTTTAGCAAATATAAAAACCATATACTACAAGTCGAAAAGGGAATTTAAATGACTAATCGCTAATGTTTTAACTAAAATATTAATACAAATGGGGCATTCCATGTCAAATCGGACACTTTGAAAATTTTTGTTTTTAGATTTTCCCAATTTGTTAACAGTTTTAAGTACCCTTCAAAAACACCTTCGTGGTAAATTTTCAGATTTTTTTGATGACCTGTTCAAAAGATATCGAATTTTTAAAAATTGGTAGTTTGTTCCATTACTCAAACTTCTTTTACTCATAACTTCTTCAACAATGGTCCAAATTTCAATTTTTTTTTTTCAAAATTTTTGTTTTTTTACGTGATGTTTTAAAAAAAAATCTCAAAAAATTCCTAAAAGCGCTCAAGTGTGCGATTTTTAAGTTTTAAAATTTAAATCTCATTTTTGAAAATGTTTGTACTCTTCGATATTTTTGAAATTTTTTTGTGTAAAACTTCTATTGATTCTACAAATTTTTTGCCCAGGAGGATTGTGAGATAACGATTATTACTATTTTTTTAAATTTTTTGAAAAAAATTTAATGTAATTTTCCAATCTTAAAATCATTTCTACTGCTCCAATGGTGCGTCATAGAGCAGCCCTTTATAAGACCGACCCCCATTAATTTTTACGTCTTAACATTTCTTTGGAACAAACTAATACCCTATCTCCAATTTCTAAGGGGGCTCCCACACAAAACGACATTTTGTTAAATTTGCTCCAACCGCTCTAACTGCCCTAATAGTGCCCTCAGAGCAAAAAATGTATGACCGACCCACAATATTTTTTTAGTCCAAACATTTTCTCTGAACACACCTACCCTCTATCTTTAACTGTTAAGGGGGTCCCCATACAATTTTTTTTATTTTTTGTAAATTTGTTTTATTCAAACAGCTTCTACCGGTCCAATGGTGCGTCGGAGAGGGGTCATTAGTGAGACTGACCCCCGTTTATTTTTACGATACAACAATTTTTTAAAACATACCTACTCTCTATCTCCACTCCTTAAGTAGGCTCCCATACAAATAACAGTTGCAGCAAATTTTATAAAAATGTAATTTTGAATGGAAGCGATAGGGCGTAGGTATGTTTTAAAAAAATGTTGTAGGGTAAAAATAAATGGGGGTCGGTCTCACTAATGACCCCTCTCGGACGCAACATTGGAATGGTGTAAGCTGATTAAATAAAACAAATTTACAAAAAATAAAAAAAATTGTATGGGGACCGCCTTAACAGTTAAAGATAGAGGGTAGGTGTGTTCAGAGAAAATGTTTGGACTAAAAAACTATTGTGGGTCGGTCATATATTTTGTTGCTCTAAGGGCACTATTAGAGCAGTTAGAGCGATTGGAGCAAATTTTAAAAAATGTCGTTTTGTGTGGGAGCCCCCTTAGAAATTGGAGATAGGGTATTAGTTTGTTCCAAAGAAATGTTAAGACGTAAAAATTAATGGGGGTCGGTCTTATAAAGGACCCCTCTATGACGCACCAATGGAGCAGTTGAAATGATTTTAAGATTGGAAAATTACAATAAAATTTTTTTAAAAAAGTTTAAAAAATAGTAATAATCGTTGTCCCACGATCCTCTAGGGCAAAAAATTTGAAGAATCGATAGAATTTTTACACAAAAAAATTTCAAAAAAATCGAATAGTACAAACATTTTCAAAAATGAGATTTAAATTTTAAAACTTAAAAATCGCATACTAGAGCGCTTTTAAGAATTTTTTGAGATTTTTTTTTAAAATGTACGGAAAAAAACAAAAATTTTTTAAAAAAAAAGTTGAAATTTGGACCATTATTGAAGAAGTTATGAGTAAAAAAAGTTTAAGTAAAGGAACAAACAACCAATTTTTAAAAATTCGATATCTTTTGAACGGGTCATCCAAAAAATCTGAAAATTTACCACGAAGGAGTTTTCGAAGGGTACTAAAAACTGTAAACAAAATGGGAAAATCTAAAATCTAAAAAAAATTTCAACGTGTTCGATTTGACATGGAATGCCCCATATATGACTCTACTCTCATTGAGAATTAGAAGAAGAAAATTGTACTATCTGTGTAAGATCACGATCGTCAAATAACCAACAAAAAAAATTTCTTGAAAATTATTCTATGGGAATATCACAGTTTTAATTAGTAAATAAAAAATTGACCTCAATCTAAAATAAACTAACTCAAAATAGAGTAACTGAAACATTTAAAAAATTATTGCTTCAACTAGAGACTTTTCATAGAGAAATTCTTCTAATATCTGATTTTATGTTCTAAAAGTAGGCAACAAAATTTGGTTTCATATGCTGTTAAAAGTATGCTGCAACTTTTTTTTTAATTAATGTTATATTTGAAATTAGGAAATTTGAAATTAGGAAAAATAGATATTGGATTTTTTTTTTTTTTATAATTTTTCTAAAAAAATTTTAAATTCTAAAATATAAATGTTTGCAAAATATTTTATAGTTAAAAAAAAAAATGTTGTACACTTAGTTATATCCAACAAATTTTAAAGCATACTTTAAGGATTAAAAATAAACTAAAATAAATATTAGTTTTCCAAGATTTGTGTCATACATTATTATTTGGTATCGTAAAAGGTTCTTTAAACTCATGGATGCAATACATAGCAGATATTTGTCAATCAATTGTATACCTTTTGCAATTGAAGTAATCGATTCTATTCTGTATTAAAGGTAGTGTATAAATAAAAATACGTGTGTGAGTGTGTATGTATATAACTATATACAGTGCCGGACAAAATTATTCACACAGTGCTATAGTAGATGTAATTTCATAAAGACGAATTTACAAATATCAAACATTTTTCTATCAAATGAGTATTTTTTATAAGGGTTCAAGTTGAAAAAATGCAGAAGAAAAATTGAATTTCTAAAAATTATAGACATTTCTGGTATTTCCTATACCGGTTTCAAACACCCCAGTTAGCATTTTTTGATAAAGTGTTTTGTAGGTAATTTATTTACCTCTCTTTTAAGCTTTATAGCGTTCAGATTGAGTTAGTAATAAATGTATTACGAGGGTCGAATTGGAAAATGATAATTTTTATAGCAATTTTTTACAAAAATTTTAAAAAATATTTATAAAATTTTTTTCCCATGTTCAAAAAAGAAATTTTTTTAAAATTTTCCACTAATTTATATTTATGTATCAACTTATTTTTTTATGAGCTAACAAAACTTGAAATTTTTTAAATACTGTAGAAGACATCTGCATTTTATGACCTCCAATTCTTTTGACCACCAATTTTTTGTAAACAAAGAAAAGATTTTATTGTTTATTTATTTAAGTAAACCTAATTGTATTGTAATAAGATATGAAAATAATTTAACTTTTTCTATGTTTACACAAAATTGGTGGTCAAAAGAATTGGACTTAAAAAAAATGCGGATATCGTCTACAGTGTTAATAATTTTTTTAGTTTTTTTAGGTCATTAAAAAACTTAGTTAATACACGAATAGAAATAAGTGGAAGATTTTTTAAATTTCTAACGTTTGGACTTGAAAAAAAAAATTAAGAAATATTTTTAAAAAATTTTTTAAAAAATGTCTTTAAAAAATGTCTTTAAAAAATGTCTTTACAAATTATCATTTTCCAGTTCAACCCTCGTAGCACATTTATTTTTAACGCACTCCGGATGTTATAAAGCTTAAACTAAAGCCTAATAAATTACCTAGAAAACACCGTCGTAAAAAAACTGATTTTATAAACCAAAGGTTGGTATTTTTTAATATTTCTTTAAAGAATTGCAAATATTTCTTTAACTTGAACTTGAAAAAAAATTTAGAAATATTTTTTAACATTTTTTTAAAAAATGTCTTTAAAAATTATAATTTTCCAGTTTAAACCTCGTATCAGATTTATTTTTAACGCAATCTGGACACCATAAAGCTTAAATTAAAGCTTAATAAATTACCTACAAAACACTGTCGTAAAAATATTGGTTTGATAAACCAAAGGTTGGTATTTTTAATATTTCTTTAACAAATTGCAAATATTTCTTTAACTATAGTTCTGTGTGATTACTTTTTTCCGTTACTATATGTGATTGTAAGTTTGAGTGTGTGTATGAGTAAGTAATTGTGTATGGTTAAATTTATTTTGTAGATGTGAGTCAATACACTCAACACAAAATGCAAGGTTTATATAAGCTTTAAGCTAGAGTTTTTCTATAGAAATTTTGTTGATTTTTTATTTTATTTTTTTTACTTTACCCAAAAAAACCTCAAATAAAGTAAAATATATTATACTTAATTTAAAGTAAAAAAAACAGCTAAAGCTTTTTTATGTATAGTATATTATCAGTTATTCTTGATTGTATGTGAGTTTTCTCCTAAATGTATGTACATATTTGAAAATTTCTTTTTTTTTTTTTGCGACGTTTTAAAGATATTTTTGTGCCATTACTTTTATGTATTTTAGTTTAGAGTATTCAATGTGACATAAAACTCAAAAAAAAAAGTAAAGTAAGTAAGAAAAAAACATTTATCCTTGGTAAAAACATTTATTTTACGTTTTTCTTTTTTACACCTTTTTGATATAGAAGGAGTAAATATATATATATTTTTAAATCATTGGGGGATCATCAACTTTATGGTACAAGGAAAATTTTGAGTATGTTTTCTATAAACCCCAGGTTTATTTTATGTACACTATTATTTGAAAATATCTTTTTTATATAAAAATTTAATGCATTTTAAAGCTTAAAATTTTTTGTTGATTGTTAAATGGATAATTTACTTTTATGTTTAATATGAAAATATTTAAGGTAAAAACTATTGTGCTGGAAATAAATTCTTTTCACTTTTTTTTGATATATAAAAGCTTAATTTCAACTTTAAAACTTAAAGCATATAAGCGCCAGTAAGTATGCATTTACATTTTGAAATATATACTTCATGTTATCCATTGAAAATTGTAACTAACACTGCAACATCCAGTATGTTGTAATTACAGTTATTTTGAAACATGAAACTTGTAAAAAGATGAGTTTCTAAAATTAAAGCATACTCTTAGGGTCTTAATTTAAGTATATTACAGTTACTCAAATAGTATTATATTTATTATAAACCACTTTATATTTAAGCGAAAATGTTGTTTAAAACTAGTAAGAATACATTTTTTCACTTTTTTTTTGATAAATAAAAGTTTAATGTCAACTTTAAAAATTGAATCATATAAGCGCCTGTAAGTATGCATTTAAATTTCTGAAAATATGCTTAATGTCATCAATTGAATAATGCAACTAAAGCAACATTGGTTATGTTTAAATTACAGCCATTTTGAAGCATAAAACTTGTAAAAAGATGAGTTTCTAAAATTAAAGCATACTCTTAGGATCTTAATTTAAGTATATTTACTGTTACTCAAAGTAAAAACTATAATTTTTGTTATTTTTAAGCGAAAATGTTCTTTAAAGCTAGTAAGACCACATTTTGTAACTTTTTTTGATAAATAAAGCTTAATGTGAACTTCAAAAATTCAAGTCTATAAGCGCCTATAAGTATGCATTGAAATTTAACAATATGTTTAAACTAAATGTGATCAGTTGAATAATGTAACTGAAGCTGTAGAAATTACAGTCATTTTGAAACATAAAATTTGTGAAAGGATGAGTTTCTAAAATTAAAGCACACTCTTAGGAACTTAATTGAAGTATATTTCAAAATATCTTGTTACTCAAAATAAATATTATAAAACTTTCAATAAAACACTTTGTTTTCAAGCGGAAATGTTGCTTAAACCTAGTTAGAATAATTTTTTTTCACTTTTTTTTTATAAATAAAATCTTAATGTCATTTTTAAAAATTAAAGTCTGTAAGTATGCATTAAAATTTTACAATATAAATGTAATCAATTGTATATTTTAACTGTATCTTCAACATTGAGTATGTTTGAAATTACAGACATTTTGAAACCTAAAACTTATAAAAGGATGAGTTTCTAATATTAAAGCATACTCTTAGAAACTGTAATTTAAGTATATTTCAAAATATCGTGTTATTCAAAGTAAATACTACAATATTTTTTATTTAAAACTTTGCTTTCACGTTAAAATGTTGTATATACAGTATATAAATAGAAAAAACATTTAGTGTAGTACTGGTAAGAACTGTAAGCCTAAAGGTATGCAATACTTATGAAACTGTAAATTCCTTGAAGATATAAAATATGTATAATAATCATTTAAAGGTTCATAAAGGCTATTGTTATTGACATTTAGCACTTCTTAAAATAATTTAATTATTAACAAATTTAAAGCATACCATTCGGGGTAAAACGAAAAAGTTTCTGTGAAATGGCAGGTCAAATTAATAAAACGTTAAACTTTCAACCACTAATCATAAAACATAGTGCTTACACAAAAATTTTAAATATTATTGAAGAGTAATTTTAGGCGGTTAGAAAAATTTCAATATTTTCAAAAAATGTTTCTAAAAAACTAAAAAAAAAGATTTTTTTTTTCAACTTGACTGAATCTATGAATACCTTTCATAATGCAGGAAACATTTTGAATGTATTTAAAAAAAAATATTACAGCATACTTTCAGTCAACTATTTTAAATACAAATGAATTTGACTAAAATATAAAAAAACAATTTTTTTGGACAATTAAAAAAAAAAATCAGTGTAATTTTTTTTAGTGTAAAATTTGTTTAGAGTGTGTCTTTTTTTTTTTTAATGTAAAAATTTTTTTGAGAGTCAAAAACATTTTGTAAAATTTGTAAAAGCCACAAAAACATTTTGTAAAATGTTTTGATTTTTGCTTACTAACTCATTCAAAGGGTGTTTTGTGTGTGTTTTCAACCCGTTAACTCGAGATATAACCTATATAAATTTAAGTTTTAGCTCATAACTAGGCTGACCATTCGTACTGATTTGATCAGTACATGTACTGATTTTTGAGCACGTGTACTGATCAAAAATTGTTGTACTGATTTGTACTGATTTTTTGAAATATGTACTGATTGTACTGATTTTTGAACATTTCAACATAAAACATAATTTTATTAGAAAGTTCTATACAAAAACTTGAAAAACCTTTGAATTTAGTATAAGTCGTTTGAATTTAATATATCGTCAGAGTTGTTTCTATAACTTAACTCTGACATTGAGATAATTTTTAATGAATTAAGTTTAGGGAGATTAGAGTTTTTGAATACAGAGGTTCATCAACGGGAAAATGTTTATAAATTTTCCCACAATTTAGTTAAATTTAACAAAAAGTTGTGAAATTTTCTTAACTGTTAGGAACAAATTTTAGTTCATAACACATGCTTATTAGCTGGGAAGTTTTCTTAAAGAAAAAGTTGTCAAAACTTACGAAAAAATGTCCTCAAAATCTGAGGAATTTTCTTATTCTTAAAACCTGTGGAAATTTGTTATATTTTCTGCAGTGAAACGATCAAAATATTCAAATAAAGTCGTTATATAACGACAACAGGTGTTTTTAACAGTTGTTTTTTGCTGTGGTTTTTTAACATTTGTTTTTTTGCTGTTATTTTTACTCAAAACACTCGTCAAGTTAGTTTAACCGACATTTTTTGAGTGTTAAAAAAACACCAGTGTTGTGCCGTAAAAAAAATTAGAGGGTTATTTCTAGACAAAACAAGTAAAAAATTAAATTCGGCCTTGCCGAATGCAGTGATACCCTCCACAATTTCAAAAATATTATTGCAAAAAACTTTATTTAAAAGGAAATTACTTTAAAAAAAAAAAAAAAATGTTTGAAAAAAAAATTTCCGCGAAAAAGAATTTTGGTAAAAAAAAAAATCCGCGATTTTTTTCTTTTTTTGTCAAAAAATTAGTTCGTACTTGTTTAAATACCATTTGGTGTTCAATTATGTTCACATATGTCAACCAGAAGCCGAATTAATGCATTTTGTATTTTTAGGTTATGTTGAATGTACCGAAATTTTTGAGGTGTGCTTACATTTTCGTTCATAACTTTTGAACCGCTGAACCGATATCGCTCAAATGCACTACCAAACTTCTCGGGAGAACTTCCAATAAATATGTTAAGTTTCAGTTATCCCTGTGCAATATTTAGTCCGCGACAGCATTTTCCACAGACAGACAGACAGACGGACAGACGGACATCGCTAGAATGTCTTAAAATCGATCGGGCATCATGAATATACTTATATACTTTTTGGGGTCCCAGACCGATATTTCGATGAGTTACAAACGGAATGACAAACTTATATATACCCTCTATCACTAAGTGGAGGGTATAAAAAACATACAAATTTGGGCGTACTGATTTGAGCTCAGAAAAAAATGCTCACCCTACTCATAACATCAAAACTCCTGAACCGATTTTGCTTAAACTGTATACAAATCTGAACAGGAAAACATGAAATAAATATCACAAATCTCATAGTTGTATTTTGAGAGCTAGCTTGTTTTTTACAGACAGAACAGACGAAGGATGGACCTCTCTAGACCGTCTTTAAATCGATTTCAAGGTATTACAAATGGAATGATAAACTAATAGATACCCACTATACCTTAGTATTGGGTATAAAAATAAAATTTAGAATTTTTATTTAGAGTTTTGATTCAGCCTATATTTATGCTTTAAAATAGGATATATTTTTTACGAGCAATTGTGAAAATCATTTGATAACATTTTTAGAAAAAAGGATTCAAAAAACATCAAAAACTATGAGACTGACTTACAACAGATGTATTTTAGTTGGCAACTAGCCATTTTTATGTAATTGAAGCATACTTTTTATAAACAAAAGTATTTACAAAATTGAAGCATATTTTTAGGCGCTATCCATTTATATCAAAAACAATTTATCAACCATATTTAAAACATACTGTTACTTTTGTTGTTACTTTTTGTCGCCGAATTTGTATGTTTTCATATATTTAACAATAATTTTAATTAAATAATAATCCTTAAAGTATGCTTTAATAGTTATTAACCTTTTAACTATAAGTTATTTACTTTTACCAAAAAAAAAAATTAATTCAATTACACAATTAATGCACCATTGTTTACTTTCATTTGTTGCCCTAGAAACCATTATTTATTTAAAAAAAATATAATATATAATATACCTTTAGGCTCGTTTTTAGTACAATATGAAAAAACGTTTATACTTTAAACAAAAAAACGTTAAGCCTCCAGTTAAATTTAATATTCATTTTATAAGTTAAAAAAAATATATATATTTCCAACTGATAATATTTTTCATAATATATTGAGGGCGAATATACAAAACTTGCTAACTGCATAATGAACAAATTTTAGGAGATCTAAAAGAATTGCCACTTTTAGGTAATTCTAAGAGATATTTTTTCACAATATATTTAAAAACAATTGTTTTTAAAATATTACTAAAGTTTGTGAACATATTTCTATCGAAAACTCTCTTTCGAAAATATTGTAGATAGCAACTTTTGAATATTTTCCCTCAATATATTATTTTTTTTATACAACAATAAGGGTTTATGATAAAAAAATTCAGTTTTTTATATAAAATAATATGAATAAAATCCTGGATTTTTTTTCTTATAATGTTTATTTGCCAAAGCATTACAGAATATTAAGTTTTAAGGGCAATTTTTTTTAACGGTTAAAAAAAAAATAAATAAACAGCGAGCTACAAAGCTTAAGAGATGTTGAAAATAAGATAGAAAAGCAAACACCTGTTAATAATTTAAATATAAAAAGAAAATACCACTAAACAGATGAGCCTTTTGTAAAATATTTTTAGAGATAAACAAGAAATAAATTCCATTTTTTTTAAAGCATATAAACAGGCTGATAGGCAAATAAAACAACAGATAAATTGTGATGAAAGAAATTCAAATTTAATATATTGTTTACTAAATTGTTTAAAGAGATAAAATATTTCCTATTAAATATTTGCGTTCAAAGAAAATAAAATGATTTTTATATTGATAAGCCTTAAAATATGCTTGAAATTTTTGTTTTTTACTTTATTTATCTTTGACATATTTCTTTATCAGTATGTTATTAAATTAGAAAAAAGCATAAAAAAAAACTTTTTATAACAAGCCTTTATTAAATAGTTTATTTAGAAAGACAGCATGACATTATGTTGAAAGTTTTATTAGTTTTGTTATTGTTGATATCTAAAATCAACAGTAACTCAACCCCGCCTATTACCTAAAGGTATGCTTTGATAATTTTCTAAAGGCATACAAACATTACCAAAAAAAAGGAAATATTATTTACGATAGTTTTTTTGAGTAAAATTTTATTTTTGTTATTTAATATAAAATTTAAATTGAATTTTATATGCATATATAAAATTTTAATACAATTAAATAAACTAAAAAAAAAGTATACTTTTAGGCTGTCTGCAATAAAAAATCCTTTTAAAGTCTATTATGTTTTATATATAAAAAAAAATGGAAAACAAAATGAAAAATTATTTGTGCATTACACAGACGAAGTAATATTATCCTTTTACAGCTTTAAGTAAATTTTTTTTAATTTAAAAAAAAATATTTTAACATTTTTTGCTCCTAACTTTATTGTGTGTATATGACTTATGAAGACTATAAACTATTTGTTCTCAACTCTTTATAGCTCTAGTTTATATTATTTTTTGTTGCCGAGAGTTTGTGTGTGTTTTTTCAGGTTTTTTTTTTGTTTTAATTAAATTTGTGAATTGGGCGAAACCATGTGAAAATAAATCAAACAAAACTTTTTTTTTGGGGTATATGTAGTTGTTTTAGTAATATGAGTTTTAGTTTTGACTTTAAAAAGTGGCTGGAAGTATAAATTCCAGCAAAACAAAAAAAAGGTAAAGTTTAATTTATAAAAAGTGTTGAAAGGGAAACTATTTGAAGAGATTTAGAAAAAAAAGAACTCAGAAAAGGGCTAAAAATTTTAGTTTTCGTCAAATTAGTGAATTAGAAATACAACTCCTAAAAGTAGGCAACATTTTTTTAAAGCGTATACGTATTAAACAGTAAGAGCTAAATTCAGCTGAGCGGAATCTTTTATACCACTTTATATGTAACAAAAATATTTAAACAAAAACAAGTAAGAGTGTTTATTTCGGCTGTACCAAATCTTCTACACCCTCCTACACGTAAAAAAGTAAAAAAAAAAACAAGTAGAGAAGTTAAATTCGACTTAACCGATTCCATGAATACCCTCTACAATGCCCTTTTAAAAAGATAGCAAATTTTTTAACGTACAAAAAATTAATAATTTTGATTAAAAATATTTAATTTTGAGTAAAAAACTTTTTTTGTCATTGTCAAAAAAAAAAGGAAAATTACTATTTTTTTTTTGAGTGTAAATTTTTTTTCGAGTTTAATTTTTTTTTTTAGTGTAAAAATATTTTTGTATGACAAAAATACTTAATAAAGTAATTTTGTGGCTTACCAATGTTTTCAAAGTTTGTATTTTAAACCTCGGGTTTTTCAACACGGGAATTTAAGGTGATACCAATTTGAAATTTAGAGTTTTGCTAATAACATTTGAACCACTGCACAGAGGGCCAGACAGATCGATTTCCGGCCAAAAGTCCTTATTTGTAAATTCTCAAAAAAATGTTTACCAGTTTGTTGGGCATATATAGAAGCAGGTTTTCTGAACTTATCTTTATGATCCAATTACACCATTTCCTTTGACAGGTCTTCAAAGTTAAAAAAGTTAGTAAAAAATTTTTAAAAGTCGAGATACTTTTTTAATTTTTTTTCCAAACTTCTATTGCTAATGTTTAACATTTTGTTTGCGTGGTTCAACCTTATATATAAGCCTTTGTAACGAAAATAACACGGACAAATATAACTCATTTGCCGGGCAGCATTTCGCGTTTTTTGTGAAAAAAGTTATAATTTTTTAGATATTTACCTCGCGCCGAAAAAATCCTCAGCGATCCTCAGTTCGATACAATCGGTCTATATTTTTTTTGATATAGAATGGATCCATATCTTTCGAAAAAAGTTGCCCAAACTTGCTCGAAATGATAAATGGCGAAATTACAGCTATATATGCAGTGGTCCGAGATTTGTTTTTAAAAAAATAATTTAACCCAAAATAATGTTTTACGGCTTGAATAGTTTTTTTTATCGTCAGAGAGTGCCTGAAGTGTAGGAAAAAAAAGAATCTACATTTCTAGTTTTTTTGTAGAATTATGGAAAATATGAGTTACACCATTTCCAATTAAATTCAAAGATTTTTTATTGAATTTCCAAAATAAAGAAAAAAAGTGAATAATTTGTCGTCACCATTTCCAAAAGCTTTTCTGAGACTAAATAAGTCATTTACACCATTTCCATATTTATATCAAAAATAAAAAAAAAAATATATGTAAAAATTATGTGCGTAGATTTAACTTCAGACACTTTTAATACTCTTAAAACTAATTTTTAGTTAGATCAGACAAAGTTAACAAATCTAGTCTCCATATTGTTTCCGACATATTGAATTTTATCAGTTCGATTTTAAGATAACAGACCCGGAAATTTACTAGGTCACACTTTCAGCTAGCTTCAACAAAGAAAAGGAATATAACTGTTTTTTAATTACTTGTAACAAACTTTACTAAGCATATTTAGTCCGCCATTTTGTTTTTCGAAATTCACGCCCGTAATTCAGATTCAGTAACTCCAAGGCCCCCTTTAAACAAAATTTGAGTTAAATCGGACAATTATTAAAAAAAATTGTCCGGCATATTGGATGCGCCATTTTGATTTTTTTCGTGTTTAGTTAAATTTTGAAATCAGCGACCCCGAAATACTCTATAAGCAAATTTTCAGCCGGATCCAACAACGATAAAGACTTTTGGCCGGAGTTGGATCATTCTTTAAACTTTAAGAAGCATATTTAGTCCGCCATTTTGTTTTTCAAAATTCGGAGTAGCAATTCTTATTCAGTAACTCCAAGACCCGCATAAAACAAAATTTGAGTTCAATCGGACAATTTAAAATAAAAATTGTCCGCCATATTGGATCCGCCATTTTGATTTTTTTTTGTTTTTAGCTAAATTTTGAAATCAGCGACCTCGAATTCCTCTAGAAGCACATTTTCACACGAATCCAACAACGATAAAGACTTTTGGCCGGAATTGGATCATGCTGACCCTGTGTGCACTGGATCGATTTGGCTGAAATTCAATGCAAAACAGACCAGGGGAACGCCAAATATATGTGCGATGCTTCAGCACCCTCAGAATTGTCGTTCGAAAGTTATCGTGTTTTATATCACCTAAATTCGCGAAAGACCCTTGCCGTAATTCATTCATTTGCTTATAACTTTTGAACTACTGGACCGATTTCGCTGGATTGCAATACCAACTTGACGAGGTAAATGCACAACATATATGCCAAACTTTAGGAGCCTCCGTAAAGTCTTTCAAAAGTTAGAGTGTTTTCAACAGACAGACGGACGGACGGACGGACATCGCTAGATCGTCTTAAAATCGATCGAGGATCATGAATATATATGAGGCATTCCATGTCAAATCGGACACTTTGAACATTTTTTTTTAGATTTTCCCAATTTGTTTACAGTTTTTAGTACCCTTCGAAAACTCCTTCGTGGTAAATATTCATGATTTTTTTGATGACCCTCCACACAAAAAATTATTGGCTAAAAATTTTCAATTAAATGTATTGATCAACAAAATTTAAATGAGTCAATCAATGTTTTGATTAAAATTTTTGCTTTTTTTTGTTTAAAATTTTCAACACACCAGATTTTTTTTCGCTTTAATTTATTTGAATAGATTAATTCAAAAATATACAAAATAATCGGGCTTTCCTTTTTTTATTGTTGGCAACATATTAGAAAGTAAAAAAGATGATTTTTTGATAATTTTGTCATAAGCTTACAATTCATTTGTTAAATCAATCATTATTTTGATTGACTTTATACAAAAAATTGATCAAATTTTTGATCAAAATCAAAAAAATGTTTGATTGAAAAAATTTTCAATCAATCACCTACAATTTGATGATTGGTATAACATTTTTTTTAATTGGAGGAGTTTCAATCAAAAAATTGATTAAATCCGCGTTTTTGTTGATTGAAATTTGTTTCAAATTTTTTCTGTGTCCCAAAAGATATCGAATTTTTAAAAATTGGTAGTTTGTTTCTTTACTCAAGTTTCTTTTACTCCTAACTTGTTCAATAATGGCCCAAATTGCAATTTTTTTTTAAAAAATTTTTGTTTTTTTACGTGCTTTTAAAAAAAATACCCAAAAAAACTTCTTAAAAGCGCTCAAGTATGCAATTTTTAAGATTTAAAATTTAAATCTCGTTTTTCAAAATGTTTGTACTCTTTAATTTTTTTTGAAATTTTTTTGTGTAAAACTTCTATCGATTCTTAAAAAAATGTTGCCTAGTAGGATCTTGGGATAACGATTATTACTATTTTTTTAAATTTTTTGAAAAAATTTTATTGTAATTTTCCAAGCTTAAAATCATTTCTACTGCTCCAATGGTGCGTCATAGAGGGGTCCTTTATAAGACCGACCCCCATTCATTTTTACGTCTTAACATTTCTTTGGAACAAACTAATACCCTATCTCCAATTTCTAAGGGGGCTCCCACACAAAACAACATTTTTTAAAATTTGCTCCAACCGCTCTAACTGCCCTAATAGTGCCCTTAGAGCAATCAAATGTATGACCTTTCCACAATATTTTTTTAGTCCAAACATTTTCTCTGAACACACCTACCCTCTATCTTTAACTGTTAAGGCGGTCCCCATACAATTTTTTTTTATTTTTTGTAAATTTGTTTTATTTAATCAGCTTCTACCGGTCCAAAGGTGCGTCCAAGAGGGGTCATTAGTGAGACCGACCCCCATTTATTTTTACCCCACAACATTTTTTTTAAAACATACCTACGCCCTATCTCCACTCCCTAAGTATGCTATTATATTTTTATTTTTTTTTTTTTGTAGAAAAATAAAGATTTTTACTGCACATATTTCATGATTTTAGTGAATATTTTTAATATTTATACCCTACACCACTCTGTGGTACAGGGTATAATGAGTTTGTGCTGATGTTTGTAACTACCCAAAATATTGGTCCTAGACCCACCTTCAAGTGTACCGATCGACTCAGAATCACTTTTTCCTTCCGTCTGTCCGTCCGTTTGTCCATGTAACGATGTAAATACGATACAGGTCGTATCAACCGATTGACTGAAATTTGAAACTTAAGTTTATTTCGGCCCAAGGACGAAGCCTATTGAAATTGGAAAAAATCGGTCCATGTTTTGACCAAGCCCCCATACAAATGTCCTCTTTTAATTTCCCTCAATTGACTCTAACAGCGGTTTTCAAAAAGTTAACCTATCGAAATGTGGCAGGTAATCGTGTTTTATAGTCACAAATTTCCATGCCGAATTTTAAAGCATAATAGCCGCATTTTAATAGGTATTTTTCGAAATTTGGCAGGTAATCATGTTTCATCAACGCAAATCACCATTCCGAATTTTAAAGAAATCGGATCAGTTCTTCTTGTAGCCCCCATACAAACCACCTTCCCGATTTTCACATAAATTTCTTAAATTTCATGAAAATAGAAAATATTTAATCAAAATTCTGTTTGTGTATGTTAAACGAGTACTTTAATAACCTTTTCAAATCTTATTATCATCGGACCTTTTTGGACTTAGGTCCCACGTGAAAATTTCGCCCGATATTCAGTTAAAGCGGTTTATTGTGAACAAAAAGAAGCCAATTCCACTCAAATTTGATATGTGAGTGCTTTTTACATTATTAAATATTTGACGAAATATATACCTAATCAGTCCATGTTTGAACTTGGGAGCTATTTTCCGGGAAACTCTGGTGTAGGGTATTATATGCTCGGTCTTTACCGACTATAATTTTTTTCTTGTTTTATTTCATATTTTTGAGTTTTAAGTGCATGAAGAATCCTAGTCCTGATAATGATAAAATTATAAATGAAAGAGAAACTATCCACACAAAAAAAAACTTTGTCAAATTACTAGGAAAAGTCTCGTAATCCCATTTTACACATATTTGGTAAAAAATACTTGTAAAATTAAAAATTATTGGTATAAAGCTTGTAAAATTACTATGAATTCTCGTAAAATAGGAAATAGGAAAATTCTATCGTGTCAAAAAATTTGTAAATTTATAATTTTATTGGTAAAAGCCTTGTAAAATTACGAAATTATTGGTAAAAAGCTTGTAAAATTACTAGGAGTCATTTAGGAGGTAGCAAACAAAAAAAAGTAACAAGTTTTTCTTGTAATTCTACAGGGTTTTTTTGTGACTGTCGCCTTGTGAAAAGTGTCACCCTTCTTGGAAAATTGTTTCCTAAATTAGGCAGCAGTGATTATGGTACATTAGCTCCTAAAAGTAGGCAGTAGTATTTATAAAATTAATAATCCTGAAAGTAGGCAATGTTTTCAAATTTTTTCAAACATTTCCTAATTCTAACTTTAAATTAACTTCTCCTCATAGAATTTCCTTAATATTTTTCTCCATTTTGCCTATATTAAATTCCAAAAAAAAACATATTATCTTAAAAAAGATATCACCACAATATTAAAACACAAAATTAAACAAAACTAAATCAAATAACTACAAAACCAAATATTAACACCAAAAGTTTAAGTCATAAAATAAACAATAATGTTCTTAAGATAGAAATAAATATTTGTCAAAAACTAACTTACAAGGACATTGGGCTAAAATAAATACAAAACAATATACTATATATAAAAAGGTCTTAACACGAACAGGAAGAAGAAAACAAAACCAAACAAAAATGAAAAAAAAATGCCCAGCAAAAGTTAATATAATTTACATTAATTTATTAACAATACAAAAAAAATATATATAAAACAAATAAAATGACTAAAAGAAATTAAGTTTAAGCCTAAAAGTAGTGTTTATGAAATTGTTTATAAATGCGTCAAAATGTAGGCTTTAATTTTTTTTTTGGAAATTTACAAAAATATATATATATAAAACAAATAAAATAAAGAAATTAAGTATAAGCCTACAAGTAGTGTATATAAAATTGTTTATATATGCGCTAAAATGTAGGCTTTAATTTTTTTGCAGTTTTTAAGAAAGAAGGGAATTTAGAGTTTTCTGAGCGAAAAAAGCTGAAGAATTTAAAAATAAAAAACTAGTTTAGATAAAATGGTTTAGGGTAAATTAATATTAATTATGTGGCATACTTTTGGGGGACAAACTTTACCAAAAAATGTGGCATAATTTAGGGATCATCAAATTAAATGTTTTATTCTTTTATAGTTATAGTTAAAAAATATAAAAAACAAATAAAATGAATGAAAGAAAGAAATTAAGTTTAAGCCTTAAGGTAGTGTTTATGAAATTGTTTATAAATGCGCCAAAATGTAGGCTTTAATTTTTTTTGTGGAAAATTTACAAAAAATATATAAAACAAATAAAATGAATGAAAGAAATTAAGTTTAAGCCCAAAAGTAGTGTATATGAAATTGTTTATAAATGAGCCAAAATGTATGCTTTAAATTTTTGTGGAAAATAAACAGTTTTTAAGAAAGAAGGGAATTTAGAGTTTTCTGAGCGAAAAAAAGCTGTAGAATTTATTAAATAAAAAACTATTTTAGATAAAATAGTTTAAGGTTAATTAATATTAAATATGTGGCACACTTTTGGGGGACAAAATTTAACAAAAAATGTGGCATAATTTAGGGATCATCAAATTAAATGTTTTATTGTTTTATAGTTATAGTTAAAAAAAAAATATAAAACAAATAAAATGAATGAAAGAAATTAAGTTTAAGCCTAAAAGTAGTGTTTATGAAATTGTTTATAAATGAGCCAAAATGTAGGCTTTAATTTTATTTTTTTTTTTTGTGAAAATTAACAAAAAAAATATAAAACAAATAAAGTAAATAAAAGAAATTAAGTTTAAGCCCAAAAGTAGTGTATATGAAATTGTTTATAAATGAGCCAAAATGTATGCTTTAAATTTTTGTGAAAAATAAACAGTTTTTAAGAAAGAAGGGAATTTAGAGTTCTCTGAGCGAAAAAAAGCTGGAGAATTTATTAAATAAGAAACTATTTAGATAAAATTGTTTAAGGTTAATTAATATTAAATATGTGGCATACTTTTGGGGGACAAAATTTAACAAAAAATGTGGCATAATTTAGGGATCATTAAATTAAATGTTACTCTTTTATAGTTATAGTTAAAAAAAAAATATATAAAACAAATAAAATGAATGAAAGAAATTAAGTTTAAGCCTAAAAGTATTGTTTATAAAATTGTTTATAAATGCGCCAAAATGTAGGCTTTAATTTTTTTTTTTTTAGAAAATTAACAAAAAATATATAAAACAAATAAAATAAATTAAAGAAATTAAGTTTAAGCCTAAAAGTAGTGTTTATGAAAATGTTTATAAATGCGCCAAAATGTTGCCTTTAATTTTGTTGGTGGAAAATTAACAAAATACATATAAAGCAAATAAAATAAATTAAAGAAATTAAGTTTGTGCCTAAAAGTAGTGTATATGAAATTGTTTATAAATGCGTCATAACGTAGGCTTTAAATTTTTTGTGGGAAATAAACAGTTTTTAAGAAAGAAGGGAATTAAGAGTTTTCTGAGCGAAAATAAGCTGGAGAATTTATTAAATAAAAAACTATTTTAGATAAAATAGTTTAAGGTTAATTAATATTAAATATGTTAAATATGTGGCATACTTTTGGGGGACAAAATTTAACAAAAAATGTGGCATAATTTAGGGATCATTAAATTAAATGTTTTATTGTTTTATAGTTATAGTTAAAAAATATATAAAACAAATAAAATGAATGAAAGAAATTAAGTTTAAGCCTAAAAGTAGTGTTTATGAAATTGTTTATAAATGCGCCAAAATGTAGGCTTTAATTTTTTTTTTTCTAGAAAATTAACAAAAAATATATAAAACAAATAAAATAAATTAAAGAAACTAAGTTTAAGCCTAAAATTAGTCAATATAAAATTGTTTATAAATGCGCCATGATAATTTATTAAAAAAAAAAAACTATTTTATATAAAATAGTTGAAGGTTAATTAATATTAAATATGTGGCATACTTTTGGGGAACAAACTTTAACAAAAAATGTGGCATAATTTAGGGATCATCAAATTAAATGTTTTATTCTTTTATAGTTATAGTTAAAAAAAAAATATATAAGACAAATAAAATGAATGAAAGAAATTAAGTTTAAGCCTAAAAGTAGTGTTTATGAAATTGTTTATAAATTCGCCAAAATGTAGGCTTTAATTTTTTTGTGTAGAAAATTAACAAAATACATATAAAGCAAATAAAATAAATTAAAAAAATTAAGTTTGAGCCTAAAAGTAGTGTATATAAAATTGTTTATAAATGAGACAAAATGTAGGCTTTAAATATTTTGTGGAAAATAAACAGTTATTAAGAAAGAAGGGAATTTAGAGTTTTCTGAGTGAAAAAAAAGCTGGAGAATTTATTAAATAAAAAAATATTTTAGATAAAATAGCTTAAGGTTAATTAATATTAAATATGTGGCATACTTTTGGGGGACAAACTTTAACAAAAAATGTGGCATAATTTAGGGATCATCAAATTAAATGTTTTATTGTTTTATAGTTAATGACAACATTTTTCAGCGAATAATTTTGATACTCTAACAAAATTGCACCACATAGTTTTTAGGTCTAGTATAACAAAAATTTGCTCAAAAACTTGAGAAAATAAACAAGTGAGAGTGTTACATTCGGCTGTGCCGAATCTTTTATACCCTCAAAAATGTAAAAAAACAATGTAAAAAAAATCCAGGGGCGTCTTTTTTTTGTGGGGGTGGCTGGTGGGAGACGATAGGGAGCACCAACTTTGGAAGTCTAGCTATTTTATTTTGGACTGTATCGTGTCTTCTACAGACGGACATCGCTAGAATATCTTAGAATCGATCACTGATCAATAAAATATGCGTTACACACGGAATGACAAAGTGAGTATACCCCCATACTGTGGTTGGAGGGTATAAAAAATTGCAGGGGCGATTTCTTTTTTTTGGCGGGGGGGTTCGGTAGTGGTTAATTAGGGGGGGGAAATTTTCTCTCGAATATGTGTTTAAAAATTCATTCTTATGCTTTTTGCGCTAATGAAATACAAATTTATCAATATTAAAAAAAAAAATTCCACGCCAATAAAAGGGGGCGGACCGAAAAAAACGACAGTTTCTAATTCTTTGGGTACAAATGCAGGACTTTGAACTTCTTGTAGCATAAAAATGTTACATTTGTTAAACAAAAACACAAAAAAATCATGTAAAAAAACGATATTATTCAGAGGTTGCTTTAGTTCTTCAAGGGGGAACTTTTTTCCCCCTCGTTCGATTTTGCTCATTTACGAACTTAACCTTCCTAGGACATAAGACATGTTCGTGCCAAATGTCAAGAGTCTATCTCTTTTATTTTGGACTGCATAGTGTTAAGTACAGACGGACAGAGATCGCTAGAATGTCTTTGAATGGATCACTGATCATAAATATATATATTTTATGGGGTCCTAGACCGATATTTTGATGCGTTACACACGGAATGACAAAGTGAGTATACCCCCATACAGTAGTTGGAGGGTATAAAAAACGCTACTCTAATGCTACATAAATATTTTTTTTACTTAAATACATAGCATACTTTTAAGCTTATATTATTTACATAAAATACTAGCATACATTTAGGCTTATTTACATATTTTTTTTTTTCTTTTTGCATATTATTGTATATTTCTAATCTTTTAGTTAACAAAAAAAAATAAAGAAGTTTAGTTAAAGACTGCTCAAAGTTAAACATGTCTATCAATTTTGTTATACACTCAGGTATTTTAGGTTACAAATTTCCTTTTTGTAATTCTCAAGTCTAGTATTAATCTTAAAGAAAAAAGGGTCAGTCAGTTTTAAGATTATGTTACAAATACATTTAATATTTTCTAGTTATTTTTTTTTTTGTTGCTTTCCTTAAAAAAATATTAAATATTTATGCTTACTTTGGCTTTTATGCTAGCTTAAAGGAATGAAGTAACACAAAAAAAAATCCCATTACATTTTTCAATATTTTTCTGTCTTTTCTTAAAACCACAACAGACAAATTTATTTTAGTGAAATATTTTTCAGGGTTTTTTTTTCTTACTTGGAAAAAATATCTAGTTTAAGTTTTTTTTTTTTTGTACAGACCACGGTGCCCTGGAGAGGATTTAAATAAAATTTTGGTGTTACTCCAATTTTTAAGCGGATTATGTTTTTGGACTATAAAAGAAAGAAAATGAGCCAAAAAAGAAAAAAAAGTACTAGGCGCTTTTTTTTTGGCGGGCAAAAAGATGAATTTCAAAAAAACAAAAAAGAATTTATTCTTTCAAATGCATCAAAATTTTTTTATACAGATGTAAATTCATCACATATTCATTTGTCAGTGAGATTTAAATACATATGTGACATATTTTTTTCAGATATGAGACTTAAAAGAATAATTTCACTATTTAGTGAGACTAAATCAAATTTCTTCTTTAATTTAATGAAAATTTTAACTCTAGCAGCTACTTCACATTTAATATTGATCCTGTTTCTAGATTTTGAAGGGGGGAAGTTACCCCAACAATACAAACAAAATTTTCAAAGGATTTTTGGCGAAATAAACAAAATTAAAAAAGGATATTAAGTCCATCCATAAGTTTCGCAATAAACAAATAGTCCAAACCACTTTCTGTATCTCTTTTTAAACTATTTACTTTATTTTACTCTTCCTTAGGCATTGCAAACGCATTTTTAATGATTTTTACTATCGTTTTCTGATTTTTCTTAGTTTTGAAAAAAAAATTTAACAAAAAAGTATTAATTCTTTTAAAATTATATGACTCACTAAGGTCTAAACTGAGGCAGCTTTGTGTTCTGCTGTCCGTCTGAGTAGTACACTGAAAACTTTTAAGAACTAACATTTTTAAATACAATTTACAAGGACATATTTCATTTAGTTTCAATTAATAGTGAAATTATTCTTTTAAGTCTCATATCTGGAAAAATATGTTACATATATATCTAAATCTCACTGATAAGTAAATATGTGATGAATTTACATCCGTATATACAAATTTTAATGCATTTGAAAGAATAAATTTTTTTTGTTTTTTTGAAATTCATCTTTTTGCCCGCCAAAAAAAAAGCGCCTAGTACTTTTTTTTCTTTTTTGGCCCATTTTCTTTCTTTTATCTTCTAAAAACATAATCCACTTAAAAATTGGAGTAACACCAAAATTTTATTTAAATTCTATCCAGGGCACCGTGAGACTTTTTGGTTTTTCTATAAAATATCACTATAATTTGTAATATAAAATATAATAATAATGTTATCCTTGTGTTGTAGAGAAGTATATCATAACCATAATTTTTCAATTTTTTTATAATTTTTTTTGTAGTTTTTGTAGGGATTCTTGTCTTAATATAACTTATGTGGTTAAGGTTTTGGCCAAGTTTTTATGTGGACTTAATATTGTTGTAACTTTAATAAAATAATATATTTTACAAATATAAAATGCTGAAATAACATACAAAACAAAATTAATTTTATAAATTTAAGACCAATGGCCTCGATTAGACTGAATAAATGGAATTTCTATGTTGCTTGTAAAAAAGGAGTGCATACTTTTAGGATTAAAGAAAAAAATTAACATTATGTGGGACATTTTTAGAAATGTTTCTAAAAAATTTAAAAATCATTACTCAGTGGTATATAAAAACAATTTTCATTTCATTGCTTAAAAAATGGGTAAAGTTTAAAACTTTTTAGAAGAACACATGATTTTTAACTCTGCCTAAACATATGCATTAAAAAAGGATGCAAATTTTTATTGAGGCCTAAAACTATGCAACAACATATTTGAAACAGTAGTCAGAAATCAAACATATTTTTATTGATATTTGATTTAGAGCAATAAAGAATTATGAAGGATTGTCCTGATTTCCATATTTTGAAGGTTTTATAATGTGTTACTTTAATTAAAAACATTTGCTTTCATTTATTTAATTTTATGATACTCTTATTTTGTATAACATAGTTTTAGGCATCAAAATAAATTTATAACTGTTAGTTACTCAAATTAAATTTAAATGTAAGACCGTCTCAAGCTCAATCAGAGTAAATTAACCCGACTGCGCCAGTCGACCAAGGTTTAGGATTTTTGAAATTGTTTGTGTGAAAAATTGTGTTTTTTTTCGTATGTTCAAGAAATTTAAAAACAAAAAATCTGGAAATTTCTTTTCCTTGACCATTTGAAGAGCTTGAGACTGTTTTTTATTTAATGGCGAACGACGATTAAAATTTTTGAATTTTTGAAAAACTTTTGGAAAATCTAAAATTTTTTTGAGAGGCTAAACAAGTTGAAATGATCGGATTTGGTTTAAATTAGGTTTAAATAAAAGTTTGTCTCGAGCTTTATGAAAGAGTCAATGACAAAAAAAATTGAAATCTTTTTTAAATTTCTCACACGCAGGAAAATAACAGTTAATTGTTTTTGTAAACTTTCAAATGGCGATCGTTTGATCGAATCTGGATTTTTTGATATTTGTGTTCAGCATACAATGTTAAAAATAATGTCGCAAGATATTATTTTTATTTATTTTTTAATATTTTAAAGATCCAAATTTTTGGTGTAAATTTTCGAAAAATTAAAAAAATCTTTGATCGGTTAAAATAATTGGATTTTACTAAAATTAAGTTTAAATGTAAGACCGTCTTAAGCTCAAACGGATTAAATTAGCCCGACTGCGCCAGTCTATTTAGGTTTACGATTTTGAAATTGGCAAAAATTGTTTAAAGACAAAAAATCTTTAAATTTCTTTTCATTGACCCTTTGTTGAGCTTAGGACAATCTTGCATTGAAACCTACCTTCAGCAAAATTAAATAGTTTTAAACCGAGGCAGCATATTTTTAATATTTTAAAAATCTAAATATTTGGTGTAAATATTCAAAAAATTAAAAAAAAACTTTGATCGAAGGGCTGCACGGGTCTCAAGCTCATTTGATTAAATTAAACCGACTGCGCCAGTCGACCAAGGTTTAGAATTTTTTAAATTTGCAAAAATTGTGTTTTATTCGTACGTTCAAGAAATTTAAAAACAAAAAATGTTGAAATTTCTTTCCCTTGAGCTGGAGACATTCTTTCATTTAAACTTAATTTGAGCAAAATCCGATAGTTTTAACCCGACGCGGCCTTCGATCAAAATTTTGGAATTTTTTTTTAAAAATTAAAAATTTTTTCGAAAAGCTGAACAGGTTGAAATTATCTGTTTTGGGCCAAATTAGTTTTAAATATAAGTTTGTCTCTGGCTTTATAAAAAGGGTCCATAAAATTTTTTTTGGAGAATTTTTTTTAAATTTCTTACACACAGGATAAAAACAGTAATATTTTTGACAAATTTCAAATGGCGATATCTTAAAAACCGTCGACCAAATCTAATTTTTTTTTCTGTAATTTGTGCTCAGCATACCATTAAATATTAAAAATAATGTATCGCAAGATATTTTTTTTTATTTATTTCTTAATATTTTAAAAATCTTAATTTATGGTGAAAATTTTCAAAAAATTCAAAAAATCTTTGATCGAATGGCAGCACGGGTTAAAATGATTGGATTTTACTTAAGTTTAAATGTAAGACTGTCTTAAGCTTAAACCGATTAAATTAGCCCGACTGCGCCAGTCGATTTAGCTACAGGATTTTGAAATTTGCAAAAATTGTTTAAAGACAAAAAATCTTTAAATTTCTTTTCCTTGACCCCTTGTTGAGCTTAGGACAATCTTGCATTTAAACCTACCTTGATCAAAATCAAATAGTTTTAAGCCGAGGCGGCCTAGTTATTTAAACTTTTAAACTTTTTTAAAAATCCAAATTTTTGTTGTAAATATTTAAAGAATTAAAAAAAATCTTTAATCGAAGGGCAGCACGGGTCTCAAGCTCAGTCGATTAAATTAAACCGACTGCGCCAGTCGATCAAGGTTAATGATTTTTAAAATTTGCAAAAATTGATGCTTTTTTCGTATGTTCAATAAATTTAAAAAAAAAACTTAAATTTCTATCACTTGACCCTTTGTAAAACTTGAGACAATCTTTTATTTAAATTTAAATTAAGAAAAATTCAATTATGTTAATATTTTAAAAATCCAAATTTTTGGTATAAATATTCAAAAAATTTAAAAAAAAATCTTTGATCGAAGGTCTGCACGGGTCTCAAGCTCAGTCGATTAAATTAAACCGACTGCGCCAGTCGATCAAGGTTTATGATTTTAAAATTTGCAAAATTTTTTGCTTTTTTTGTAAGTTCAATAAATTTAAAAACAAAAAACAATGGAAATTTCTTTCACTTAACCCTTTGTACAGCTTGAGCCAATCTTTTATTTAAACTTAAATTAAGAAAAATCCAATAGTTTTAACCCGGACGGCCTTCAATCAAAATTTTTGGAATTTTGAAAATTTTTTGGATTTTTGAAAAAAATTTGTGAAAATTAAAAATTTTTTCGAAAGGCTGAAAAAGTTGAAATAATCTCATTTGGTTCAAGTAAGGTTAAAATTAAAGTTTGTCTCGAGCTTTATGAAAGGGTAAATGAAAAAAAAAATTTGATTTTTTTAAAATTTCTTAAACGCAGGAAAAACAGTTGTCTTTTGACCAATTTCAAAAAATCTGTGATTGAAGTGCTGCACTGGATTTTATTTAAAATAAGGGACCCATTCACAGAAAACAGTCATAACTCAATCATTAGTCAATTTTTTCCATGTGGTTGTTGTAGAACAATTATAAAAAAATTCAAATTTTTCTTGAAAATTAACTAACAAAAATAAAGACCTGCTACTTAGAAGGGATCGAATTTCGTATACTTTGCTTACGTTTAAAAATGGCAATAAAGGGTTTTTTATATAAATTCATAGATTCGGCCTTGTCAAATTAAACTTTCCTACTTGCTTTGTATGCGGTAAATTTAAAAATAATAAAATTGGTCATAACCAGTCATTATTGTGAATAGACCCGTTAATTTAAATGTAAGACCGTCTCAAGCGGATTAAATTAACCCGACTGCGCCAGTCGATCAAAATTTAGCATCTTTAAAATTTCCAAAAAAAATGTGTTTTATTGGTACGTTCAAAAAATTTAAAAACAAAAATCTCGAAATTTCTTTTCCTTGACACTTTGTAGAGCATGAAAATTTGTATTCTTATGGGCCGACTGCACAAAAACTGAAATTGAAAAACCATTTGAACGATATCATTTTTTTTTTTCAAATTTTTAAAACTCTGATCGCCGGGTATTTAAAAACATTAGTAAGCCACCAGTATGTTCACCATAATATATTTGAAGGGCTTACTGCAAAAACTTGATAAGCAACATTTTATTTTTTGGTGTTTTTTTGCATTCTACTGATGTCATTTGTATTTCTAAAAAACTGTTTACATTTAAACAATACAAACACAATTTTTTTTACAGAATAACATTCGTTTTACTTAAAACAAAATTTCTCGAAATTTCTTTTCCTTGACATTTTGTTGAGCATAAAAATTTTTATTCTTATTGGCCGACTGCGCCAGTCGATCAAGTTTTATGATTTTTGAAATTTGCAAAAATTTAAATTGAAAAACCATTTGACCGATCTTATTTTTTCAATTTTTTTTAATCTCTTATCGCCGGGTATTTAAAAACATTAGTAAGCCACCAAAATAGTCACCATAATAAATTTGTCTTTCTTAAAAACTGTTTACTATCAATAAAATGCACACAAAATTTTTTTAACAAAAAAAATTCGTTTTAATTAAACAAAATTTTCTGAATTCAAAACTCATACACTTTGTTTGCATTAAAAAAATTTTGTTTTTCTACATAAATTCAGAAATAAAGTCACGTTAAATTAAACTTTCCTACTTGTTTTTTACTTCCGTCGCTAGAGGGCACTGTTAGATTTGCAGTTAAAGCATAAAACTTTCAACAAAAATATTTAACGAAATTTAAAGTTTTTCTCCACATTTTGTTTAAACACTAAAATATATTACAAATAATCTAACATGCCAACATTTTTATATTTTCTTTTAATTTATATTCTCTTCTCTCTGTTTATTTTTTTAATGCATTATGTAAAAATTATTCCCTTTTTTTTTTTTTTCATAAATATTTATTTAAATTTTCCACAATGATGAATTTATATAAATAATTTTTTCCATCAAGTATAATAAATAAAGTTTTACATGTATGTAAGGCATTCCATATATTAAAAGACTTGATATGTAACGAAATTACATTATAACAGAATAACGGGATAATTTAAAACATTTTTAAAAAATTAAAGCCTACTTTTAGGCGCTTGTCAAACTTATCGAATCCAACTTTTAGAATTGAAATTAAATTCTAACAAATTTTATGAAAAGACACGTCAATCCAAAATCTGATTATGTTAAACAATTTACTGAAAAATAGTAAATTAAAATTAGTACTACAAAAGTAAAATTTTTTTGAAACTTTTTTTTTTGTGTTCCCAAAAAATTTTCATTTAAAAATTTTATTTTCATTTACAAAATTTATTCTTTTAAAATGTCTCGTATGCGGTAGTTTTTATTATGCATATTTCTACCTGCAAACAATGTCAATTTTATTTAATTTACATTTTAATAAAAAAAAATAATAATTTAGGTCAACAACATTTATCTAAGTTTGTTTTTTTATTTTTATTTTAATTTCAATATTCACTTGAATTAACTTTAATATGATTAATTTATATTTAATTTATTTTTTTAACAATATTTTGCTACCAGTTTAAATATATTTATTCATTAATAAAAGTTTTGTAAATTTTCAAGCTCCTTAAAGTAGGCTTTAAATTTATTTAATTGAATTTAATTAAAAAGTATGCTTGTATTTATATGAATTTTGAAAATTAAAAATCCTTAGCATATGCAATACATATAATAATAGAGAATTTATTTAAAGAATTTGTGTGGTTTAATTTTAAACTTATTTAATTAATTCTTAAAGTATGCTTTTATTAATTTAATAATAATGTGAATAGTTATTTAGGTCAAGAACATTTTATGAATTGTTTCATTAAATTATTATAATTATCACTTGATGTTTAATATATTTTATAGTAATTTTTAATTAATTAATATTATTGATTGCTCACATATTTACATACATAAAATGTTGTTGCAAATATTTTACAATATTTGTTAAATTACATTCCAAAGAAATTATTTATTGAAAAATAATTATTCAAAGATTATTTAAATTTACTAAATATTATTTGAATTTAATTATGAGAAATTGACATTCAACCTTTTGAAGTTTAAAAATTGTTTGATTGTTAAAAATTGTTTGTCAAGTGAATGGAATAAAAGCATTAAAAATTCTGTATATGTTAAAAGATATACCTAAAAGTAGGCAATGTTATTTTTTCTGAGAAATGTAAGTATACATTTTAGATAATATGCAATATAATATATTAATTACTAATTTCCAAGAAATTTAATTAACTTTAATAAATTCTATGGTTAAAACAAATTTGCAAGTTAAAATCTAATTGTCTGAACACAAACCCTAAAAAGTAGGCAGCGTTTTTTTATTTATACCCTCCACTTATTGAAACCAATTCGTAGGCCAAAAAAATATTTTACATAAAAGAAAATGCTAATTCCTTCATTTGTGTCTGCAATTACAGATCATGTTGGTAACCCTAGCGAAATAATGTAAGAGACAAAAAAGTTGAAAGAAAGTATGACGTGAGGTTGGGATTGCTCGAAATAGAACTGTAGTATTGGAAACTGTTAAAATTTATTCTGTAGAAACTTTAAATATTCACTTATATAAAAAACAATTTCGATTAACAAGACAACCCGACATTTAAAATCCTACTGATGATGACACTAACTGGGGTGTTTGAAACCGGTATAGGAAATACCAGAAATGTCTATAATTTTTAGAAATTAAATTTTTCTTCTGCATTTTTTCAACTTGAACCCTTGTAACAAATATAATTAGAGCCCGTGCTCGATCTGTAATAAGCATTTCTGAATTTTCCTTATTTTTTCTTAATTTACTATAACTTTTTTTAGAATTCTTAGAAATTTGCTGACCAAAATTGCTTCAAAAAAATTTTAAAAATATATTTTTCTTAATACGTACCATATTAATTTTTTGACAAAATAAATATTTTGGTGAAATTTTCTGAATTTTTTTCTAATTTACCTTAAATTTTTTAATTTTTTTAAAATTCTTAGAATTTTTCTGAACCAATATTGCTCGACAAAAATTAAAAAAAAAAACTTTATATTTTTATGTTTCAGTGTAGTAAGAGCAAAATATAAAACGCTTCTATTTATCAAAGCATAATTTTAGGCACAACAAAATTTAAAATTCTCACGTTTGAGTATAATTTCGATCGCTATAGACTCCGAGAATCAGCCCCCCTGTATTTTGAATTGAAGGTTAGAAAAAGCTGTAAAAAATCTACCCCTTCTTGTTACAATTAAAATCCCCTAAAAGTAGGCACTGATTTTTTTTCAAATTTTTTTAGCATCGTAATATGTATTGTTCTTTTATTTATTATTTCTTTTAAATCATATATTTTAACATTTAAAACTTTTTTTATTTCTTAAACATTTCTCTATAGAAGACCATTTAAAAAAATCCCCAAAAGTAGGCAATGATTTTTTGGTTACCATTATAGAACACTTTTTATAAAATAACGTGAGATGCAAAATTAAAAGACACAGGATTTATTAATTAAATCAAATTTAATTAAAAATATATAAATTTACAAAAAAAAAAAAAAAAACAAGTGATTGTTAAATTCGCCAGTGGAGAATCTATTTTACACTCCGAAAGGTAAATATAAAAAAAATGACAGGTACGTTATTTTAAGGGGGGAGGGGGAATGGGTCGGTGGAGAACGTTAGAACACTTTTTCCTTCACTATTGATATTAACAGGTTTATTAATTATAATTTTTGCACTAATGTTACACAGTTTTATCATTACATATATAAATTCATTTCTTATATACACGCCTACAAAAGGAGGCGGTCAGAAACATAAGACATTTATTATCCCTTGGGTACAAGTGCTTGACTTTTAACTTTTTCAGACATTAACTAGTTAATTTTTTTAACAAAATTGTAAAACGCCTGAAAAAATTTGATTTAGTTTTTCAAGGAGGAACTCTTTTTCCCTAATTCGATTTTTCTAGAAGCTGCTAAAAAAACAGGATTTCTACAGACGGACCGGTTTAGCTAGATCAACTTAAAATTTATCAAGGACCATGAATTTATTTTTTATGATGTCCTTTATTTAAAAGCACTTAAAAACTTCACCTGCTTTTTATAATTAAAATCCCTAAAAAGTAGGCAATGATTTTTTAATGACTTCATATCGCTACCTGTACGTTAACTTATGTTAGAATATCTTAATAAAACTTTTAAAACATTTGATTTCAAACACATAACTTTGTTTCAAATTCCTTAAACATTTTTTTAGAGACGACTATTTAAAAATTTTCGAAATCTCCAAAAAGTCGGCACTGATTTTTTTGTTACCTTAAATACGTTAAAATAGTATGTTTAAATAAAACATTTTAAACATTTTTTTAAAACACCTTAAACATTCCTTTAGCGACAACTGCTTTTAACAAAAAAAATCCCAAAAAAGTAGGCAATGATTTTGTTTTTGTGACGACCATTTACAAAATATTCCATATCCCCAAAAAGTTGGCAATGATTTATTTGTTACCCTTAATGCGTTAAAATTTAAACATTCCTTTAGAGACAACTACTTTTAACAAAAAAAATCCCCAAAAAGTAGGCAATGTTTTTTTGTTGTCCGTCTTTAAAACTTCTTTTTTAAGCATACTTTAAAATAAACCTTTTTAAACATTTATTTTGAAACATAAAACTTATTTTTCAAAACTTCTGAAACATTCCTTTAGAGACAACTACTTTTTATAAAAAAAAATCCCCAAAAAGTAGGCAATGATTTTTTGTAAGGCAACAGAAAACTAGCAGTTTTGAAATTATTTTGAGACTACTATGCAGAAATCAAACATATTTTTATTGAATTTTGATTCAAAATAATAAAGAATTATGAAACATTGTCCAGATTTCCTCCTCTTGAAGGTTTTAGGATGTGTTACTTCAACAAAAAACATTTGCTTCCATTTATTTAATTTTACTTTACACTTATTTTGTAAAGCATAGTTTTAGAACTCAAAATAAATTCATAACAGTCAGTTTTTTGTTTCACTATTTATTAAAACTTTTTTAATCTGTTAATTACACAAACAGGCGGACGGACATAGCAAGAATGTCTTGGCATCGATCACTGAAATATTCTTTGTGAGGTCCTAGACCAATATTTTGATGCGTTACACACACAAAATGACAAATAAAGATTTCACTAAAATTTACACATTTAAGTCGGGCTCCTCGACAATTTCTTAGATTTGACTAAACCCGGATTTCCATAGATAACCAAACGGCAATAGCTAAATCGACTTAAAATTTAACAAAGAATTTATTTAACCACGAATTTATATTTTATAATGTCCATTTTTTACAGTGGATGATAAAAAAACTTCACAGGCTTGTTTCAATAAAAATCCCTAAAAAGTAGGCAATGATTTTTTTAACGACTTAATATTGCTAGCTTTTTTGTTCTTTGAACATACTTTTTTAAAACATTAACATTTAAACACAAAACTGTGTTTAAATTGCCTAACACATTCCTTTAGAAACGAGCATTTAGAAAATCTCCCATATCCCAAAAAAGTCGGCAATGATTTTTTTGTTACCGTAAATGCTTTAAAATATTTTTAAAAAACCATTTAAAAGATCTGTTTTAAAACACAAATCATTTTTTAAACTCCTTAAACATTCCTTTAGAGACATTCTTTTAACAAAAAAAAAAAAAAAAATCCCCAAATCCCCTACTTTAGGCAATGATTTTTTTTATTATTTTTTTGTACCTTATTAAAACTACTACTACTAGCATGATCTGTTAATTTCACACACATACGGACAAGAATGTCCTGGAATCTATCACTGATATATTCTTCATAGGGTCCTCGACCAATATTTCAAATACCCCGATTTCCACAGATAAAGAAACGGCAATAGCTAGATCGACTTAAAATGTGTCAAAGAATTTATTTAACCACGAATTTATATTTTATAATGTCCTTTATTAGCAGTGGATGATAAAAAAAACTTCACAGGCTTTTTTAAATGAAAATCCCTAAAAAGTAGGCAATGATTCTTAAAGACCTCGTATTGCTACCTGTACTTAATGTTAGAATACCTTTATCAAGCTTTTACATTTTTTTTAACTTAAAATTGTGTTTAAAATTCCTTAGACATTCCTTTAGAATCGAGCATTTAAAAAATCTCCCATATCCCAAAAAAGTTGGCAATGATTTTTCTAGTTACCTTAAAAGCGTTATAATGCTTCGAAATAAACCATTTAAAACATTTATTTTAAAACACAAATCCTTTTTTTTACTCCTTAAACATTCCTTTAGAGGCAACTATTAAAAAAAAATCCCCAAAAAGTAGGCAATGATTTTTTTGTACCTTATTAAAACTATTTTAAGCATGATTTGTTAATTTCACAGACAGACGGACGGACATAGTAGAATGTCCTGAAATCTATCACTGGCATATTCTTAATAGGGTCCTAGACCAAAATTTCGATGGGTTACACACGAAATGACAAATGTAGGGTATAAAAAACTTCCTAATCGGTTTTATAAGAATTTGCACTTTTTCACTATTTTATGATGCCTTTCATTCAAAGTAAAGGGTATAAAAAGCAAGAAAAATCTTCACCTGTTTGTTACCATTAAAATCCTTAAAAAGTAGGCAATGATTTTTTAACGACTTAATATTGCTACCTGTACATTAACTTTTTGTTAAAACTTCTTAAAAAAGATTTTAAAACATTGACTTTTAAAAACAAAACTGTGTTTACAATTTCTTAAACATTCCTGTAGAAACGAGCATTTAAAAAATCTAACATATCCCCAAAAAGTCGGCAATGATTTTTTTGTTACCTTAAAAGCGTTATAATACTTTGAAATAAACCATTTAAAACATTTATTTAAAACACAAATCCTTTTTAACTCCTTAAACATTCCTGTAGAGGCAACTATTAAAAAAAAAATCCCCAAAAAGTAGGCAATGATTTTTTTTTTGTACCTTATTAAAACTATTTTAAGAATGATTTGTTAATTTCACAGACAAACAGACAGACATAGTAAGAATGTCCTGGAATCTATCACTGAAATATTCTTAATAGGGTCCTAGACCAACATTTCGATGGGTTACACACGAAATGACAAATGTAGGGTATAAAAAACTTCCTAATCGGTTTTATAAAAATTTACACTTTTTCAATATTTTGTGATGCCATTTATTCAAAGTAAAGGGTATAAAAAGCCATAAAAATCTTCAGCTGATTGTTACAATTAAAGTCCCCAAAAAGTAGGCAATGATTTTTTAACGACTTAATATTGCTACCTGTACATTAATCTTTTGTTAAAACTTCTTAAAAAAGATTTTACAAAATTAACTTTCAAACACAAAACTGTGTTTAAAATTCCTTAAACATTCCTTGAGAAACGAGCAATTAAAAAAACTCCCATATCCCCAAAAAGTCGGCAATGATTTTTTTTTGTTACCTTAAAAGCGTTTTAATACTTTGAAATAAACCATTTTAAAACTTTTTTTTTAAACTACTTAAATATTTTGTAGAGACAACTATTTAAAAAAATCCCCAAAAAGTAGGCAATGATTTTTTTTATTTTTTTGCACCTTATTAAAACTACTTATTTTAGCATGATCTGTTAATATCACAGACAAATGGACGGACATATCACGAATGTCCTGGGATCTATCACTGATATATATAGGGTCCTAGACCAATATTTCCATGCGTTACACACAAAATGGCAAATATATGTTTCACCAAAATTTACACTTTTAAGTCGGGCTCCACAAGTTTTTAGCTTCGACAAAACCCCATTTATACAGATAAACAAACGACCATAGCTAGATTGACTTAAAATTGATCAAGGACCATGAATTTATATTTTATGATGCCTTTCATTCAAAGTGAAGGGTATAAAAAGCAAAAAAAATTTTCAACTCTTTGTTACAATTAAAATCCCTTAAAAGTAGGCAATGATTTTTTAACGACTTAATATTGGTATCTGTACTTTATGTTAGAATATCTTTATCAAACTCTTACAAAATTTTCTTTTAAACTTAAAACTGTGTTAAAAATTCCTTAAACATTCCTTTAGACACGAGCATTTAAAAAATCACGCATAACCCAAAAAAGTCAGCAATGTTTTTGTGTTACCTTAAATGCGTTAAAATACTTTTAAATAAACCATTAAAAACATTTCTTTTAAAAACTCCTTGAACATTCCTTTAGAGACAACTACTTTTAACAAAAAAACAAACTCACCAAAAAGTAGGCAATGATTTTTTTTTTTTTTTGAGACGACCATTTTAAAAATATCCCATATCCCCAAACAGTCTGCAATAATTTTTTTGTTACCTTAATTGCGTTAAAATACATTTTATTTATGTTAAAATTTAAACATTCCTTTAGACACAACTACTTTTAATAAAAAAAAAGAGATCCCCAAAAAGTAGGCAATGATTTTTTTGTCCCCCTTTAAAACTTCTTTTTTAAGCATAATCTGTTTCTTCTAAAGAGCATATTTGATTAAATGACATACATTTTCCTTCTTTTCATTTAGTTATATTTATATCAGCCTTAAAGTAGGCTATAGAAATTGTTGAAATTAATTTAATTCTTGTTGAATTTACTCGCACAAGTTTAATTGTATTTTTTAAGCTTTCAAACACAAACAAAAAATTATATTTTCCATAGATTTACCATTTATATATTTTTTTATAAAAATTAATCCTTTTCCATATTGAAGATTATGCTTTGCTGTTTGTTTTACTTTTGTTAAAAAAAAAAAAATGAGAGATGATACGATGATTTTTTTTATAATTGATTTACTTTATTTTTATAATATAATTGAAATATATTTTTTTTATATACACAAGAGACCATACACAATAATTTTACACTCAATTATAAATTTTTTATTAATGATTTATATGAACGATTTTTTTTTATTATTAAATGGATTAATTGATTCATGGTGTATTAAAATATTTTTTTAAATAAATACGACACGATTAATTCTATTAACACGTTAAAGAAAAATGATTTAAAAACTGCCAGGTTTTTTTACACGTTCGTTTAAAAAATTTAGCGAAACTTTTTAGGTAGAAGCTTACTTTTACAAAGAAACGACAACACGACCCGGTTTATAAGACTTAGAACACAAGGAAATCGTTAAACGAATAGACAAAAAAAAAAACATATTCGCACTTTAAAATATTAAAAAAACAAAAACACGAAGATTTTTTATTTAATTTTTGTTAAAAACAATATTGAAATATTTTTTTATTTTTATTTAAATTTTTTTTTTATATTTATTTTTATTTTTCACAATTTTTTTTTTTTTTTATAAAATTTTTTTTTGCGCGCTTTACGTTTTATTTATTATTTATATTTAAATTTTCTTTATAGCTTCTTTTTTTTTTTGTTTGAATGCTCTCCTTAAAATATCCTTTACAACCTGGCAAATCCCGAAATTGTACTAACTTGTCCCAAATGTCAGCTATATGGCGAAGGCTATACATTGTAAGGAATATATCATCGGGTTGTTTGTATTATGTTTTCTATAGAAAAAGTAACACACATTTAGAGAGTTCGTATGTATTAAGAGAGTAAGAAAGTAAAAAAGAGCATAATTTGCTGAAGTTATAAGTGGTGAATTTCTTGAAAGTAGTACTAAATTAAAACTGCGCCGGCTTGAGTAACAAAAAAAGAGTAAAACCAATTTATAAAAAGAGTAACCTAGAGTGTTACGAGTATGGAGCATAAAGTACAAGATAATGTAAAGGTATTTCTGGAACACCAGCACGAAGAAGACCGGTGAAATTGTTAACCAACAACAAAAAGTGCATAACATAGCAAAAGTAGGTCCTTACAATTTACTTTAGCAGAGTATAACCAGTAAGGGCATACCAAGATTTTTGTGATAAGAACATATAGTACAAAGTGAGCTGTTAAAAAAAAGTGTATGCTAAATGTGCCAAAAATTAAGAAAACTTAAAAGCAATATTTTTAAAGCCAGGAAATCTATAATTAATTAGTAACATACACCAAAAGCCCCAAACCCTGGTGCTTTAACAAACCGCAATTGACTTTTTAATTAAATAAACCAACGCTCCTTAAGGTATGCAGTGTTTTTTTAAATTTATAAAATTTATAAACTCTTAAATGTAGGCAATATTTAACAATTTTTGTAAAATACTAAAAGTATGGTTTATTTTACTGTAAAAACTTAAGTTTCCATCTTTAAAGTAAATAAAACATTACTGGCTGAATAGCAATTTATTGCCTTCCCATAAAAAATTATTAAAAAATATTGCCTACATTTAGGAGTATTATTTAAATTTTTAAAATACTGCATACGGTGGGGAGTTTTTATTTTTTAATTAAAAAACACGTATGGGTAGTTATAAAAATGCTTGTTTTTTTATATTATAAATTTTCTAGCTTCAAATATAGTGAAATTAGTTTTTCTTAATTTAAGCATATTTTGCATTAAAAATCAAACAATATTTTTTTGGCACTATCAGGTAGTTAATTCTCGGAATCTATAGCTATCGAAATTTTACCCTAGTGTAAGATTAAAAATTTTTCTTGATGCCTTAAATTATGCTTTTATTAATACAAGGTTTTTATATGTTTGTTTTACAACACTGAATCATAAAAATATAAACAAAACTATAACATGCTTGAACATATCAAATCATAATTTTAGACATACAGAATAATTGAAAAAATTGCAAGCTCGAGTAGAATTGCGATTGCGAGAATAAGCCCCATGATTTTTTTAAATTTAGATTTTTCATGCAAAATACGATTTAATAAAGAAACCCTATACTTACATTTAGAAACCCTAATTATAAAATTTTTGAAGCAAGAAAGTCTATAATACCATAAAAATATATTTTTTATAATAATTGAAAAAAAAACACCGTCGGGAAAAAATTAGAAAAGCCATTAAACACGAACTGGATAATATAAGTTTGAAACTAGAGATAGAGACTAAAGGTAGTAAAAGTGCATTTTTTCATTTCGTGATCCTGTTTCCTTTTTAAAGGACTTGAAAGTTTTAGAGGATTACATTTTATAGAATATTTTTTTAATATTTGTACTTGTTCGGATGCCACTAGTGATAGTAAATGAAAGAGGAGGATCTCCCCAAATTTTTCTATTTTATTATTTTTACATACCAGGAAAAATGAGGTTAATTAAGTCCTTTTAAAAATTTATCCTTTAATATCATTCAAAATTTTCAACAAAATATTTTGATAAAGTTTTCAAAGGACTTTATTCACATCTTTTTATCCTGATATGTCACAATAAAAAAGGGAAAAATTAGGTGAGATCCTCCTCTTTCATCTGCCATCACCAGTGGCATCCTAGGACAAGTAAAAATATTTCAGAAATATTTTACAAAATGTATTCTTTAAAATTATAGAGTCCTTTTAAAAGGAAACAGGATCAGGAAATGAAAATCTGTAAATGCAGTTTTACTCCATTTGATTTCAACCTTCAGACGCTGCCGGACAGTGCAATATAATTTCGAAATTTGGCAGATAAATTTTTTTGGATTCAATAATCAACATTTTGAGTTTTAAAGGAATCGGACCAGTTCTTCTTGTTTGCGACCCATTTTCCGGGAAACACTGGTATTATGTGGTCGGTCTTGGCAGACTATAATTTTCATACTTGTTTTTATTTTAAAACAAAAGCTCCTCATCCTGTGTAGTATTTTACAAATTTAAACAACACTCCTAAATGTAGGCAGCATTTAACAAATAAATACCAAAAGTATGCAGTAATTTTCATATTTTGCACTTACGCCGGAATTTATGTAGTATTTAAACAAATTTGAAATAACATCCCGAAATGTAGGAAATGTAGTACTAAAAGTATGCTTAAGTTTTTATACCCTCCAACCACAGTATGGGGGTATACTCAATTTGTCATTCCTTGTGTAACGCATCGAAATATCGGTCTAGGATCCCATAAAGTATATTATATTATTGATCAGTGATCGATTCTAAGACATTCTAGCGATGTCCGTCCGTCCGTCTGTCCGTCTGTAGAGGGAAGTTTAAAATAAAAGAGATAGACTTTCGCAGTTTTGCACAAATATGTCTTATATTCCTAGGCAGGTTAAGTTCGGAAATGAGCAAAATCGAACCAAGGGGAAAAAAGTTCCCCCTTGGAGAACTAAATCAACATCTGAAAAACGGTATTTTTTTTGCAGGGTTTTTTGTACTTGTTTTAAGCAAATGCAAAATTTTTATGTCAGAGGAAGCTCAAAACCCTGCATGTAGAGCCAGCGGATAAAAAAAATAAAACCAAAAATTTGACCCGCCCCTTTTGTGGACGTGGATATAAAAAATGTGTTTTAATAATGATTAATTGAATTAAATAATTGGAAGAATCATAATAAATATATTTGATAACATCTATCGCAAGGGGAAGGTGGCCCCCAATGTCTCACACCAAACCCCCAAACCACCAAAAAAATATAAATATATAAATTTTTTTATATTTTTTTTTTTCTAAAACAACATTTAAATACCTACAAAACGTTATTTAACCTTTTATAAGAAATTCATCGAAAATTTTAATTTCTTAATTTTTTTTTTTAAAAATCGGAAAAATTGATTACTTGAAATTAACCGCTGAAAATTATTGTGCAATTTGCATTTAATACGTCCCAACACATTATAAAAAAATATTCAAAATCGAAGTGGGTGGTGTCCGAAAATGTGTTATTTGGCATGGAATGCCAAATAATTCAATTCAATGCCTTTTATTGATTTCAATAATTTGATAAATACATATCAAAAACATTTTAGTAAACAAAGCATTGCAATTTGCAGCACTGTTTACATTTTCCTTGCATACTTATTGGCGTTTAAAAAAAAATATTTTTTTTTCATACTTTTGGGCATTTGTGTTTGTTTAAAAAATTCCTTGGCATGTTTTAATAGTTTTATTACAAAACATGTGTAAGTCACAAATTGTGACTGTAAGGATTTCATATTTTTACAGAATGTTATAGCCGGATTGTTGTTAAAGTTCTTGTTATAACACGAGCTCTTATTATATGAAAACTTCTTTAACCTATGTATTTGAAACTCTTTATTCTACTTAAATAATTTTAATAACAGAAGTAATACTGTTAAAAGACATACAGAGATTTCAACTCTGTTAGAGTTAGCTCTTAAAGAAATAACATTAAAAGAGCTTGAAAATTTATTATGTTATAAAAGCTGTTAAATAAACATAGCAAATGTTATTTATCAAAATGCTTTAAATGTTAAACAATTAAGGGAACTGTTAAAAAAACACGAGTAGATATTTCAAATAGAAATAGACGTGAGTAAGAAAATATTTTACATAACAGAATAGTAGTATTTAACATTTAAAAATTTTTAACAGTTCTTTTACGAACTATTAGTATTCCTAAATATTCCTAATGAAAAGGACAAAAAGCGGAGATTCCAATACTAATACCTTATTTTTAATTAATAAATTTAAATAACCATAAAAATAGGCAACTTTTTTTTTGACCTTGTCAAAACTCAAAAATATTCTTAGACATTTTTCCGTATAGAAAAATTTTCAGATTCTAAAGCATTTCGTATATGTTTAAAAATTCTCAGATTCTGAAAAATGTTAGCCCATAAAAAAATCTCAGAATCTGAAACTGCCTAAATAACAAATTTCAGATTCTGAGACATTTCATTCCGAAATCGGCTCAGATGTTGAGCCATTTTTCAAATTTTGATATATTTGTCCTATTTTTCTCAGATTCTAAGACATATTATCTATAGAAAAAGTCTCAGATTCTGAAACATTCTTCCTCTAGAAAAAGTCTCAGATTTGAAGACATTTTTCCTACAGAAAATGTCTTAGCTTCTGAGACATTTTTCTTATAGAAAAAGTCTCAGATTCTGAGACATTTTTCTTATAGAAAAGGTCTCAGATTCTGAGACATTTTTCTTATAGAAAAAGTCTCAGATTCTGAGACATTTTTCTTATAGAAAAAGTCTCAGATTCTGAGACATTTTTCTTATAGAAAAAGTCTCAGATTCTGAGACATTTTTCTTATAGAAAAAGTCTCAGATTTTGAAACATTTTTCCTATAGAAAAAGTTTTAGATTCTAAGACATTTTTACTATGGAAATAAACTTAGATGCTGAGACATTTTTTTTTTAGAAAAAGTCTACGCTTTTAAAACTTTTCTCAGAATTTGTATCAAAATGTTAAATAAAATTGCATAATTTTAGGAGCTATAACATACAATTGTACAATTTTATATAAGTTAAATGAAAAAAACAAGACGTCATGTAAAAGTGTTAACATTGCAGCTTCAAAAATACACAGAATTATTGCATACTTTAGGGAGTTCGTAAATATCTACAATATTTTTTTGAAAATAGTTTAAAGTTTCTGGAACATATTTTCTAATGAATAATTCTCCGATGCCAAGACATTTTTTCTAAGGAAAAAGTCTAAGATTATAAAACATTTTTTTTATTAAAAAATTTCATATTCCCGAATTTTTTTTTCCAGAATATGGAATATAATGAAAGTATCTCAGTTTCTGAGGCACTTTTTCGATAGGAAAAGTATCAGATTGGGTTTTTTTATAAAATACTAAAAACGTTGCATACTTTTGTTAACTTAACATAAAAGGTTGTACAAGCTCAATGAAAAAACGCTTCATGTAAAACTGATAACATTTGAAAGCATACTTTGCGGCTTCAAATATATATAAAATTTTTTGCATATTTCACGGGCTCCAACATTTTTTTTTTAAGTTTTCAGTTTCTAGAAGGTGTTTCATATTGAAAAATTTTCAGAATCTGAGATGTTTTTTCTGTCGAAATATTCTCAGATTCTTAAAAAATTGTCTAATAGGAAAAGTTTCAGTTTCTGAAACATTTTTACTACAAAAAAACTATTAGATTCTAAAACACTTTTCATATAGAAAATAGGTTAGATTCTGAAACGTTGTTATTATAGCAACAGCTTTAGATTCTGAAAGTTATTTTCCTGTACAAAATCCTAACAGTCTGGGGCTTTTTTCTATAGAAAATGGGTCAGATTAGACATTCAACAGAATACTAACATTGTGGCATAAAAATTTGTGTAAGCGAAATTAAAAATTCGTTGATGTTAAACTGTTAATATTTTAAAGCATACTTTGAGTAATTTAAAGTATAGAAAATTATTGCATACTTAAGGGGTTATAGAAAAATGAACTACTCTTTATATAAATAACTCCAACGTTTTCAAACTGTTATACAAATTTGAGTGAAAATGTTAAGGAAATTCTGAAAAAATACTTAGAAGTTTTAAAAAAAAGATGTTAACAAACATATCATAAACATTTTCTTACACAGGTTTAGAGCATTTAACATTATCATACAGTTTAAGAGATAAAAAAATATTTTAACAGTAAAATATGTTTTGTAAATCTTGAAAATTGAGTGCTGTTAGTTAGCAGAACTTAAGAAAAACTGAAAAATGTATCGTGATAACATTAAAAACAGTAAATCTTAAAAAGTTTTTAGGCAGTAGCAGTTCTTACATTAACATTTTAAAATTCAGCCATTGCTACTCTTTACTTTTCATGTAAAACTGTTAACATTTAAAAGCATACTTTCGAGTAACTTAAAATATAGAAAATTATTGCATACTTCAGGGGTTTATACAAAAATTAACTACTTGTTTACATAAATAACTTAATGTTTTCCAAACTGTTATACAAATTTAAGTTAAACTGTATAGGAAACTCTGATAAAATTTTTAGAAATTTACTAACAACCATATTAACAATAAAATTATAGAGATTTGTTTAAACAGGTTTGATTTTTACAGACCTCTTAACATTATAATACAACTTAAGAGAAAAATATGTTTTATAAACCTTAAAAATTGAGTGCTGTTATTTACAAGAACTTAAAAAAAACAGAATAAATGTATCGTGGTTTAAAAAAATCATAAGTTCTTGCAATAACATTTGCAAATAAAGCCGTTTCTCTATCTAGAAACAAAACTCTCCCTTTGAGTATTCTCTTAACATAGAAAATACCCTCTTAAAAACTAATATACCATAAAGAAAATTCACCTATTACACCACAACTCTAAAATTTGTCCATAGAAAACCTCAAATTCAGCATGGTTAACATTAAACAGGAAGGTGAAATTTAAAAAAAAAAATAAAATAAAAATTTGCCATACATACATATACAATTGAAAATACTAAAAGCAGCAATTTGAAAAAGACAAAAAATTTTCACGTGTTTTTATGGAAATCAGCAGCACAATACAAAAAGTAGCAACAAAAACCTAACATTGACTTTGACCATCAGTTACAACTCGTACAGCAACGAGTGATGAACATATATAGAAAAGTGTCGCTAAACGAATAAAAAATGTCACCAAAAAAAAAGTAGTGATAATAAAAAAGCGGTTAAAATTTGTGTGTGAAAAATAAACGAAAAAATACGTGATTTTTTTAAAAGTGAAAGACATAAACAAAAAAATATTTTAAAAACGTAAGTAGAAATATAAATATACATTTTTAATAATTGTTAAGCATACTTTAGGGAGTGATAATAAAGATGTAATAAAAGATAATTTTGGGTATTTAAATGAAGAATATTTTTTAAAATAATTTAAATTGCGTTGAATATATCATATTTTGAAAAATACACAAACTAATAAAATGTGCATGAGAAAAATACCGATTTAAAAATATTATAGCATACTTTTAGGCAATTTTTTAGAACAGCAGACTTGTTGAAAAATATTTAAAAAAAAACAGTTTCATTTTTAAGGCTGACAAAAATCAACTGCTTTAAGAAATTTAAAATTTGTTAATTATTTAGAAATAAAAACAATCACGTGATTTAGCATACTTTTGGGTAACAAAACTTTTGCATACTTTAAGGAGAGATAAACTACACAAAGTTAATTCTTATAAATGGTTTGTTTACAAACAAATTTGTTTAAGTAAAAAATTTGTATTAAACTAGAATATGGTAAGCATATTTATTATAATCAAAAAAAATTAATAACATTTCCCTGGCAATATGCAATAAAACATTTTTCATTTCAAGGGTAAATTTTAATTGAAAATTTTAGGTATTTAAAATTAATATATTATAAATTATCTACCGCGCTTTTATTTTAATACTTTAAAAGCCAACCGTGACAACACCACAGAGTCAAACGGTTTTCGTTTTTTTTTCTCAAAAAGTTAGTGCATACTTTTAGGCGTAAAGAAAAATAATTAAATTATATATGATTTTTGACATTTTTGGAAATAAAATATTGAAAATCATTCGACTAAGTGGTATAAACACTTAATTTTTTATTGGTAAAAAAAATAAAAAAACGTAAATGATTTTTGCTCTGCCTTAATATATGCATTCAAAAAAATAATTATTTTTTTTTACTACTATAAAAAATATTGTAGTGATAATTGGCCTTAACGAAAATTTTGATGCATATTTTTGGGCTGCAAATTTATTCAAAAATGCATATTTTTGGTTTTATTAGTGAATTTTGGGTATAAAATCCCCTTTTAAGTGATTGCTAAAAAAATATATAAAAATTGTGTTAAGAAAAATTTAATTAAAAAAAAAATATTTTTAGTCATTTCAAAAAAAAAAAAAAATGTGAATATTTTTTGATTAACAAAATCATTTCCATTCGGCAAAAAAAAACACCCCTGACATACTGCTGACTCTACTTTCATAAAATCGCTGGCATTTTTATTCATTTTTTTCCAAATGTCCCCAGAACAAGTCAGCAGTTGGTCAGCGGTTGCTTACACTAAATGCCACCGATAATGGTGGGCACTGCTGACATACTGCTCACATGTAGTTGGGGAGATTTGAAAAAAATTTATGAAGATGTCACCAATTTCATAAAGGGAGAGTCATCAGTAGGCAAACCAAAAATATGCATTTATTAATTAAATTTGAGCCCTAAAAGTATGCAACAACACATTCGTATTATAAGTCAGAATTCAAATATATTTTTATTTAAGCTTTCTGGCTTATATTTCAAATATGTTGTTGCATACTTTTAGGGCTCAAATTTAATTAATAAGAGCTTATTTTTGGTTGGCCTAGTCATCAGTATGTCAGAGGTGATTTTAATTTGCCAACTTGTTTGCGTTAAATATTTTTGTGACTTATTATAAGACAACAACATTTTTGGAATTTCAGAAACCCTTCTCAAATTCTTGCTAAAAGTTGAACTTCCAAACCGTAGTTACGTGAGAAATTTTCCGGGTAGAAAAATAGTAACGAAACATTTTTTCCGTGTAGAAAAATTCTCAGAATCTAAAACATTTTTCCGTATAAAAAAATTCTCCAGTTCAGAAACATTTTTTAGTATATAAAAATTCGCAAGTTCTTGAAGAAGAATACTCAAATATTGAGACAAATTTTTAAAGTAAAATTTACATATTTTGGAATATTCTCAAATTTTTTTTTTTTTTTTTAAATGAAGCAACTCTAATGCAATGCTGCCTATTAATTACACCGTCGACAGCCAATATTAAACAAGAACCGGATGATATACGTCTGAAAAAAGATATCAAATGGAGTAAAACTGCATTTACAGTTTTTACATTCGTGATCCTGCTTCCTTTGCAAAGGACTTTAAAGATTAAAAGGATTACATTTTGTAAAATATTTTTTTTTAATATTTGTACTTGTTTTAGGATGCCACTGGTTATGACAAATGAAACAGGAGGATCTCCCTATTTTTTTATTTTTTATTTTGCCATATCAGGATAAAAAGAAGTGAAAAACGTCCTTTGAAAACTTAATTAAAATATTTTGTTGAAAATAATTATCTAATTTTTCCCGATATATGAAAATAATAAAATAGGAAAATTAGGGAAGATTCTCCTCTTTCATTTGTCATCACTAGTGGCATCCTAGGACAAATACAAATATTAAAAAAATATTTTATAAAATGTCATGCTCTAAAACTTTGAAGTTATTTTAAAAGAAAACAGGATTACGAAATGAAAAACTGTAAATGCAGGTTTACTATTTTTAGTCTCTTGTTTCAAACGTATATTATCCAGTTCTTGTTTAACGTGTTTTTTTTTTCATTTTTGTCGGACGGTGTTACTAACACGGTGTGTAATTTTTTAAAGTCATGAAAATATAACTACGGACACCACTACGTAATAAAAGACCAAAACAAAAACCATGTCTCCCAGTTTTGCCCAAAGTCATGTACTTTTTTTTGGGCCCCAAAGATTTGGGGCCTTGGTGTCATTTTTGCACAAAAGTGATAATTTTCTCAGGCTCATATCTTGCAAACAGTTCGAAATTTTGATTTACTCTCTGAGGCAAAGTTGTAGCTAGGGTTGCCAGACGTCCCGCATTTGGCGGGATTGTCCCGCTTTGTGTCAACGATTCCCGCGTCCTGCGCGGGATTCCAAATTCCCGCTTTTTTTAATTTTAGAAAATTGATTAGAAAAATAAGGCGTAGAAATTTTCTGATTTCAGCAGAAAAATTTACTGCTTCATTAAAAATTGTTGTTGATGTAGAAGTAAGTAGTTTACATAGTGCTATAGAGCTTAAGCGAGAAGAATAGAGTTTACTATTTCTACCTCTGTCCAATTAACAAAAAATCTGCTGAAAATACACCCATTTTGAGCCATATGACAAAAGCTGCCAAGATTGCAGAAAAATCTGCCCAATAAAGCAGAAAATATCTGCTGATTTTAGCAGAAAAAATCTGCTGATTTCAGATAAACAATTTAAACACCTAAAATGCATTTTAGTTATGTAAAGAAGACTAAAAAGATTTTTATAATAATGTTTTTTCTAAAACTTATAAAAAAGAAATTGTAATTTTTTTCAAGAAAATTTTCAAAGACTTATTTTTTTAGTTATGAGGATTTTCAATAAATTTTTTTAATTTAGTTTTTTTTTTTTATTAAATCTTTGAAAAAAATCTAAGAAAATTTTCTTGAAAACCGGATAACTAAATCTATATATATAATTTCCCTATTTGTGTGTTCCTCTTTTTTTGTCTATCCAGAGCATTTTGAAGCCCACTGATGAGCTACAAAGCTGAAAATTGGCACGCATATAGTAAAACACCTGGGGAAGATCCTAACGTAGCCGGATTTTCGATTTTTTGCCTGTGGGCGGAGAAATAAGCGGAAAAGTGGGCGTGGCAAAATTGAATTTTTTGACATTTTTGCTTAATTTAAAGCCCCCTAATGACTTAGGAAGCTGAAAATTTCCCAGAATATAGTCCTAACGATGGCACATATCCACAAATAGTCGGATTTAAAATTTTCGCAATGTGGGCGAAGAATTGAGGGGAAAGGTGGCGTGGAAAAATTGGGTTTTTTAACATTTTTACTTCTTTTGAAGCCTCCAAATGACTTAGGAAGCGGAAAATTGCATAGCATATAGTTCTAACAACGAAGCATATCCTGAAGTAATCGGATTTAAATTTTTTAGACTGTGGAAATAGAATTAAAAGAAAAGGGGGCGTGGCAAAATTGTGTTTTTTAATATTTTAAATAATTTGAAGACCCCCAATGACCTATTAAGATGAAAATTCACATTTTTACTTATTTTAAAGCCCTCTAATGACTTAGGAAGCTGAAATTTTCTAGCATATAGTCCTATCGATGAAGCATATCCTAAAGTAGTCGAATTTTAAATTTTTGGACTGTGGGCCGAGAATTGAAAGGAAAATGAGGAGTGACAAAATTGGGATTTTTAACATTTTAACTTCTTTTGAAGCCCCCAAAGGAAGCGGAAAATCCATAGCGTACAGTCCTAACGATGTAGTATATCCTAAAGTAATCAGATTTAAAATTTCTCTATTGCGGACGGAGAATTAAAACATAAAAGAGCGTGGAAAAAATGTGGTTTTTTAATATTTTAACTAATTTGACTTAGGAAGATGCAAATTGGCATGTATATAGTAGGTTTCATGGGGAAGATCAACACGAACCTGAATTTTTGATATCCAGTGTATGTGTGGAGAATAAGAAAGGCAAATGGGCGTGGTAAATTTATTTCCATCTATTTTCTGTATATATATTTTTTTTTTTGTGTGTTTCTCTTATTTTTTGTGCGCCTTTTGAATCTCATTGATGGACTTAAAAGCTTAAATTTGGCATGTATAAAGTAAAACACCAGAGACAGATTCTTACGAAGGCGGAATTTTTGCCTGTGGGCGGTGAATTACGACAAAAAAGGGGACTTGGCAAAATTATTTTTTTTTAACATTTTAGAGTATTTTTAAGCTCCGCCCCAATGAATTAGGAAGCTGAACATCCCTAACATGTAGTCCTAACTATGAAGCATATTCTAAAGTAGTCCGATTGACCTTGAAAGATGAAAATTGGGATGCATATGGTACGGACTATGGCAAAGATCAACACTGACCTGGATATCCAGTGAAAGTGCGGAGATACCAAAAAATTCGTTGTGAATATTGTTCAGTTTATATAACCTGTAACATAGCCGGATTTTCGGCCTTTAAGACAGGGGGAGTGGCGGAAGACGGGCAAATTTAGTTTTTAAACATTTAAACTATTTCTGAAACCCCTAATGACTAAGGAAGCTGAAAATTGTAAAGCATAAAGTATTGACAATGGATCATATCCTTATAAAGTCGGATTTAATATTTAAACTGTGTACGGAGAATTATAAGGAAACATTTAAGTGAAGAAATTGTGTTTTTTAACATTTTATCTAATTTTAAAACCCTTCATGACTACGAAAGATAAAAATTGCCATGTATATCGGAGTGCCCATGGGGCAGAATTGAAATGGACGTGCTAAATTTAGTTCTAAATTTTATCAATAAAACCCTTTATACTCATTAATTTTTTTTCCATTTTGGGAAATATATTGATGTAACTCAATCTAGCAAAATTTTTGAAACACAAACAAAATTTTTTATAAAGTTTGGTAAAAAAAATAGAATTATTGAGATAAGTGAATTGGTGTTCCGCCTGGCAGGGACAGGCTATTCGACTAGTATTTCTATAAAATTAGTAAAATAATTCTGCTTATTTGTGATATTTTCTTTAACTAAATGACAGAGAATTAAGTAAAAATATCCACTTCAGCAAACCCAATCTGCTAAAAATGTGCTAATTCAAACTAAAAGTTGTTTAACAGATTTTTCGACAGATTTTTTTTGTTTACATGTAAACTAAAAAGGAAAATACACTCAAAAAAATAAAACTGTAAAGTTAACAAAAATTTTTTTGTTAACTCGAGTTTACTGGCTTTTTAGCAAATTTTTAGTAAAAATCAGCGTTTTAACTACTTTTTCTAGTTAAGTTCAATTTACGAAAATACTAGTTTTGTACAAATTTTGAACTAATTTTTTTTGTTGACTTTAAAACTGAGTTTACGAATTTTTACTAATTAATTTGCTGATTTTTTGTAACATTTTTGTCAAGTGAAAAATTTTAAACATTTCTTGTGTAGCCTCCTATGCAAATCTCATAAGTCCTACTTAAGCTGAACTTAATGCTGTGAAAAAAAAGAAAAAAAAAGTGAAGTGTTAGTGTTTTAAACCAATATTTACCAAACTTAAAATTTTTTACAAAAAGTTTAGCTGAATTCAACTAATAAAAAATGTTACGAAATTTTCAGCTGAATTTTTAGTTAAAATTACGTTTTTTTTGCTACATTCATTCTACGAAAAGTTAACTAAATATTTTTTGTTAAATTAACTAGAAATTTAGTAGGTTCAAAATCAGGTGTTTTTTTAGTTAAATTTAACTAAATTTTTTGCTAAATTTACAGTTTTATTTTTTTGAGTGTACATACTTATATTGGGGAAAAAGTAAAATTTAATTACTTTTGTACCGCCAAAATTTTTCAAATCCCGCCATTTTCGTAAGTTTTTTGTGTTTGTCCCGCTTTTTGACAATAACTTTCTGGCAACCCTAGTTGTAGCTCTTGTCATAAAGCACAATTCTTCACAAAATAAAGAAAATTTAACATATAAAATCAAAAAAACTTCATCTTCAAGATCAAAATCGCAGAAAACTTTTTATACACTCAAAAAAATAAAACTGTAAAGGTAACTAATTTTTTTTTGTTAACTCGAGTTTACTGGCTTTTTAGCAAATTTTTAGTTAAAATCAGTGTTTTAACTACTTTTTTTAGTTAAGTTTAATTTACGAAAATACTAGTTTTGAACAAATTTTGAATTAATTTTTTTTGTTGACTTCAAAACTGAGTTTACGAATTTTTACTAATTAATTTGCTGATTTTTCGTAACAAATTTGTTAAGTGGAATTTCTTGTGAAGCCTCCTATGCAAATCTCATAAGTTCTACTTAAGCTGATGAAAAAATAGAAAAAATAAACTTTTAATTTTTTTCAAAATATTTTCTAAATTTTAGTTTACGAAAAATAACAAAAAGTTTAGCTGAATTCAACTAATTTTGTTGTTAATATATGTACATAAAAACGTTACGAAATTTCAGCCAAATTTTTAGTTAAAGTTACGGTTTTTTTTTTGTTACATTCATTCTACGAAAAGTTAACTAAATATTTTTAGTTAAATTAACTAAAAATTTAGTAGGCCCAAAATCAGGTGCTTTTTGAGTTAAATTTAACTAAATTTTTTGTAAACTTTACAGTTTTTTTTTTTTGAGTGTAGTTGATTGTTTCCGTGAATTTTGAACGGTATGCTATTTATGGATCTGAAAAGGGGGAAAAAGGTAAAAAAAAATCGAATTTTTTAAAGTTGTTTCCGATTTTGTAGGTGACGTTTTTTTTTATTTTATGTGTTCACAATTTTTGTTCTTTATTACTCAGAGAGAAAATCAAAATTCCAAACGGATATGAGCATAAGAAAATATATTTTTTTGCAAAAGTTACACCGAGGTCCCAAATCTTGGGGGGCCCATAATAAAAGTGCATGACTTTGGGCAAAACTTGGAGACACGGGTCTTTTTTTATCTTTTATCACGTAGTGATATAATTTTTCGTGTTGCACTGTGTAATATAACCATAATGCTTCATCGTATAAAAAATTCTCAGATTCTGAGACATTTTACCGTGATAAGAAATTATTAATGTCAGACATTTTCCGTTTAAAAAAAATCTCAAATTCTGAGACATTTTCCCGTAGATCTGTAGAGAAGAATTCTCAGATTCTATAACATTTTTTCGTATAAAAAATTTCCTGAGAAATATTTTGTATATAAAAAAATTATAAAAAAACACTTTTGTTTTTCAGATTCTTAGACATTCTCCGTATCGATAAATTCTCGATAAATTTAGACTTCTTGAATACAATTTTTTTTTAGACTTAAATAATTTTTTTTATAAAAAATTCTATAATCTTGAGAAGTTTTATTGTAAAGAAAACTTTACATGTTTTGAGACAATTTTTTGTAAAAAAAAATCAGATTCTGAGACATTTTTTGTATAGAAAAATTCTAAGATTCTGATTCTAAGACAAGTTTACAATCTGAAAACTTTTTATGTCAACAGATTTTATTTCGCATGGAAAAGTTTACAGTTTTAGTAACATTTTACTGAAAAAAAATAAAAATTTTTAGTATAGAATAATTAATAGACATTTTTCTGTATAGAAAAATTCCAAGATTCTGAATAATTGTTTCGTATAAAAAATACTTACAAGGGAAGTCTCCCTAGTGTCATCCGCGGATCTTTATGGAATTGGTTTTATTTTGTAGAGCAGAAAAAATAAAGGGACACGTATTTTTTTTTAGCGGCCCAAATTCATATTAAGGGGGTGAAAAATAGGGGGGAAGAAAAGGCCATTTTTAATTTTTTTCGTTTATGAATGAAATGAAAGGTCTTTGGAAAACCTATATACATGGGTTAAGAACGTGTCCAAACATGCACAACTTTTCGTCATATTGAGTAAAATACCAAAATTTTTGGACATTTTTGTTAATAAGTCGAAAAATATTAACTTCTTTGGCCGGTTGTTAGCACCACGAGATACGTATTTTTAATACCTTATATTTAATACCACATATGCCCATATTAATATTGTTTAAATAGGCGTAAATCTTAAAAAACTGAAAAAGGTAAATCGACATCCCCTAAAAATGAGTTTGGGACGCTAAAAAAGAATTAAAAATTCATGAAGATCGGAAGGTGACACCAGGGAGACTTCCCTTGTTAGTTCCTACGAGTTTTTCCTGTTTAGAAATTTTGTTACATTCTGAAACATTTTCCGTAAAGAAATAATTTCAGATTTTTCTTGTTTTAACAAAAAATTGGTGGTCAAAATAATTGGAGGTTAAAAAAAAAAAGATTTACTGCATTAAAAAAATTTTAATTTTTAGTTGGTTCGTTGGAAAAATGAGTTGATAACTGGATTTAAACTATAAGACCATTTTATGAAATATTTATTGTTTAAACTTGCTAAAAATCGGTCTAAAAGTATTTTTTAAAAATTGTCTAAAAAAGGCTGTCAATAATTTGAATTTCCATTTTGATCTTCGTAGCATATTTAATATCTACCCAATCTGGACGCCATTAAGCTGAAATTAAAGCATGATAAATTACCTAGATGAAACTTTTTACAAAAATACTGGTTTGACAATAATTAGGTATAGTATTGTTAACTTTGTCGTTAACGAATTACATCTACTATGTAGTCGTATGTAGGAATTTGCTTGGAAAGGAAGCTTTAGTCATTTCTTTTCTAGCCCGTGTTTTAAACTAAAATTATATTTATTTTAAAATTATGAACTTTTTTGACTTGATTTTTTTCCTATGCTATACTTTAAAAGTAAAATTTAAATGTAACTTTTACAACTATCACAAAAAAATTTAAGTTTAAGAAATTTAAGTTAATTTGAGCAAAATCACTAGCATACCCTTAGGCTTTTTAATATAATTTAAATAAATACATAATTGTGGGTGTTATGTTAAGCACTTTGTTTAATTTAAGTATTTTTTTACAAATAATTACTGTTTAAAGTGTTGCAAAGTTTATGTTAGTTCGGCAAAAGTAAGCTCATAAAAAAATAAAGTATATTTTAAGGAGAAATATTAATTTTAATAAAAAAAATTTATTAAGCAAGATAAAGTAGAGAAAATACCATTTAAACTATATTAACACCATACTTAAGAGTCGTATGATCTTTATGAAAAAGCAAAACTTTTTTATAGCATACTTTTAGGCATGTAGTAAATATATGATTGTTATTAAAAAGCAAGAAAAAACTCTACATATTACTACATATTGCTGCTCTACATATTTAATTTAAAGTCGATTTATTAAAAAAAAATCGCAAATGTCATTGTTTTGCAGGGATTTAAGTTTCGGATCATATATTTATATTTGGAAAATGCCTAATATTATGCTACAGCAAAAAAAAATCGTAGAAAATAAAACGACTCACAAGGGAAGTCTTCCTGGTGTCACCCTCCGATCTTCATGAAATTTGGATATGTTGTTAAGAACGAAAATAATACGACATGTATTTTTTTTAGCGGCCCAAACTCATTTTTAGGGGGGGTCGATTTGTATGGGGGAATCGACCTTTTTCAGTTTTTTACGATTTAAACAAAATTAATATAGGCATGTGTGGTATCAGATTAAAGGTACTAAAAATACCTATCTCGTGGTGCTAATAAAAATACCTATCTCGTGGTGCTAATTTCGACTTATTACCAAAAATGTCCTAAAATTTAGGTATTTTACTCAATATGACCAAAAGTTGTGCATGTTTAGACACGTTCTTAGCACACGTAGATAGGTTTTCCGAAGACCTTTCATTTGGTATGTAACATGACTAGGTTTCTTTGCATAATATAGGAGATAAACGAAAAAAACCGAAAAATTGCCTTGTCTTCCCCCCTCCTTTTTACCCCCTAAATATGCATTTGGCCCTCAAAAAAAAAAATTCAAAATAAAACCAATTCCATAAAGATCCGCGGGTGACACTAGGGAGACTTCCCTTGTCAGTGATATTAGTGTAAACACAGCTTTATTAGATAAAATGTACATCTGATTTCTTCATTATGAAGAGGGCATAACCTTCTTTAGCATTCATTTACGAGTTTAAAAAAAACGCAGTATACTTTAAGGCAAAATCTTAACACCAAAGACTAGTTTCTGTATATGAGAAAAATCGCTCAATTAGGATCGATGCCTTAATAAAAAAATCAAACAAAACTGAATTGCAACACAAAATAGATTATCTTTTAATAATTAAAGCATATTTATAGGCTTATAATAAAAAATATTTGCCATATTTTTAATAAATCAACCAAAAACAACCTGCTAAATATTTTTTTTTTTTATTTTAAACCCAATTATTTTACAATTTCTTTAAAATTAAAACCTTCTCAAGTTCAAAAACTAACAAATTAAATCCGTTACAAATTTACTGAAAACATTTATAAATATTAATTGAATTTTAATGTTTGTATTTATTTATTTTTTTAAATTTGTACCTCTTATTCCTTGTCTCATTGACATTGACATAAAGTGACATTAAACATTTGTTATAGTTGTACAAAAAAATTATATAAATAAAAATTATAACAATAAAAAACACACACAACTATAAAAAAAAAAATCTAGCAAACACTATATTAGGGTGGTGTTTAATTGCAAGGAAGCGGATAACATAATTTTAAGAATAATTTTTATACCCTCCACTTAGTGATAGAGGGTATATATAAGTTTGTCATTCCGTTTGTAACTCATCGAAATATCGGTCTGGGACCCCATAAAGTATATATATTCATGATGCCCGATCGATTTTAAGACAATCTAGCGATGTCCGTCTGTCTGTCTGTGGAAAATGCTGTCACGTATAAAATATTGCACAGAGATGACTGAAACTTAACATATTTATTGGAAGTTCTCCCGAGAAGTTTGGTATTGCATTTGAGCGATATCGGTTCAGCGGGAAATGTAAGCACACCTCAAAAATTTCAGTGCATTTAACATAACCTAAAAATACAAAATGCTTTAATTCGGCTTCCGGTTGACATATGTGAACATAATTGAACACCAAATGGTATTTAAACAAGTACGAACATAATTTTTGACAAAAAAAAAAAAATCGCGGAATTTTTTTTACCAAAATTTTTTTTTCGCGGAATTTTTTTTTTTTCAAAAGTAATTTCCTTTTAAATAAAGTTTTTTGCAATAATCTTTTTGAAATTGTTGAGGGTATCACTGCATTCGACAAGGCCGAATTTAACGTTTTTACTTCTTAAAATAGAAGTGGTGGTGATTGTCATACTACTCTTATTTCTTACCGATTTCAATACTTTGTTAAATTTTTCGACCACTAAGGATCACCCTTATCAAAAAGATATTTATGTATGAAAAAGGTGGAATTTTAGGCAAGTTTTTGGAAATAATTCAGCCAATCAGTTAGTACTGTTCTGATTGTGATGAAATTTGAAAGGTTTGAATTGTTTTTTAAAACAAAAAACTAAGCGATATCTTGTTTTAGTCAGAAGTTACGCCATTTTGAAGTTAAAAAAGTGCATACTTTTAGGCTCATGAAAAAAATAATTTTACGTATGACTATTGACATTTTTAGAAATGTTTCTACAAATTATGAAAATCATTCGATCCAGTACCAAAACACAACAATTATCTTTTGCTTACCAAAGTAATGGAAAAATTCGTCAGATTTTTAAAGTTAAATATATAATTTTTGATCTGCCTAAATGTATACATTAAAAAATTAAAAAAATTAAAATAGAAGTCACCCTAAAGTTCACACAAATAAAACAACTACATATTTTTTTTGTATAGACTGACAATTTTATTTTTTCTACATTATTTTTTTTTTTTTGGGCGCATAGCCTCAAGGGACTTTACACAATTTTCACACATATACAAAATACAATTTACACACAAATACAATGAAAGAAAATACACAAAACACAAAATGACAACAACCGGTTGTTGTATTATTCGTTTTAGTTTGTTGTGTTTAATGTAATGTCAACTTGTTATGTATAATGTTTGATTGTGTTAGAGTATGTTAGAGCTACATACACATACTTCATTCAGTATTGGTGTGTAACACATAAAGTGTTTGGATGTGTCAAAATAATAGTTATTGTTATAACAAAAAAGAAAAAATGGAAAAATGACGCAAATTTGTTTGATCAGTTTTTATACACAAAATGTTTTTAGTTGTTAGATAAAGTATTTTTTTTTTGTATTTAAAAACTGTATGAATTTATATGTCGTTAGCTTAATGTGAAAAGGTGCTAAGTCTGTTCACTAAGAAAATTATGTCATTAACTGTTTGTAGGTTATTTTAAAAAGTAATCAGTAAAGTTATTTTAAAAGAAAAAACACTTATTTTATAAAGGATTTAATTTTTTTACTATTTCTGTAGTTTAAAAAATATAATTTACTGTCTTAAAAATGAATTTTCTGTAACATTTATTTTCGGCAGTAAAAAATTTCTTCTATAGTTTTACTGTTTTTCAATACAAAATAAGTGAATATTCAGTAGTTTTTTAATGTTTTGGTTAGTCATTAAATTAACATTTAAAATTGACTGTAATGTGTTTTTATTTTAAATGAAAAAACAGTGGAATGGCTTTTAAATAAAATTTCATTTGTTTTAAGTGAATATTCACTGGAATTTACCTACATAATTTTTTGAGTGTTTTTCAAAAATTCAGATTTTGAGGCTGTTTGATTTAAAAAATAAAAATAAAATTTTAAAGACCATGTTAAAAAGTTAAATTCGTCCTGCCAGAATGATGTAAAAAACATTATTTGCAAAAAAAAAAAAAAAATTAAAAAAAAAAATTCCGCGAAAAAAAATTTTGGTGAAAAAAATCCGCGAAATTTTTTTTTCCGTAAAATATATGTTTGTACTTGTTTAAATACCATTCGGAATACAATTATGCTCACTTATGTCAACCTGCAACTAAATTAAAGCAAAAAAGTTTCGCGAAAAAAAAATTTTGGTGAAAAAAAAAATCCGCGAAATTTTTTTTTTTAGTAGAAAACAAGTTTGTACTTGTTTAAATGCCATTCGGTATACAATTATGCTCACTTATGGCAACCAGCAGCCGATTTAAAGCATTTTGAATTTTTAGGCTATGTGGAATGTACTGAAATGTTTGAGGTGTCCATCATTTTTGTTCACAACTTTTGAACCGCTACACCGATATCGCTCAAATTCAAAAAACTTCCCACACCGATATTTCGATAAGTTTTAAACGGAATGACAAACCTATAAACACGCTCTACTCCTAAGTAGGGTAGAAAGACGCATTCGATTGTTTCGTTGGTAAAAGTGCTAAGTCCAAGAAAATGTTCTAAGTCCGGTAAAAAACTCATTATTGACACAAAACTACAACTTCTTTTAGTTTATATATAACATCAATAATGAAGAATAGTTAATTTGAAGATCTTCTAAGTCCACATTTTATTTATAAAAAAAACGACTTAGAAAAAGTGCTAAGTCACAAAAGATTTTGACTTAGAAAAAGTGCTAAGTCACAAAATATTTTTTAAGTCAGCAGCAAAACTATTTTTTGTAACTATTTTCTGAAAATATATAGCGATAATTTTAAAATCAACAGATATTAGTTATTTTCTCTTTAGGAGACTCTCCTGCAAAATTTTTTTATATTAAACTTAGCCCCTTTTAACATTTATCTAACGATATGTCTGTCTCCTTTCTATTGTCACATATAATTTCATGTATTATTCTTCCCCTTTATCATTTCAGGTTTTATATTTCTCACAATTAAATTTTTTTTTTTGTTGAGTTGAGGCCAACCAACAAACGACAAAACTATTTTATTTGCAAATATCCGCAAGCAATTAATTATTATTGAGATCATGTTCAATTGTGTTTATTGACATCAAATGATATCATAACAAAAAAAACATAAATAAAAGGTAGGTAAATAAATTATAAATGCAAACTATAAAACAAATTCAAAATGTGGATAAAGTGACAATTTAATATTTAAAATTTTTTGGCTGAATTGCACTTTATGTGGGGAAAGACTATATATTCCAAAAAAACAAGTAGAAGAGCAAAAGTATGGATACCCTCCACAATGCAAAAAAAAATATTGCAACAAACTTGATTTACAAAAGAAATTGTTAAAAAAAAATTAGTAAAAGAAATTAATTTTGAAAAAACTTTTAAGAAAAAAAAATTCCGCAAATTTTTTTTTCTGAGAGAAAATTCCGTGAAGATGGTAAAATAAATAATAAATTTTTAATATTTTATTTTGAGTTAAAAATAGAGTTTTTCTTTTCCCGGACTTTTTCATTTCCCGGGGAAGCGGCATTCATTTTTAAATTTTCCGGGATCCCGGGAATTCCCGCAAAAACTAAAAATTCAATTTTTTTGTCAAAAAAATATATAAAAAGCTTAATGAATGCGATTACACCATTTATAATGTTTATACATCATCAAAATCTTATTAGGTACCTTTAAAACAAAAAAACAAAATAAGTTTCTAGAAAAAAAGTACAATTTTTGTTACACAGTTTTATAAAAACACAGCCCAAATATGCCGAAATCTTTTAAAAGTGTTTTTAAGGGAATATGTTGTTTCACATCGCTTTATCTGTTTTAATAATTCATTTTTACAATTAGTTCTCAACGTTTTGCCTCTAAAACGCAATGAAACTGATTCAGAGGAGTTTCTCAATTATGTCTCTGAAACTGAATGTAACTGTTTCAGAGAAATAAAATTCTAAGAAATTTTAAAAAATTATTAAAAAAATTTTAAAATATTTTAAAATTCTGGTTTATATCAGTTTATCGATTTATATCAGTTTATCGATTTAAAAAGAATCATGTCAAGAGACATAAATATTTTCTAGAGAAACAAATAATCATACTGCAAATTTTTAAAATGCAGGTCTCAGAAAGAAAATTTTTCAGCTTCTGAAAAAAGTATCAGGTTTTGATAATTATATCCTATCGAAGATTTATATATTGTGAGACTTTTTAAGTCTCAGATTTTATGATATTTTTTAGTTAGAAGGTCTCGCTTGGAATACTTTTTAAGTTCTCTTAGTCCCTGGGTACGTTTCTGCCTTCAATTATCAAGAATATTAATAAAATCTCTAAAAAATCACATACAAAATAATCAATATAAGAAAAAAAAAACTCTAGTTAAAAACCTTTTTTTGTAATTTAAAAAAAAAAAAAAAAAAAAATATTTTTTTTTTTTGAGTGTAAAATTTTATTCGAGTATAAATTTTTTTTTAGTGCAAAAATATTTTCGAGTGACAAAAATACTTTGTAAAGTAATTTTATGGCTTACCAATGTGTTTAAAGCTTTTTTTTTTAAAGCTCGGTTTTTTCAACACGTGGATTTAGGGTGAAACCAATCTGAATTTCACGGGTTTGCTAATAACTTTTGAACCACTAGACTGATTTGGCGAAAATTCAATACGAACGAGGCCACGGGAACAACAAATATATATATCGAGCTTCAGAACCCTCAGAATTATCTTTCGAAAGTTATCGTGTTATTTATCTTACAAATTCGCGAAAAACCTATGCCGAAATTCACTCTTTTGCTTAAAACTTTTGAACCACCGGGCCGCTTTCGCTGTATTGCAATACCAACCGGACCAGGTTAATGACCAACATATATGCCAAACTTCAGGAGCCTCCGAAAAGTCTTTCAAAAGTTAGCGTGTTTTTAACAGACAGACGGAGGGACGGACGTATCTCGCTAGATTGTCTTAAAATTTATCGAGGATCATGATATATATACTTTTTGGATCCTATACCAATATTTCGAGGTTAGAATATATATCACTAGAGTGGAGGGTATAAAAAAATTTAAAAAAACTAAAAAAAAAGTCAGGGGCGTTCAGGGGAAATAGTCTTCCAACGATTTTATCGATTTAAAAAGAATCATGTCAAGAGACATAAATATTTTCTAGAGAAACAAATAATCATACTGCAAATTTTTAAAATGCAGGTCTCAGAAAGAAAATTTTTCAGCTTCTGAAAAAAGTATCAGGTTTTGATAATTATATCCTATCGAAGATTTATATATTGTGAGACTTTTTAAGTCTCAGATTTTATGATATTTTTTAGTTAGAAGGTCTCGCTTGGAATACTTTTTAAGTTCTCTTAGTCCCTGGGTACGTTTCTGCCTTCAATTATCAAGAATATTAATAAAATCTCTAAAAAATCACATACAAAATAATCAATATAAGAAAAAAAAAACTCTAGTTAAAAACCTTTTTTTGTAATTTAAAAAAAAAAAAAAAAAAAAATATTTTTTTTTTTTGAGTGTAAAATTTTATTCGAGTATAAATTTTTTTTTAGTGCAAAAATATTTTCGAGTGACAAAAATACTTTGTAAAGTAATTTTATGGCTTACCAATGTGTTTAAAGCTTTTTTTTTTAAAGCTCGGTTTTTTCAACACGTGGATTTAGGGTGAAACCAATCTGAATTTCACGGGTTTGCTAATAACTTTTGAACCACTAGACTGATTTGGCGAAAATTCAATACGAACGAGGCCACGGGAACAACAAATATATATATCGAGCTTCAGAACCCTCAGAATTATCTTTCGAAAGTTATCGTGTTATTTATCTTACAAATTCGCGAAAAACCTATGCCGAAATTCACTCTTTTGCTTAAAACTTTTGAACCACCGGGCCGCTTTCGCTGTATTGCAATACCAACCGGACCAGGTTAATGACCAACATATATGCCAAACTTCAGGAGCCTCCGAAAAGTCTTTCAAAAGTTAGCGTGTTTTTAACAGACAGACGGAGGGACGGACGTATCTCGCTAGATTGTCTTAAAATTTATCGAGGATCATGATATATATACTTTTTGGATCCTATACCAATATTTCGAGGTTAGAATATATATCACTAGAGTGGAGGGTATAAAAAAATTTAAAAAAACTAAAAAAAAAGTCAGGGGCGTTCAGGGGAAATAGTCTTCCAACGATTTTGACAATGTGAACTACTTCTGACAACAAATGGTTAAATTTTCAATAAATGTACAAAAAATTCTTAAAAAACTGATTTTTATACGCGTCAAGGCGCAACTTTTTTCCTCCTGGTCCGATTTTGCCTATTCCCGAACTTAATCAGCCTATGACCATAAGACATATTCGAGCCAAACTTCAGGAGAAATAGCTCTTTTAGTTTGGACTGCATCGTGCTTTCCACAGACAGACGGACGGACACACGGACATCGCTGGAATGTCTTAGAATCTATCATGGATATCAATAATATATATCGTCACCAAAAATGCAAAAGGCCCTAACTAACATTTTATACATGTCACAGGAGAAGCGAAAAACAGTATAGAGTAAAATTTTGAATTTGTTGATAACTTTGTTGGTTTTGATTTAATTGGGCTAAATTTTTGGGTGGACATACGTTTTTTTAATATGTATCAAAATTAATCACAAAATGATTAATTTTATTGGCGATTTCGCATTTGACATGTTTTTTAATTTTGGGCTATAAAATCGCTAATTTTTATTATGGGACCCTATTTTTTTGTAAGGACGCACGTTGGGTTGAAATGGATCAAAAGTGGCGCTTTATTCAAAACTGAAAAAATTTTTTTTACAAAAATTATTAATTTAGGGTTAAAGTATATAAAATTACACTAAAAAATCTGTCACAACCATTATCCTGAGTTGTTTACTTTTCTTGCAATCCGCCGTCAAAATCAAATAAATTTTTGTGTTTTTGAATATGGTGCTAAAAATTGAAAATCTACTTATTTCTAGAATTTTTTTTTGATATTTATTCATTTAAAGGTAATTTTTTTATTATGGAACCATCAAGTTCAGGCATTTTCAAATACATTTCTGTTTTTGGTTTTTTAAAAATTGTTGTAAAAATATTTTTGAAATTTTTTTGTAAAATGTTCCAAAATTGGAGTATTTTTAATACTTGATGGAATATAAAAAAAAAAGTAAGAGGTTGTTATTGCTTATACATTGTGATAATAAAGCTTATAGTATATGCTTTAATTTAAAAGAAAAAAAAAGTCCGCGTTTAATGCCGTTATTTTTTTATTTATGATTTTATGAAAAAAATATGGTGGCTTCAATAACACTTCATCACAAAAAAACAAAAAAATGTCTGACCCAGAAACTAGACCCACTTATCCTTAAGTATTTTGACATTCTGAAATCGATTCTGCCATTAGAATTGAATTCTATAGTTGGGGTTTCCTGTGATTTACAAGGAAAGTCCGCAAAGTGAACCCACCTAATTTCCTTGTGAATTTTACAAAGATGCAAAATTTTTAAATTTTTTTTCTGTATGTAAGGTTCACGTCTGATTTATTACGCAGAAAATAAGAGTATTTTAAATAAAATCCGTAAAAAAATTGCAGATGTTACATGCATTTGAACAAAAACGCGTTATTTCAGTTTTATACAAAAACAGTTGTATTAAGGTTGTGAATTAATGCGTTTTTCTTCAAATGCAAGTAACTTCTGCAATTTTGATGGATTTTACGAAAAAACCTCTTATTTTCTTCTTAATAAATCAGACTTGAACATCACATACCGAAATAAAATTTTAAAAAATGTTAACTTATTGTTGGTCAAATTTACAAGGAAATCAGGTCGGTTCACTTTTGCGGACTTTCCTTGTAAATTGCAGAAAAACCCAACGGTAGAATTGAATTTAGAAGGTAACGGAATTGAATTTAGAAGGTAAAAATACATAAGTATTAGTGGGTCTAGACCTTTTTTTGTGGGTCTTTGTAATCTATATACAGTCAAACTCGGTTATAACGAACTCGGTTATAACGAATTCTCGGCTATAACGAACTTATTCTAAAGTCCCGACGTTTTGGCATCAATTTTTACACAAAATACTTCTTTTATAACGAACTCGGTTATAACGAATCCCCGGTTAAAGCGAACTGCTTATTATGGTCCCACGAATACAATTTCATGTTTATTTACCTTTTTATAACGAACTCCCATAAATATTTTTTAACGTGCGGCAATCATATTTATCAAACTCACAAATGGTTGGAAATTTTCGGTTTATATTACAATTTTGATAAAATGTATTTATATTTTTAATGTTTTCTTCTCAATTAGTAGTTTATTTACGAAAAAACATCAAATAAGACAAAATTGGATTTATTTTTTTGGAAATAAAACTGGGTTGATAAAAAATATACCCCGCTTATAGCGAACTTCGCTTATAACGAACTATTTTTACTGGTCCCTCGGAGTTCGTTATAACCGGGTTCGACTGTATAAATAAGTAAGAGTTTAAAATTCAGCTGTGCCAAATCTTTGACACCCTCCAACAAGCAAAAAAATAAAAATGACAGGGACGGTTTTTGTGGGGAGTGGGAAGGGGGGGGGGTAAGCAGATGTCTCTGGGTGGTGTAATATAATATCTGACGAAAAACATGCATCATGTTAACTTTATTTATTATGAATAACGCAGCTGATATAATTTTTTTTTTTTTTCAATTTCCAAGGCTTAAGTTAAAAAAGGAAAATTTAAACATTCAAGAATTTTTATGAAAAAATTTGGTTTCTTAATAAATTTAGTATTTATATGAGAGTATATAATTTTTGTTAAACGTTTATAATTGCACTTTACATAAACTTTAATTTGCTATTTGTTTCAAAATATTGTGTTTTTTAATTTCACAGATACAGTAAAAATTGTGAATTTAGTTTTTTCCCGAAATAAAGCATTCCCACACGCCTAATATGTTAATTTTTTTCAAAAATTGTTGTATTTTACTTATTAATGATTAGATGCCAATAAAAAAAAATAATAGTTCCAAATTACAACTTTCCTGACTTTTTTATGGAAAATTAAAAAAAAATTAAAATTTTGTGAAACACAAAAATCCGACTTTAAACAAATTTTATGCAAGTATTAACACATATTTATTTTTTATTGTTTTAAATTTTTATTATCGCATTAAAAATACTTTAATTTGCAACTGTATTCATTAAATTATCGCTTTTGGTTTAAAAGTTACAGCTTAAATTGTGAATCAAGTTCAATTTTCAAGAAACACTAAAAAAATTCTGACAGATTGAAAAAAAATAAAAAACACATGTTTTCTTTTTGAAAAGGTGCTTTCTAATGTATTATTCAATCAAAAAATATTATATGTTAAAATAACTGCTTGCCTGAATAAAGCGCCACTTTGCCTCTCATTCAACACAATGTGGGACGTGTGGGTTAATAAATACACCAGAATCAATCAAAATACCGATTTTGAATTTTTTGTTAGTTTGGGCGTTTTGCATTTTAGGTGACAATATGTACATACTATCTGGGGTCCCCGACCGATATTTCGATGCGCTACACATGAAAGGACAAAGTGAGTATAGCCCCATACTGTAGTTGGAGGGTATAAAAAAATTTCGAAAAAAAAAATTATCGAAATAAAATTTAATTTTTTTTTTTCATTAACTTCGAAGTTTGACTTTCATTAACTTTGAAAAAATTTTTTTCTCAGTCAGGTTGGCATTGTATTTCAGCGAAATCGGTCCTGGGGTTAGGAGATTTTTAGCAAAACCGTCAGTTTTTGATGGGCTTTATCTCAAATTCAAGTAATGAAAACCAGTCCGATTTCAAAAATGCTTTTATCAATATTTAGAGGTTTCATTGATCACGCCCACTTTTACGCCCACATTTGGCCAAAAAAAGGAAAATTAAAAAATCTCCAAACCAACAAATTCGATTTCAAAAATGTTTTCAACAATATAAAAAATGGTCATTTGCGGTCGACATAGGGTTGCCAGACGCCCTGGAATGGCCTGGATTTTCCAGATATTTTTGGTCTGGTCCAGTTTCCAGCTAAAATATAATTTGTCCAGTTAAAAAAGAATTTCTTTAATTTTAAGAGTTATTTTTTTTTAATTTTTTTTTTTACAATTTTTTTGGACTACATTTATCATAAATATAACATTTTAGCTACGGAAAAATGTGCTCTTTTTGCTGCATTTTCATTCCTATTTTTCATTACTTTTTAAAACATCTCGGGCAGTCCAATGTTTTCCTTGAACTAGTCGATGATCTGGGGACTGTTTCGTACATTTTACCTTTCAAATAACCCCACAAAAATAAGTCTGGAGGGGTCAAATCAGCGAATGATGGTCAGTTGTTGTCGCCCTTTTTTGACATCGCATCGTTTAGGAAATTTTAACTGCCCTTCTAGATTTCGAGATTTGACCACTTTGGACTTATTTTTGTGGGGTTAATTGAAAAGTAAAATATATGCAAATAATCCTCAGACCATATACGAGATGCTCGAAAAAGTAATGGAAATGCTTTAGAAAAGCACATTTTGCTGTTTCTAAAAGAGATGTTATATTTGAAAAGTAGTCCAAAATAAAAAAATATATCTCACATTTATAAATCGGTTGTTATATTTTTAAATAATGAAAAAATTATGTATGGGTCCAGTTACTATTCATCCAATTTCAAAAATGTTTCGCCAATATTTATAATCGATCTTCAATGATTTTTAAATATTCCAAAAAAAAGTACTTTTTGGAAATTTCTATTATAAGAGGACAAAAAGGGGTAAAGTAGTGTACTTTGGTACTTTTTCTTTCTCCTTAATTTACGAGGGCGGATCAATAATTCCGTGACTTTCCGAATGAAACCCAGTTTTTTTTTAAGCAAAAAACATAATTTTTCAACATATTCTCATTTAAGCTCAATACACTTTTTGTTAGTCCAACGTTTCTCCAATTTTTGTACCGCCCTCGTAAGTTGCACTTAAATTTATTATTATTCAAACTATTTTGGGCCATGTGGAGGGTAATAACGGATTCAGCCTAGTCGAATTTAACTTTTTTATTTGTTTTAGAATAAAGTTGAAATTTCTTTTCTGCACATTATGCCTAAAAATGACGACAATTTTAAGAGAAAAATTTAAGTGACAAAATTCCATAAAACCACTAAATTGTAGAGATAAAGGAATAATAATGCTAAAAGTAACAAATTTCAACACTAGCCACTACACAAAAAAAAAAAATTAACAACAAAATTTAAACTCTTACAAAAAATTCAAAGTAGACAGAAAAAATTAAACAAAAATTTTTTTTACAAAATTATTTTAATTGTTTAAATTATAAAGGATAATAAGGCGGAAGAAAAATGCTGTCTTAACAAGTTGATTGTTTTTTGCTTTTATTTTATTAATTTTAATTATTTGCAAAAAATTATCACGTTTTATTATGGTTGAAAAAATAACAAGAAGAAGATAAAAATATATATATAGTTTCCTGGCATTTAACAAACGTAACCACGAAAATTAATTAAATTCATAAACGATACCGATAACCATCTATCCTTCTGTAGTTTGGTTAGATAGCGGAAAGGGAAGCAGATTTTTTTTGTGTAATATAGCATTATGATGAGTGGAGTGGGAAGAAGACTCTGTACATTGGTTTTCAATACAATTTGGGTTTTCTCCTTCCTTTAATAATTCCATTGTGTTTTGGTTTTATTTTTTTCCCCGCCTTGATGTTGCCGAAGAGTAACATTATAATGAGAACTAAACGTTTTTATTAATATTTCCCACAATTTTATTTTTTTTTTGCTGTTCTTTATGCTAAATTTATTATTATGATGTCAGTTAATAGCATAAAAACTAAACAACAGCAACGAAAGTAAAAAAAAAAATAATGAATGTACTATGGGCCAGAAAATTTAAAAAAATTATTAACACAGGCCGACAAAAATGAAAAAAAAAATCGTTAAATACGAACTGGATAATATATATTTGAAACTAGAGACTAAATGAAGTAAAACTGCCCTTACAGTTTTTCTCTTCGTGATCCTGTCTTCTTTTAAAAGGATATCAACATTTCAGAGGATTAAATTTTATAAAATATTTTTTAATATTTGTACTTGTCCTAGGATGCCACTAGTGATAGCAAATGAAAGAGGAGGACCTCCCTTAATTTTCATATTTTATTATTTTTACATATCAGGAAAAAGGAGGTAAGTTACGACCTTTCAAAAATGTATCCTTCAATATCATTCAAAATTTTCAACATATTTTGATAAAGTTTTCAAATGCCTTTATTAACAGTGACTCGCAGCTTATTTCGTGTGTGAGATATCAGTTAGCAATCCATTTAAGACAAAGTTTCCAATAATACACCTAATTATTATCAAACGAGTATCTTTGTTAAAAGTGTTGTGTAGGTAATTTATCGAGCTTTAATTTAAGCTTAATGGCGTCCAGATTGAGTAAATATTAATCGTGCTACGAGGGTCGAAATGGAAATTGAAATTATTGAAAGACGTTGTTTAGAAAATTTCTTAAAAATACTTTTAGGTCGATTTTTCCCAAGCTCAAACATTAAAAATTTAAAAAAGTGTCCAATAGTAAACAGTCATTTATCAAATAATTTTTCCAATGACCCAAACAAAAGTCAAATTTTTTAAAATGCAGTCGAAGAAATCCAAATTTTTTGACCTCCAATTCTTTTGACCACCAATTTTTTGTAAACAAAGGAAATGTTTAATTATTTTTATATCTCATTACTATACACTTAGGTGCACTAAAATTATTAAACAATTAAATCTTTTCTTTGTTTACCAAAAATTGGTGGTAAAAAGAATTGAAGGTCAAAAAATTCGGAATTCTTCTACTGTGTTTTAAAAATTTTGATTTTTGTTTGGATCTTTGGAAAAATTACTTAATAAATGAATATTAACTATTGGACTATTTTTTAATTTTTTTATGTTTGAGCTTGGATAAAATCGAGCTAGAAATATTTTTAAGAAATTTTCTAAAAAAGGTCTTTCAATAATTTCAATTTCCAGTTCGACCCTCGTAGCACATTTAATATTTAGACAATCTGAACGTCATTAAACTTTAATTAAAGCTTGATACACAGGACTTACAAAAATACTTATTTGATAATAATTAGGTCTATTTTGGTTAACTTTGTCTTGAATGAATTGCTAACTAATATCTTTCACACGAAATAAGCTGCGAGCCACCGTATATCTTTTTATTCTAATATAGTAAAATAGCAAAATAGAAAAATTAGAGGAGATCCTCCTCTTTCATTTGCCGTCACCAGTGTCATTTTAGGACAAGTACAAATATTGGAAAAAAAAATTTACAAAATGTATCCTTTAAAATTGTGAAGTCCTTTTAAAGGAAACAGCATCACGAAATGAAAAACTGTAAATTAGAGGTGTCCTTAAAAACGAAAATCACCTTTTTATACCTGGTAGGGTCCTATATTGTTCTTTAGTATCTAAAAATGAGTGAGCCAAAATTTGGGGACAATCGGCTAAAAATAACTCGTGCCGAAAATGGATTGAAGTTTTGGGACATTCTTATAAGAACGAAAAACTCGTTTTTTCTAGTTTTTGGAAAAACATTGGTATTTGATATTTTTTGTTAAATTTTTTGTGAAATAATATGAAAATGGTACTAAATTACCTTTTCAAAATGACTAATAAAATTAAAATCTGATGAAAAATAAGCATTTTACGCATACATGCCCCAGACCATTGTATGGTTTTTAGAGCCAGAATTTCAAAATTTTCAAAATTTTTAGGCAAAAAAATAGTAAAAATTTAATTTTACTTTATGATCAAATTGAAAACATGTTTAAGATTAAAAATAGCAGATATGGTAGTCAAGCTTTTTTTTTATTTGGCGCGGGTAGTGATAAAATTTCCGCGGATTCCAAATAAAATGCGTTTTTCTACAATAATTAAGCAAATTTTTGAAAATTTGTGCTCTATTGTGCGGATCGAAGTGTAAAACGTAAATTCTGTAACTTTTGAGAAATCGGATATATGCAGATATTTTGTATTATAGAAATGTATAACGTCTCAAATTTGTCATTTCACCTCGACGAAAGGGGGTTAAAGATGCCCGAATTCTCAAAAAATTTACAGAATTTATGTATTTCACTTCGTATAATACAATACAGAAAACTGTTTCCCATATTTGCTAAATTATTTTAGAAAAACTCATTTTCTTTGGAATCCGCGGAAATTATATCACTACCCACGCCAAATGAAAAAAAAGTTAGACTACCATATCTGTTAGTTTTTATCTATAACATGTATATAATATAATTATAAAGTAAAATTTTTTTTTTTTTATTTTTTTGACTAAAAATTTTGAAAATTTTCAAATTTTGGCTTTAAAAACCATGCAATGGTCTGGGGCATGTATGCGTAAAATGCTTATTTTTCATCCGATTTGAATTTCTTTAAGCTTTTTGGAAAGGTAATTTATTACCATTTTCATATTACTTAACAAAAAAATTAACAAAAAATAGCATATACCAATATTTTTCAAAAAACTAGAAAAAACGTGTTTTTTCATCAGATAAGAGTGTCCCAAAACTTCAATCCATTTTCGGCACGAGTTATTTTTATCCGATTGTCTCCAAATTTTGGCTCACTCATTTTTAGATACAAAACTACAATTTAGGACCCTACCACATATTAAAAAGTGATTTTGAAAAATTACCTTAGTCGTTAGGACACCTTTACTGTAAATGCAGTTTTACTCCATTTGATCTATATTTTCAAACGTATATCATCCGGTTCATGTTTAGTATTGGCTGTCGGACGGTGTTATGTTTTTTAAAAAAACTATAATAAACAAAAGTTTACTTTGTCATTCTGTGTGTAAATTATCGAAATATCGGTGTAGGACCCCGTAAGTAATTGATCTATGATCGATTTTACAACATTCTAAGACTGTCTGTCTATCCGCCTGTAAAGGATAGACACGATGCAGTCCAAAATAAAAAAGCTAGACTCCTAAAATTTTGCACGAATATTTCTTATGTTCATAGGCTGGTTATGTTTAGAAATGGTCAAAATTACACAAAGGGAAAAAAATTTCCGCCTTGAAAAAATTTTATTTGGTACTTCTAATAACAAACTCCAAAATAGTACTTTTAAGAAATAACTACTACAATAGTACTTTTTAATAGAGACAAATAAATTAATTTTTTAGTACTTTTTTATAAAAACTCCCAAAATAATATATATTGATTAAACGTGCCAAAATATTACTTTTTTCACTACAACTTTTTTATAAAAATCACTTTTCATAAAAAGTATTTTTTTATAAAGAGGTACTTTTCATAAAAAGTATTTTTTTATAAAAAGGTACTTTTTATAAAAAGTAATTTTTTATAAAAATCACTTTTAATAAAAAGCATTTTTTTTATTAAAAGGTACTTTTTATAAAAAGTAACTTTTTATAAAAATCTCTTTTAATAAAAAGTATTTTTTTAAAAAAAGTACCTTTATAAAAGTAACTTTTTTAAAAAGTAACTTTTATAAAAAGTAACTTTTTATATAAATCGCTTTTAATAAAAAGTATTTTTTTATAAAAAGTACCTTTTATAAAAAGTACCTTTTTATAAAAAGTACCTTTTTATAAAAAGTTCCTTTTTATGAAAAGTACCTATTTATAAAAGGTACCTTTTTATAAAAAGTACCTTTTTATAAAAAGTATCTTTTTATAATAAGTACCTTTTTATAATTAGTACCTTTATATAAAAAGTACCTTTTTATAAAAAGTACTTTTTTACAAAAAGTTAATTTTTTTGTAAACTCAAATAGTTCTTCTCTATACAAAGCATCAAAATAAAAAACTTTGGTGACATCCAAAAAGAACTACCTTTTAACCCCAAAAAATATTTTATGTGTACTTCTAAAAAAAGTCCAAAATAATACTTTTAAAAATAACTACCAAGATACTACTTTTAAATATGTACACAGAAAGCACTTTTTAAAAAACTTTCAAAACCAGTAATTTTTATTTAACGTGCCAAATACTACTTTTTTAAATAAAACTAATTTTTTATTAGAAAATTGTTTTAAAAATTAATTTTTTTATATGAAAGTACCAAAATAGTCCTTTATACCCTCCAAAATGTAAAAACAATATAAAAAAAATCCAGCGGCGTCTTTTTTTTTGGTGTGGGGGTTGGTGGGAGACGTTAGGGGGCACCTTCCTCTTGCGATTTAGAACTTCTTTTGAGATAAGAATGTTGCATTTGCTTAGCAAAAGTATAAAAATCCCTGCAAAAAATGCGGTTTTTCTGAAGTTGGTTTAGGTTTCTAAGGGGGAAGTTGTTTCCCCTTTTTTCCGATTTTGCCCATTTCCCAACTTAACCTGCCTAGGAATATAAGACATAGTCGTGCCAAACTTCGAAAGTCTAGTAATTTTTTATTTTGGACTGTATCGTGTCCTCTACTAACGGACAGACGGACGAACGGATGGACATCGCTAGAATGCCTTAAAATCGATCACTGATCAATTAAATATATACGTTATGGGGTCCTAGACCGATAATTCGATGAGTTAAATACGGAATGACAAAGTGAGTATACCCCCATACTGTGGCTGGAGGGTATACAAATTGGTCTATCCAAAAAGAACAACCTTTTCTACTTTTTAATTCCAAAAAGTACGTTTTGGTACTTCTAATAAGAAGTTAAAAATAACATTTTAAAAAATAACTACTTAAATAGTACTTTTTACAAGATACAGAGATAACATTTTTTAAATACTTGTTCATCCCAAAATACTCCTTTCTTTAAACAAAAACCTTTTTTTATAAAAATCTAATTTTTTAAAAAAGAAAATTTTTTTAAAAGTTAATTCTTTTATAAAACATACCAAAATAGTCCTTTTTTTAAGTACCAACATAGTTCTTTTCTATAAAAAGTACAAAATAAAAAAAAATTGGTCTATTCGAAAAGAACTTTTCTTATTTTTACTACCAAAGAATACTTTTTGGTAGTAAAAATTAAAAAAAAAAAAAAATACTTTTTAAATAACCACTAAAATAGTACTTTTATAAATACAAAGATAGTAGTTTATTATATTTTTTATTTTATTTTATTAAGAAACAGCTCAAGGCTTCTGGTGGGATTCGAACCCACGACCCCCAAACTATTAGGATAGCAGGCTACCAACTAGCCTACTGGAGCGCCTGTACTTTTTTATAAAAACTACCAAAATAATACATTTTTATAAAACGTTACAAGATACTACTTTCTCTAAAAAAATTACCCTTTTTATAAAAGGTACATTTTTATAAAAAGTACTTTTCTAGATAAAAATAACTTGTTACAAAAAATACCTTTGTTGTTAAAAGTACTTTTTTATATAAAGTACTGTTTATAAAAAGTACCAATTCTAAAATACCATTTTATAAAAATTTCCCTTTTATGAAAAAGTTTATTTCTTACAATGGTACCAAAATAGTCCTTCTTTAAAAAAGTACCAACATATTTATTTTCTATACAAAGTACTAAAACGAAAAAAATTGGTCTATGCAAAATGAACAAATTTTACTACTTTTTAATAAAAACAAAAAGTACTTTTTGGTATACTTAAAATAAAAAAGTTCAAAATAATACTTAAAAAACTACTTAAATATTACTTTTTTTATAGAAACAAAGAGGGGACATTTTAAATACTTTTGCAATAAAACTTAAAAATGGTAAATTTCATACTACTTTTTTTAATTAAAGTAGCTTTTTCAGATCAATTTGTTTCTTTTGTATTTTTCTTAAATAAAAGTAGATCTTTTCTATACAAAGGGGCATGTCACAGAATCAATACCGTTCGGATTTGAAAAAAATGGTTTACTCGTAAAATGCAAAACGAATATTATTTTTTCGGAATGAAATTATTTTCAAAAAACAAAGTGGAATTGAATTGCATAAAAGTGGTTTCATTCTGAAAAAAATACATGCTTAGCGTTTTTCGAGTAAACCACTTTTCCAAATCCGAACGGATTGAGTCTGTGACAGGCCCCAAAGTATAAAACTGAAAAAATTTGGTCTATGCAAAAAGCTTTACATTTTCTTCTTTTCCTAGAAAAAGTAATTTTTGGTACTTTCAATAAAAAGTCTAAAATAGTACTTTTCAAAAATAACCTTTTAAATATAATTTTTTAATAGTAATGCCAAAATACTACTTTCTTATCGAAAGTACTTTTTTTTATAAATTTTTTTTTTATAAAAAGTACCATTTTTATTAGGAGTACTTTTTTAACAAAATACCTTTTTATAAAAATTCAATTGTTTATAAAAACTACCTTTTTTATAAAAAGTAACTTTTATAAAAAGTAAATTTCGAATAAAAGTACCAAATAAGTCCTTTTTTAAAATAGTACCAAAATAGTTTTTTCTGTACAAAGTATTAAAATAATACTTTTTGTAAAAAGTTTTAAAATATTTAGTACTTTTCTATAAAAGGTACGAAAATAGTACTTTTTTATAAAATAATATAAAAACAGACTACTATTTAGAAAATTTTTTTAAAGTACTTTTTTATAAAAATTCAATTGTTTATAAAAACTACCAATTTTTTAAAAAAGTAAGTTTTATTAAAAGTAAATTGCTAATAAAAGTACTGAATAGGTCCTTTTTAAAAATAGTGCCAAAATTGTTTTTTTTTTGTACAAAGTATTAATATAATTTTTTTTTAAATTTCAAGATATTTAGTACTTTTTTTTTAAAGCTATGTTTACACCATACCACTGAGTCGTATGATTTTTGTGAAAAAGCAGTGGTTTTTCAAAAGGTTTCGAAATCTGAGACTTTTTCTATACGAAAAAATTGCTCGATATCTAAATTTTTTTCTATACGGAACAATTTATTACAATCTTAGACTTTTTCCATACGGAAAATATTATCAAAAGCTAAGATCTTTTTTATTAAGAAAATGTATGAGAATCTGAGACTTTTTCTTTACGAAATGTGTATGCAATATTCAAAACTTTTTCAATATGAAAAACAATATAAGAATCTGAGAATTTTTCTGTATAAATTTGCCAGAATCTGAGACTTTCTCATATTCTTGCACATTTTTCTGTACGGAAAAATGTCTCAAAAGATAAGACTTTTTCTAAACAGAAAAATATCTAAAAATAATAAATTTTCTTCGGTACGGGCCTAAGACTTTTTCCATACAGAAAAGTCTGAAAGTTTGCACGTACGTTCGTCATACGTTCGATATACAGAAACTGTGGGTAAGACTCTTTCCACACGGAAAATCGTCTCAGAATCTGATACTATTTCTATAAGGAAAACTGCCTCCGAATCTGAGTTTTTTTTATACGTAAAACTGTTTAAAAATCTGATACTTTTTTTATATTGAAAAATGTTTCAGAATCCGAGACTTTTTCTTTACGAAGGAGTGTCTCAAAATCTGTGACTTTTTCTTTCCAAAAAAATGTCTCAGAATCTGAAATTTATTCTAAAAAATGTCTTAAGACCTCAAACGTTTTTATACAGAAAAATTTCTAAAAATCTGAAATTTTTTTCTGGTAAACAAATTTTTGGGTGAAAAAATATATTTGCAAAAACGAAATTTTGTCAAAAAAAAAATGTTCTCCCAAAAACATTTTGCAAAAAAATGTTTGGCAGCAATATTTTTTACACTGCTAAGAAAGCCAATATATTGCCAAGGCCAAATTTTACTTTTTTGCCTACATTTTTGTGTGTGTTCTGCCCCATAGTGTAACGGAAACAACAACTTGTTTTCAGCAGAAAAAAAATCATCATTATACACATACATATAAACATATGTATGTACCTTCATACATATATAAACAAATTATAAACACACAATAACTAAGGAACACACTTACAAACATGTGTATAATAGGGCTCTTCCACATTATGTGAACACACACATCTACACATGACAGTACTCACTCTAATAACCGGTACTATAACTACCCACTACCACTACTAAGTTAAACTAAATCCTTGTATATTGTTGGCACATAAACCACCAATGAGCCTGCGGTATCATTAACTATAGTATATAAACTTGGTTGGCAGGAGTAGAAGATATGTTTTTGTTTTATTTGTGAGTGTGTGTAGATTGCTTAAATGTATGAGCATGTTTTTTAAATGTATGAGTATGTTGTTTGGAAGTGTTAGTATTTTTGAAACACTCAGGTCTCGTTTTATGGGGCAGATGCTTTTTTAAAATTTTTTGAAAAAAGTCCATATAAATTTTGGGGATATGTTCCGTTAAGCCTAGTTTCTAAAACTCGATTAAATTTTAAATTTTCGTAGAAAGAAGCTTAGGTGTTTATGTAAGCAGCGTATGTGCAACTTATACGTACCATTCTTTTGATATGATTTTTTTTTCGTTGTTTTTTTTAGTGAATGATGCCAACAAAATGTTGATTTTTTTTTTGGAGTTGGTTGGAGTTGACTCCAAAAACAAATAACAACAGTCAGTTTTTCTAATGGTTACATTTAGCGTCCACAAAAAGGCTATTAAAATCGTTTTGAAATAACCTAAGGACTAATTTGTTTAGAAAACGACTTAAAATTTATGGAAGGGTGGAAAAAAAGAGATTTTGGCATGGACAAAAAAGGATAACTAGAAACAAAAGTTGGTTAAATATCATGAACAATTAAATTTGGTAAAGTTAGTATAGGAAAGATTGAAAAAATATACAAAAGAAAAATTATTATATTCTGAGAAATTTTTTCCATTGAAAAATATTCAGATTCTGAGACATTTTTTAAGATTCTAAGACATTTTCCTTTAAAAAAAAGTCTCAGATGCTTAGATATTTTTCCAAAAGAAAGATTTAAATTCCAAAAAAATTTTTTTATAGAAAAAAAATATTTTGATTTTATTAATAAGGTACTATTTTGGTACTTTTTATAAAAAATATAAATATTAAAAAATACTTTTTGACACTTTTTTATCAAAAAGTACCATTATTGTACATTTTATAAAAATTGGATTTTTTTGGTACTTTTAAGAAACGGATATTTTTATAAAAATGTACTATTTGGCACTTTCTGTGAAAATATTGCAAATAGATTTTTTTCAAAAATAAGTAGTTTAAAAGTACTATACTGATGTATTTTTTTTTAAAAGTACTATTTCGGTAATTATTTTTGAAAAGTATTTCATTACTTAATTTTAAAAAGTACTTAGTTTTTATTTATTTTTAAAATATTATTCTGGCAGATTCTGAAAAATTTTCTTATAGAAAAAAAAAACATTTTAATTTTATAAATAAAAAGTAATATTTTGGCACTTATTATAAATCAAAAATATTTAAAAAAAAATACTTTATCTTAAAAAGTACCATTTTTGTACTTTGATTAAAAAGAGGATTATTTTAGTCATTTAAAAAAAAAGATTATTTTTTTAAAAACTATTTTGGTACTTTCTATGAAAATTGGTACAAAAGTAATTTAAAAGTACTATATTTGATTTATTTTTTTAAGAAGTACCTACTATCTTAGTACTTATTTTTGAAAATTACTTTTTGGGTACTTATTTTTAAAAATTACTATTTTGGGATTTTTTTTTAAATCACTATTTTGGAAAATTTTGAAAAAATGTTCTTATATAAAAAAGTACTATTTTGGTACTTTTTATAAAAAAATATTAAAAAAAGGATATTTCTTTAAACTTTATTAAAAAAAAACTTTATTTAAAACAAGTAAGAAAATTATAGTCGGTCAAGACCGACCATATAATACCCTACACCAAGGTTTCCCGGAAAATGGGTCCCCTGGATCGATTAGATCTATATGTTGTAAAACCTTTAATAAGTGAAAAAAACACTCACAAATCAAATTTGAGTGAAATAGGCTTCTATTTGTTGACAATAAACCGCTTTAACTGAATATCGGGCGAAATTTTCACAAGGGGCCTGAGTCCAAAACTGGTCCGATGATTATCAGGTTTGATAAGGTTATTTAAGTACGCGTTTAACATACACAAACAAAATTTTAATTAAATATTTTCTATTTTCATGAAATTTGAGACATTTATGTGAAAATCGGGAAGGTGGTTTGTATGGGGGCTACAAGAAGAACTGGTCCGATTTCTTTGAAATTCGGAATGATGATATGTGAAAAAAATTATGATATGTAACAAAACATGTTTACCATCCAAATTTCAAAGCGATACCTTCTATAATACGGTTATTAGAGTCATTTGAGCCAAAACTAAAGAGGACCTTTGTATGGGGGCTAGGTCTAAATATGGACCGATTTTTTCCAATTTCAATAGGCTTCGTCCTTGGGCCAAGAGAGACTTAAGTTTCAAATTTCAAGTCAATTGATTAAAAATTGCGACCTGTATCGTGTTTACACCGTTTACATGGACAGACAGACAGACGGACGGACGGACGGACATCGCTAAATCGACTCAAAAAGTGATTTTGAGTCGATCGGTATACTTAAAGGTGGGTCTAGGACCAATATTTCGGGTAGTTACAAACATCAGCACAAACTCATTATACCCTGTACCACAGTGTGGTGTAGGGTATAAAAAGTACCATTATTGAGCTTTTTATGAAAAGAGAACTATTTTGGTACTTTTAAGAAAAAGAAAATTTTTATAAAAAAAGTTATTTTTTGCCAATTTCTACGAAAATAATGAACTAAAGTAGTTTTTTTTTATAAAAAAGTAGTTTAAAAATACTAATTTTATTAATTTTTTCTAAAAAGTACTATACCAGTAATTCGCAGACTTACTGGCTTAAATACGGAACACAATTCCTGTGCTCGTCATATGACGAGATTAGGTGTCTTATCAGACCCATTATGCGTGGCTTGTCTTGAGGATGATGGCACAACTGAACATTACGTCTGTTGTTGTCACGCGTTCTCAAGGGCTAGACTGCGGACATTGGGTTCTGATATTCTGTCTATGGACACGGTCCATGGACTTCCCTTGTCTGATTTTCTCAAGTTTATGAAAGCAACTGAGAAATTCTAAACAAGCACATTTCTTTCTTTTTCTTCTCAACCTTTTATCACCCTTACTTAATCTTTCTTTTCAGGGTACGGTACAACGGACTATTTTGAGTCTGAGCGCCATGGACTTGCATAAAAATTTACTTATTTTTAGGCTTGTACAACCCACCCTCAACTCAACTATGTTGGTACTTATTTTTAAAAAGTACTATTTTAGTACTTGTTTTTTTAAAAGTACCATTTTGGTTCATATTTTTCAAAAGTACTATTTTGGTACCTTATTTTTGAAAAACATTATTTTAGAGCTTAGTTTTAAAAAGTACTTTTTCTTTACTCATTTTGAAAAAGAACTTTTTTGGTACTTTCTTTTAGAAAAAAGATTTAGTTTGGTACTTTTTTTTTAAATTACTACTTTGATACGTATTTTTAAAAAGTACTATTATTGTACTTATTTTTTAACTGTAATATTTTGGTACTTATTTTAAAAAAGAACAATTAATACATATTTAAAAAAAGTACATATTTTGGTACTAATTTTAAAAAGTACTATTTTGGTACTTACTAATTTTATTTTTTTTAGTTTTTATTATTTAATTTTTTTAAAAAATACTATTTTGAGTAATTTTTTTATACTCATTTTTAGAAACTACTATTTTGGTTCTTATTTTAAAAGTTCCTATTTTGGTACCTATTTTTTAAAAGTACTATTTTGGTACTTATTTTTAAATAGTATTATTTTGGTGTTTAATTTTGTAAAGAACTATTTCAGTACTATTTTTAAAAAGTGCTATTTTGGTACTTATGTTTAAATACCCGGTGAAAAATGATTCATGTTTGATCATTAAGGATGAGATTTTCATGCACTAAAAAATCGAAAATATGCGCTTAAAATATGCGTTAAAAAATTAAAAATATGCACTAAAAACTCTAAAAATATGCACTTAAAATAAAATGTGTGCAATAAAAATCTTCTTTTCACACGAAAAACTTCTTAAAAAGCAAAAAATAACGCATAATTCAAATAGTAGCATTCAAAACTTAATATAAGCAAGATTTTTTTAAAAACTAAAACAGTCGATTAATAAATTGAAAAAAAAAAACAGTTTTCTTATATTCAAAATAAATTTTTAAAATTAAAAAAAAAAAAATTTTTGTCTTTTTGCTAATTTATGCTTAAATATGCAAAAATATGCACTTTAAAGTTGGAAATATGCACCAAATATGCATTTAAAACCAAAATATGCAAAAATATGCATTTTATCAAAATATGCAAAAATATGCATTTTTAACAAAATATGCAAAAATATGCATTTTTAACAAAATATGCAATATTATGCAAAAACAAATCGATGCCATTTAAAGCAAATTTTTCGATTCCGAAATATAATTGGTCGATATCGTTTTTAGACTATCGACAAAAAACATGCATTTGCATGGAAATCACATCCCTAATGATCATATATGCCTGCATACATTTTCATATTTGTCCAATTACCTATTTTTAAGCGACTCCGGGACAGCTGTGGGGCTTTTTGTGTTGGGCGTGTAGGTGTAAGAATTCACAATAAGCCCCAAAACTGCCCCACAGTCCCCACAAACGAGATAAAATGTAAGATTTTTTCAAAATAATTCCTTTTTCCAAGCATACCTAAAATTTTTTTCCAAACATATCTCAACTTCCTACAGGGCCTTCTATACGAAAACAACATTTTATAAAAAATTGTTCCTACCGCTATAAGTTTCGCAGGAGTGCCTCTAGGGGAGTCAAATGTTGAACACCAACATTTTTTTAGAATATAACTAACCTCTATCTTTAATCCTTAAGGTGCTCCCCATACAATATTTTTTTTATAACTTTGTTTTACTAAATCCGCTCCTACCAAAAGAGTTGTTTTAATATCTTTGTACTTGTTATCAAAAAATACTATTTTGGTACCAAAAGTACTTTTCGGTAATTTTAATTAAAAAGTAGAAAAATTCCTATTTTTGGAAGATTGACCTATTTCTGAGACTTTCTGAGACATTTTTTCGTATAGAAAAAGTCTCAGACTCTAACAAGGGAAGTATCTCAACCCTTATGAACCGATTTGCCTGAAACTTAAAATATATATAAATGAGACGATTTTAAGGTTGGGGTGTCTCGGCTTTTCGGCCATATCAGTGTTTCAAAATTTCGTTGTCCCCTTATGAAACCATATGGACCTCCGGGAAAATTTCGATAACTCACGAACTAACAGGAATATCCTCTAGAGCAAAAATACGTGTCGACTTAAATTTAATAAAGATTATTTCATATTCATATGGACATCGTAGCTCTATGTCTTCATATAAATACCCCCCAAAATTTTCACATTTTCATGAAAAAAGTATTTAACGAAGCCAAACTTTTACAAGGTTATGCCACCGTTGGATAGGCATTAAAAAAACCTTTCTTCTCATATGCAAACATTATATAGTTTCTTAGAAAGAAATGGCTGAAAAATCCAAAAAACGAGTTTTTCGCCATTTTTTGACCCATGTTTTGAACCCCTAAATCCCCGATATGGCCGATAAGCCGAGACACCCCAACCTTAGAATTGTCTCTTTTATATATATTTTACGTTTCATGCAAATCGGTTCATAAGGGTTGAGATACTTCCCTTGTAAGACATTTTTCCGTATAAAAGAAGACTCAGATTCCGTATACAAAAAGTCTTAGATTATAAAACATTTTTCCGTCTCAGATTCTGAATCATTTTTCTGTATGAAAGAGAATCTTTTCCATATAGAAAATGAAAAGTACTACTTTGATACTTTTTACAAAAAAAAAAATTATATTGATACTTTAAGTAAAAAGTACAATTTTGGTACTTTTATACAAAAGTATTATTTTTTACCTTTTTTTACTATTTTTTCTACTTTTGATACTTTTTATACAAAATGGTACTTTTTATAAAACAAGGTACTTTTTGTAAAAAAAAAAAAAAAATTATAAAAAATTTACTTTTTTATTAAATAGGTTCTTTTTATAAAAATGTGTTTTTCATAAAAGTATAATTTTTTTTGGCACTTTTTAGGAAAAAGTATGATTTTGGTAATTTTTTTTTTTAAAGTACTTAAAAAGTAATACTTTTGTATCTCTTATAAATTACCTACTATTTTAATAATTATTTATAAAAAATAATTGTTTGGATTTTTTATTAAAAGCAGCAAAAAGTAAATTTTTGGTACAAAAAAATACTTTATAGGAGAGCGAAACAGTAAAAAAAAAGTATTTTAAGGGACCGAAAAACACGTAAGAAAATCGATTAAATAAAAAATTGTTGGTTCTTTTTATTAAAAATTCTTGCTAGAGAAAAATTTCAGATTTCGAGGCATATTTCTGGTGCTCTCAGATAGAAAAATGTTAAAATTGTAAAATATATTTCCCAAGTAAATAGTCTCAGATCCTAACACACCTTTCCTAAATAATAATGTCTTATTGTTAGTATTTTTAGCAAATCCTATTAAAATAATCCCTTTTAATACAACTTTTTTTTTATATTTTTAGCAACATCCTTTTCCTTAATGATGAATCAATCAAGTTTAATATTTAAACAACTTTGGCTAACGGTAAGTTTATCTTTTTGTCAAGTATTTAACTTATAATTATCAATAGTCCTTAAGAAAAAAGGTTTTTTGTTATAAATGCTTCATTAGTTCAATTTTGTGCTGGTTGAAAATTTGTATTTCTGTCAAAGAAATTTTTTTTTTTAGAAATTTACAAAGAAATAAGAAAATAAAACTATTAACAATTTTTAAGTGATCAAAGTATTGATATACTGTACTCTAACAAGGATTTTTTTTGTATGAGTTTTAAGTCCTTTTTTAAGAACGAGAAAAAACATCAAAAAAATTCTAAAAAAAAAAACTTTTTAGTTAAGAAATAATTCAAGGATGGGTATAATAAAGTAACAAAAATGTTATAAATATTATGCTGGCAGTTTATTTAAAAAAAGGATGTGTGCAGGTTTAGTACGTAAAGAATTGAATTAGTATTGGGATGAAATACTTTCTTTAATACTCGTAGAATAGGGTAAAAGAAGAAGAAATTAAAAAAAAAAAAATTTATGTTTGATTTTATTTTTTTGGAGGAATAATTTAAACCCTGGCCAGGGTTCGAACCTTGAGGTTTAAATAATTTGATTAAGGTTGATGAGAAAGTGATCGGATGATTTGAGCTGCTAGACATGAAGTGGGTTACAAAAAAATTTCAAGCCCGAGTGGGGTTGACGGACTTACTAGTTAAAATCCTCATCAGCTTTAAATAGCAAAGTTAGAGAATAAACATTTGGAATGTAGGTTCGTTTCCTGACAAAACCAACCACTAAGACAGGTTTTTTTTTTGAAAATCCGATTCTAAGAAAAAATGCGCACTGTTTCTATTTATAAAAAAATGTTCTTTAAAATTTAAAATAAACGATACTCTGGCTGAAAAAAAAAAAAACATTATCAAAAAGTACTTCTTTTACAATCCGTACTCTGGTACTTTTTCTATCTCCTGAAATAGTGGTCACTAAAACTTGAAATTTGAAATAAGGGGTCTTAAGAAAAAAAAAAACTTTAAAATTTACCTTCTTCGAAATTCCGATAGGAAAAAATTGTACTTTGGTACATTTTCTGTCTTCTGAAAATAAAATTTGGAATGTGGGATCATACTGCTAAAAAAAATTACAAAAAAGCTTTATAGAATGTTTTAGCTCTTTGAGCGTTTTGATAGTTTTTTGATATTTTGATATTTTGATAGTTGATTCCTTTTGAATGTGGATCCAATGGAAAAAAAAACTGAAAAACAGACTTTTAGGAAGTTTTAGATGGTAAAAAGGGGTTCAAACATACTTTACTTAATATTTCTCCGATATCCCAAAACGGTGGTTCCAAGAATTAAAATTTTGCATCTAGGATACAAAAAAAAACACATTTTTCTAAAGTAAGAGTCTCATCTCAGACTTCGAGAAAATTTTACTACTGAATATAAAAAATCACAAATTTTGGGACCTTTTTTTCTCAAGTAAACTTCTTAGATTCTGAAACGTTTTTCCTATAAATTTTTATTTTTTGACAAATTTTTCTTAAAGAAAACAAGTAAGAGTGTTAAATTCTGCTGTGCCGAATCTTTTATACTCTCCAACACGTAAAAAAAAATAAAAAAAACAAAAATGGCAGGGGCGTCTTTCTTTGTTGGGGGGGGGGGGGGCGGGAGTCTGCGGGTGACACCTTTCCAACCGCTATAAATGTTTACAAATTATTTGTTTATGATATTTCCGATTAAATATTACATTTTTGTCTTTATTTTTTAAATATTTTCTATAACCACGCCCTCAAAAGGGGCGGTCTGAAAAAAAAATAGAGTTTCCTAATTCCCTTGGTCGTAGATAAGGTCCATGATCATAATATTACATAAAAATGTTACATTTGTTGAGCAAAATTGTAAAAAATTATGTTTTTCGGGGGTTGTTTTAGTTCTTCAAGGGGGAAATGTTTTTCCCCTGGTCCGATAATCTTGCCAAACTTCAGGGGTCTGGATTTTTGGTTATGACTGCATCGTGGTTTCTACAGACGGACGGACATCGCTAGAATGTCTTAGAATCTATCATGGGTCAATAACGTATATACTTTATGGGATCCCCGACCGGTATTTCGATGTGTTACACACGGAATGACAAAGTTAATGTACCCTCATACTATGGTTGGAGGTTAAAAAACTGAAAAAAGGACTTTTAGAAAGTTCTGATTTTTAGACAATTAAAAGGGGGTCAACAATTTTACTTTGGTGCTTCTCCAATCTTCCAAAACAGTGGTACTAAGACCTTGAAATTTTGAATCTAGGATCCTTTTGTAAAACGCGGCAAATTTGGACCAAGGTAAAAAAAATACCATTTAAGGAACTATTATATTATTTAACATATGCACATTTTAGATTATAACAAGTTCAAAGTCTTGCACTAGACCCAGGGCATTACAAAGTGCATTCCCCCCCCCCCCCCTTTAGTATGCGGGAATTTGTATTACAAAAAAATAACAGATTTTGATATTTTTTCTAATGAAAAAAGTCTCAGATTTCGAGAAAATTTTGTTATGGAAGTCTGATTTTTCGCATAAGAAAAATTTTAAATTTTGGAACCTTTTTTCTCAAGAAAACTTTTTAGATTCTGCGACTTTTTTACAATTCACTATGGTTCCAAATGCATTTTTTTTGGCATAAATTTAAAAAATGAAGCAAGGTCACTTGGATTAATTCTGGGATGATTTTTATCTCTTAGCGCAATCAAAAATCGATTGTCAAAAAAAAAAAATTTTTGAAAATTTTTTTTTTTTTAATTTTTTTTTTGAATTTTTTTTTTTTTGGAAATTTTTTTTTTTTTTTTAAAAATATATTTTTCTTAATTCATTAGCTTTACGGAAGGCAAAAAAAATTATAAAAAAAAATAATTTGAAACCGTGTCACGCAAAAAACAGCAAATTTGGCCAAAATTTGTGCTAAACTAAAATGGAAATTGTGGGAGTTTGCCAAAAAATGCGGGCAAGATGTAAATTTTAATATTAAATATACAATATTGAAAACACTTTCACGTTTAAAGACTCATGCAAGTTCGTGCCCAAACACAACTTTTTGTCCACGAAAGATATAGGCTATTTTGGCTTCAAAATTTTCATAATCAAAACACCCAAGAATAACGCCAAGGATGCATTAACTGTAAAATAGGAATTTTAAACAAGAACTAGTATCCTTAGGTTTCAATTTGTCCCTTTAGCCTCTTTATAATTTTAGTTTTTCCCATTTGCTGTTTGTATAAGTGTAATATTGATTTCACTCCGGTTTTATTATACATCTTAAAACTGTCAACTTTGAAAGCCTAGCAAACTGAAAGTATTGGCACCAAATTTTTTTCATTATACTTTCTTGATAGCTTATAGTGTTGACATTGAGGAAATGTATAAGCTTTTGAAAATTTGTTAAATTTTATTTTTTTAATTTCTGCCAAAAAAAATGGATTTGGAACCATAGTGCAATTGAGAAATTTTTATTCAAGAAAAAGTCAAATATCGCCCAAGTTGGCGCGACTCAATTAAAAAAAAATCTCAAATTCTGAGAAATTTTTGCTATAAGCATAAGATTTTCTCAGTTTTTCAATTTTTTTTTTTTTTTTATTTTCAAAAAAAGTCAAATGGAGCCCACCATGGGGCTTTCTTATTGTGTTAGTTTTACTAACATTTTTCCTATGAAAAATTTCTCAGATTCGTAAAAAAAAATTTCGTTAGAAAAGGCTAAGATTCTGAGTTATTTTTCCTACACAAATAGGTCAAATAGCGTAAAATTTGCTATGGAAGTCTTTTTTTGAAACATTATTCAAAAAGAAAACTTTTTAGAATCTCAGAAATGTTTACTCAAGAAAAAGTCAAATATCGCCCAACTTGACGAGACTAAAAAAGAATATCTTAGATTCTGAGTAATTTTTCCCATTAGTATAAAATTTGAGATATTTTTTCTCAGTATTAAATTTTTTTTTTGAAAAAAGTCAAACGGCGCCCAACATGGTGTCTTCTTATTGTGTTAGATTTAATAACACTTTTCCTATAAATAAATTCTCAAATAGAAAAGGTTAAGATTCTGAGATATTTTTCCTACACAAATAGGTCAAATGGCGCCCAACATGGGGCGAGCCTACAATCTAGATTCTAAAACATTTTACCTAGGAAAATAACTCTAAATTATTGATACAATTATTCTTTAAAAAGACTTTTAGATTTCGAGATTTTTCCTAAAGAAAAAAGCCTTAGATTAAAGCAAATTTTTATGATGGAAATTCCAGTTAAATAAAAAAATTAACGAAAGTATTTTTTTGAAAGTTTCGACTCTTATAGAGTAAAAATTTGTATTTTGGTAGTTTTTCAATGTCCTAAAACAATGGGAATTTGTAATATGTACAAAAAAAAAAAATAACAGATTTTTATATTTTTTCTAATGAAAAACTTTAGGCTTTTAGTAGAATTTGCTATGGAAGCCTCATTGTGGAACCTTTGTCCTCAAGAAAACTTTTAAGATTCTGAGACTTTTTTTACATTATATTCAAATATTGCCTAATACGGCGCGACTAAATAAAAAAATCTCTGATTCTGAATAATTTTTTATATAAATATAAGAAATGAGATATTATTTTCTCAATTCTTCAAATTTTTTTTTTTTTTGAAAAAAAGTCAAATGGCGCCCAACATGGGGCCTTCTTATTTTATTAGTTGTAATAAAAAAATTTCCTATAAATAAATTCTCAAACTCGTACTTAATTTTTTCTTTAGAAATAGTCGAAGATTCTGAGATATTTTTCATACACAAATAGGTCAAATGGCGCCCAACATGGGGCGAGCTTACAATCTAGATTCTGAAACATTTTACCTAGGAAAATAACTCTGAGTTATTGATACAATTATTCTTAAAAACGACCTTCAGATTTTGAGATTTTTTCTAAAGAAAAAAGTGAAAGAAAAAAAATTAATGAAACTACTTTTTAGAAAGTTTCAACTCCTATAGAGTAAAAATGTGTGTTTTGGTAGTTTTTCGATGTCCTAAAACAATGTCAAATTGTAATACAAAAAACAATAACTTAGTTTTTTATAATGAAAAAGTCACAGATTTCGAGTTAATTTTGCTATGGTAGTCTCATTTTGGACCCTTTTTTAAGAAAACTTTTTAGATTCTGAGACTTTTTTACAAATGCTTATATTCTGAGAAATTTTTACTAGAGAAAAAGTCAAATATCTCACATTCTGAGTAATTTTTTTGTAAGTATAAGATTTTGAGATATTTTCTTCTTAGTTTTTAAATTAATTTTTTTTTTGTTTTAAAAAAAATGTCTAATGGTGCCTAACGTGGGGCCTGCTCATTGTGTTAGTTTTAATAAAGTTTTTCCTATGAAAAATTTTTCAGACTCGTAAAAAAAAATTTCTTTAGAAAATGCTAAGATTCTGAGTTATTTTTTCTACACAAATAGATCAAATGGCGCCCATCATGGGGTTACCTTACGATCTAGGGGCATGTCACAGACTCAATTCCTTTCTGATTTGGAAAAAGTGGTTTGCTCGTAAAACACAAAACGAATATTATAATTTTCGGAATGAAATCACTTTTAAAAATCAAAGTGGAATTGCGTTTCATAAAAGTGGTTTCATTCCGAAAAAAAATATTCGCTTTGCGTTTTACGAGTAAACCACTTTTTCCAAATCCGAACGGAATTAAGTCTGTGACAGGCCTCCTAGATTCTGAAAAACTTTTCTTATGAAAAATACAATTATTTTTTAAAATCACTTTCAGATTTTAAAAATTTTTCTAAATGAAAAAGTCCTAGATTAAAGTAAATTTTTATTTGGGAAATCCCAGTGAGAGAAAAAAATATTAGCGAAAGTTCTTTTTAGAAAGTTTCGACTCTACGAGAGTAAAAATGGGTATTTTGTTAGTACTTCGATGTCCTTAAATAATTCTAACAAAAATTTAACTTTTTTAAAAATGTATTTTACGAAAAAAATTTAAAACAAACTTTGAACTGATTTTTAGATGGTAAAAACGAAGGCAACATATTTATTTGGTTCTTCTCCGATCTACCAAAATAAAGGTTTTAGGGACCAGAAGTTTTGAAACTTAGATTCCTTAGTAAAAGGTGGCAAAATACCTTCAAGAACTAAGCCGACCTCTAAAAACGCGATTTTTGTAAATGGGTAAATCCATCTATAACCATCCAATAAAATGAGCATTTTGGACATGACCCCTCTCAAACTTGATGAAACTTGGTAAACATATTGTATTCATGTAGGAAAAGAAAAATTCCAATTTTTGGGCCGCTGGACCAAATAGTTTCGGAGATAACAGGGTTTGAAAACTGAAAAAATCATAAATATCTTACTGAAGCGGTCATACGTTTTTTACCATATCTCTGTCAATCTTAATGATACAAATCTCAGTGATATGTCATTTTAAAGGTAATGGGGTCCACATTAAAATAAAATTTAGCAAGATTTTTTTGTTGATGCTTAAATGTCATATTAAGGAAATCCGTGGTTTAAGATGAAATATCTCAAAAAAGGGTATTTTTAAATCTTTTGAAAAAATATATGTTAACCCTTTATGCCTTCTTTATACGTATGTTCAAACCGTAGAGTGGTATCTCAACTGGTTCTCGAGTTATGCAAAAAATTGTTACGCCGCATTAGAAAAAATTTGTTATTTTCATGGTCAAATTTACAAAAATTTTTAAAGTTGACAAGTTAGTGATGCTCTTCTTCGATTCTAATAGGTTTTGGGATGTAGATTACGAATATGATCTCAAAGTTGCGAAATTAGCACGTGTTCTAGTGTTATTTGCAAAAAATTGCATTTCTTAAAGTTGATGCATTTGTCATGCCACACTTTGTTTCTAATAGAAACAATAGATTTTGGGGTGAGGATAACGAATATGATCTCAAAATTTCAAAATATGCAATTTTTCTGGAGTTTTTTGCGAAAAATTCGTACTTTTTTTAAATTTTATTGCTACGTGATGCCGTACTTTGTTTCTAATATATTTTGGGACGAAGATCAGGAATACGATGTCGAAATTTTAAAATGATCTCTGGTTTTTGAGTTTTTTGCAAAAAAAATTGCAAACTTTTTTTTTTGCAAATATTAAAAAAAAAAAACAGTTAATATTGCAATTTTAATATCATATTCGTATTCTGCATCAAAAAATCTATTAGAATCGAAGAACAGCATCACTAACTCGTCAATTTTAAAAAAATTTTGTAAATTTTACCTTGAAAATAACAAATTTTTTCTAATGAGGCGTAACATTTTTTTGCATAACTCGAGAACCAGTTGCGATACCACTCTACGGTTTGAACATGAGTATAAAGAAGGGATAAAGGATTAACATATATTTTTTCAAAAGATTTAAAAATACCCTTTTTTAAGATATTTCATCTTAAACCACGGATTTCCTATATATGACATTTAAGCATCAACAAAAAAAATCTTGCTAAATTTTATTTTAATGTGGACCCCATTACCTTTAAAATGAGATATCACTGAGATTCATATCATTAAGATTGACAGAGATATGGTAAAAAACGTATGACCACTTCAGTAAGATATTTATTATTTTTTCATTTTTCAAACCGTGGTATCTCCGGAACTATTTGGTCCAGCGGCCCAAAAATTGGAATTTTTCTTTTCCTACTTGAATACAACATTTAAACCAATTTTTATCCAGTTCTGAAAGGGTGATGCAGATCGGTCAGATGGTTATATATATTTTTACCCAAATGTTTCTTCATATTTTTTTGTTTTACATATGAAACATTTTTATGTTCGAAGAAGTTCAATGTCCTACACTTAACCAAGGGGAATAAAAAAATTTTATTTTCTTGCCCGCCCCTTTTTGTGAGCGATATATAAAAAAAATAATTTAAACAACAATAAAATTGTATTACTTAATGCAAAAGCCAAAATAAATCTGCTTAAATTTTTTGCGAGATGGAATGTGTCCCCAAACTATTTCGGCAGATGACAGATTCTGTACTTACTGCTTTTTAATTAGTTGTTGAATTGCTTAAGTTGTTTTCGTGAATGTGTTTGAGTTTCCTCCCTCATTGGCGATGATTTTATAAATCAAGCCCCAAGTTGGGCGCCATTTTCTGGAAAATCCTAAGTATTTTTCGAAACTTATATTTATAGCTCCAAATTGGGTGCCATTTGCTGGAAAATTCTAAGTATTTTTTTCGGAATTCCTAATATAAAAATTTCAAACAAAAATCATTAATTCTGAAATGTTATGTAGAATCGATTGCAGAATAATTTAATGGGTTCTGTAACAGATTGTTAGGAAGGAAAAATTTAGCTGAGTATGTTATAAATGATCAGTTGAAACTTAAGCGAAAGCCCAACAAACACAAGTTGAATCGGGAGCGATTTTTGGGAATCTACCCTATTAATATCAAAAATTCATGATGTAGGGTATTAAATGGTCGGTATTGACCGCCTTTCTCACTTTTTCTACTTTTGTTACAGAGTGCGGGTGTTTGGAAGAGATTTAGAAACACTTGTCTGGTTCATATGAAAAAAAAAAAATATATAATTTACTTCCATATAAAAACAAGTAAAAATAAACGACTTTGTAGAAATAAGTTTTCAATTTTTTTTGTTATTTTTCTTTTAAGAGAATGTGTGATAAAAAGGAAACTTTTTTTCAACAAAAAAAAAAAAAACATCTTCCTGGGGAGAGAAAAGTGGGGGTTTAAACAAAAAAAAAGTAGTATTCGTTTGTTTAGTTCAATTGCTTGTGGCATTCACATGTAACAGCAGCATTAAAAGAAAACCAGAAAAATATAAAAAAAAACACAAGGATATGTTTAAACAAGCTTTAGAAATTGTGGATACAATATGAAGACGAAAACCAGGCGATTGAAAAAAGATACCACATTCATATTGTCGTACAACAAGAAAGCAAGCAGCAACAAATAGTACGTGCGTGTTACAAATTCTGTGGTCAACTGTCAATTGAATAAAATTTAAGGCAAAGTTCTTTATTCAAAGTAATTTTTCTGAGGAAAAAAAAAAACAGGAAAAATTTATTTTACTTTCTACTTAAACTCAAACTCTTTCGGGCATTATTTTGTGAAACCTTTCCATTTCAATTTACCACCTTCATGTGAAACATAAACTTAAGTTTCTTTAGAAGTACAAGAATGAATAAAAAAAAATACACTAAAAGGATATGTGTGGACACGCATAACTAATGAGCTTGTGTTGTTGTATGCAACAAAAGGAAAATAGAGAGAGAGAGTTCAAAACCATATCCTTCTTGTTAGTTAAAGTCATAAGAAAAATATTAAATAAATTTGGGATACCCTACAAACCAGTTATGGCAGATGTAAAGAATTTTCAGTTTTAAAAAATAATATTCTTGCGGAGTCGCTGTAAATGCGCCCAAACTTGGCCAATCTAGTAGGGTTCTATATGGGACGACATTTCCTTTAATTACCGAAAATGTGGACGGCCGTAACATTACTTAGGATGACTGTTATTTATGATGTTGGAAACAGGAGTCTAAATATTTTTTCGAGAACGGGATTAGGAATTTTTTTTTAGAATTTGGAAAAATTTACATGGAAAAGATTTCCACAGAAAAATTTTCTTGATACATAATACTTTTTTAGGACAAATCTATAAATCTGATTTTCTTTTTTAATAAAAATGTTATCAGAATCTCAATTTTTTTTTCATTTGAAAAATGTTTCTTGATCTAAATTGTAAGATGGCCCCGTGTTGGGCGCCATTTTGTGCAGGACAAATATTTCTGAATATAACGTCTGTAAATCTTAAAAAAATCGTCTGGGAAAAGGCCCCGAAATATGAGATTTTTCCTATGCGAAAAATTTGACTTTTCTACATTAACATTTTTTTGAAATCGGAAACTGTTTCCTTAGAAAAATCTCAAAATCGGATAATTTCTTTTTAAAAAAATTCTATCAGAATCTGAGACTTTTTTTAGAAAAATGTCTCATGAGTCTCAAAATCCGATTGTCTTTTTAAAAAATGGTATCAGAATCTCAGTCTTTTTTCATATGAAAAATGTTTCTCGATCTATATTGTAATGTAGCCCCATGTTGGGCGTCTGTAAATGCTGAAAAAAAAATCTTTAGGAAAAAGTCCCCGAAATGTAAGATTTTTCTTATACGAAAAATAAGACTTTTCTATACTAAAATTTATTTGAAATCGGAAACTGTTTCCTTAGAAAAACTCTTAAAATCGGATAATTTTTTTGTAAAAAAAATGTATCAGAATCTTGGATTTTTTCTTAAGAAAAATTTCTTACGAGTCTCAAAATATGATTTACTTTCTAAAGAAAACTGGTATCGGAATCTAAAATTTTTTGTCATATTAAAAATGTTTCAGGATCAAAATTGTAAGATAGCCCCATGTTGAGCGCCATTTTCTGAAGGAAAAATATCTCAGAATATATATAATGTCTGTAAATTAAAAAACAATATTTAGGAAAAAGGATCCGAAATATGAGATTTTTCTTATACAAAAAATTTAACTTTTCTAGAGTAAAATTTACTTGAAATCGGAAACTGATACCTTAGAAAAAATCTCAAAATCTGATAATTTTTTTTTTTTTAATTGTATTAAAATCTGAGACTTCTTCTTTAAGAAAAATCTCTTACGAGTCCCAAAATCTGATTTTCTTTTTAAAGAAAAATGTTCAAAGTTTTTTCATATCAAAAATGTTTCAGGATCTAAAAATAGTAAAATCGCCCCATGTTGGGCGCCATTTTCTGCAGGAAAAATATTTCAGAATATAATGTTTGTAAATCAAAAAAAAAATAAAAATATTATTTAGGAAAAAGGTCCCGAAAAATTAGACTTTTCTATAGTAAAATTTACTTGAAATCGGAAACTGATTCCTTAGAAAAAGTATCAAAATCGGATAATATTTTGGTAAATCTTAGACTTTTTCTTTAGGAAAAATGTCTCACGAATCTTAAAATCTGATTTGATTTTTAAAGAAATAATGTTATCAGAATCTCAAAGTTTTATTTCATATGAGAAATGTTTCTGGATCTAAATTGTAAGATCGCCCCAGGTTGGGCGCCATTTTCTGCAGGAAAAATATCTCACAATATAACGTCTGTAAATATAAAAAAAATATTTAGGAAAATGGCGCCGAAATTTGGGATTTTTCTATACGAAAAATTCACTTTTCAATGGTAAAACTTACTTGAAATCGACACTGCTTCCTTAGAAAAAATCTCAAAAGGATATTTTTTTTGTAGAAAAATGTTATCAGAATCTGAGAATTTTCCTTAAGAAAAATGTCTAACGAGTCTCAAAATCTGATAAACAAAACAAAACAAAAATGTTTTCAGAATCTCAAAGTTTTTTTTATATGAAAAATGTTTCTGGATCTAAATTGTAAGGTAGCTCCATGTTGGGCGCCATTTTCTGCAGGAAAAATATCTCTGAATATAATGTCTGTAAATCTAAAAAAAAATCTTTTAGAAAAAGGCCCCGAAATATGAGATTTTTCTTTTACGAAAAGTTAGACTTTTCTATAGTAAACTTTAATTGAGATGGGAAACTGTTTCCTTAAAAAAAATCTCAAAATCGGATATTTTTTTTGGTAAATCTGGGACTTTTTCTTTCAAGAAAAATATCTTACGAGTCTCAAAATCTGATTTTCTTTTTAAAGAAAAATATTAACAGAACCGTACCCGAAATAAAAAGTTTTTTCCATTTAACAAAATGTTTCAGGATCCAAATTGTAAGATCTCCCCAGGTTGGGCGCCATTTTCTGCAGGAAAAATATCTCAGAATATAACGTCTGTTAATTAAAAAAAATCTTTAGGAAAAATGCACTGAAATCTAAACATTTTTTTATACAAAAAATTAGATTTTTTCTTTATTCTAAAGAAATCGTTCGAAATTCGAAAATTTATGACCATTTGTAGTAAAAAACCTGTCGTTGCTAAATATTTTTGTTTTATATTTATGCAATATTTCGCGATGAGCTGACAAACTCTAAATAATTTTGTTCATTAAAAAAATATTTTCTTTCAAATTATTTGTAAAAAGTATTTTGTATTCGAAAGCATTTCCGTTTCTAATCGAATTACACAGTATCCCCCGTGAAATTCTAGACTTTTTCTTGGAAAAAATCTTATCTGATAATTTTTTTCGAAAATTTGTATAACAACCTGAGACTTTTTCTAAAGAAAAAATGTCTCACGAGTCTCAAAATCTGATTTTCTATTTAAAGACAAATTTTATCGGAATCCCAAAGTTTTTTCAGTTGAAAAATGTTTCAGGATCTGAATTTTAAGGTCGCCCCATGTTGGGAGCCATTTTACCTTTTTTAGCAGGAAAAATATCGTAGAGTATAACGTCTTTAAATTTAAAAAAAAAAATTCTTTAAGAAAAAGGTATCGAAATCAAGATTTTTCCTATAAAAAAATTTAACATTTTCTATAGTAAAGTTTACCAGAAATCTGAGACTTCTTCCTTAAAAAAATCTCAAAATCTGATCATTTTTGGAGAAAAACTGTATCAGAATGTGAGACTTTTTTCTATAATAGAAATGTCTTAATAGTCTAAGAGTTTTTTTTTATTAAAAAAATGTAAAAGAATCAAAGAGTGTAAGCCGTTTGAAAAAAAAGCTGAGAAACTAAAAAATTTTAAACAGAAAAAATTTCTCAGATTTCATATTTTTTTCTCATTGCATAAGGTCACAGAATCTATGGAAAAAATTATTCAGAATCTGAAATATTTTATAACAAACTTTTTTCACAACCTTGCAGTGTAGAGTCGCCCCATGCTGGGCGCCATTTTACTTACTTTACATTTTAATTTTCTGAGAATATAAGAGTTTGTAGCAAAACCGTACCCGAATCAAAAAGATCCAAAATCAGATATTTTTACAAACGAAAAAAGCAGTTTTTTCCATAATAAAATTTACCTGAAATCTGAGACTATTACTAGAAAAATCCTAGAATTTGATCATTTTTGTAAAAAAATTTTCACATAATCTCACTAGGAAGTGATTTATAATTTAGACTGTAAGGAATGCCATGTTGGGCGCCATTTAACCCTTTTCAGTAAGAAAAATATCTTAGAATCTGGCACATTTTCTATAGAACAAAGTCTTACGGGTTTGAAAGCCCCAAGTTGGGAGCCATTTCACTTAGCAAAAAAATATCTTAGAACTTAAGACTTTTTCTGTGTCACAAATGAGACTTTTTCTATAAAGAAAAATGTCTCAGAAATGAGACTTTATAAATAAAGAAAAATGTCTCAGAAATGAGACTTTTTCTATAAAGAAACATGTCTCAGAATCTGAGAATTTTCTATACAGCACAATGTCTCAGAATCTGATACTATTGCTATACAGAAAAATATCTCAGAATCTGATAATTTTTCTATACAGAAAAACCTCTCCAAACCTGAGACTTTTTCTATACAGCAAAATTTCTTAGAATCTAAGACTTTTTCTATACAGAAAAATCTCCCCTAATATAAGACTATTTCTATGCAGAAAAATATAACAGAATCTGAGTTTTTCCATACAGGAAAATGTGTCAGAATCTGATACATTTTCTGTTCAGAAAAATGTTTTAGAATCTGAGACCTTTGGCTTTACAGAAAAATTTCTCAGAATATGATACTTTTTCTATACAGAAAAATGTCTCAGAACCTGAGACGTTTACCTATACAAAAAATATGTATCTCACAACAGAAACTCTTTCTAAACAGAAAATGTTTTAGAATCTGAGACTTTTTCTTTTCAGAAAAATGTCTCAAATCTGAGAACATTTTTTTATACGGAATAGTGTCATTATAAATAAACATTTCTCAGAATCTAAGATTTTTTTATACAAAAAAAAGGCTCAGAATTTGAGACTTTTTCTACAGAAAAATGTCTCAGAATCTGAAACTTTTTCTTTATAACAAATTTTGTAGGGTTTTATTTGAGTTATCCCAAACTGTTCTTCCAACTTAAGTTTTCGTACAAGTTTTTTTATCTATTTGTCACGAACATACGAATAAAAAAAAACTATAAAACAAATATATTTAAATGATTTTTATATACTGGTTTTTGGGGAGAAAAAAAAACTACCAAAAAGGGGTTTTAAAACAATTTTGTAAAAGAGATAAAGAAATTAGCAAAATTTAGCAAAAATCTTTTTTCAGTCTTTGTAACCATTGGACCAAATAAAACAAACACCCACAAAGAGTTCAGAACAACAAAAAAATAAATATATAAAGGATGATTATATGACATTTCAATAAAATAAAATGAATTGTGAGTATGTTGGTTTTGTGGTTGTAAATTAAATAAATGCATGTGGTGTCAAAGACATACAATAAGATAAATATATATATTTTTTTAAATTATAAAGAAATTATAATGAATTATTTCAAATAATAAATATTTGTGTATTGTAAAGAAAATCAGTCATGAATAAAAAGCAATTAAAAGGTATTTTAGTAAAAATATCAAATTACAAAAGCGATTAAATTTAAATTAAAATTAAAACAAACACTAGAATTATATGTATATGTAAAATATATTCAGTGTTTTTTAATATCTTAATTAGATATATTAAATTTTTGATTATATTTTTAATTTAAACAGAGAAGTATTTATATTTTTTAATATTTAAAGCTAATTCAGCTAACAAGGGAAGTTAGCTGAATTAGCTTTCAAGGGAAAGCTATTTCAGCTAACTCTAGGGAGACTTCCCTACTAAGTTAATTTTTTATGAATAAGCTTGTTTATGTTGTTTTATAGAGAACAATACATCAATAGTATTTAAAATCAGCTTAATTTATAATGTTGAACATAATTCTTATCGGAAATTCAGAATTTCCGCTTCTTCTTACCAAAAGTTCCGAAATCAACCACGAAATAGTCCATTATTGCCAACATCAGTAGTTAAAAGTACATTTAAGTATGATTTTCGTATGTATTTACACTTTAATTTCATTCAGCAGGGATCCATTTTTAAAAAATCGTCAAAAATTTTCTTATATACATCTAGGGTAAATGAGAATTTATTTTTTGGCAATAAAATATTTCCATTACAACTAATTCAGCTCAGCTGAATTAAAGAATTGTAAGAGAAAATTACTAGATTTGGATTTTAAAATACAAATTTTAGTTAGACGGGTTTTTTTTACAACATAAGCTAATTCAGCTAAACTACACTTTTAAAAAATAATATTAAAGAGTTTAAAAATAACAATAATTTCACAATATTAATCTTTAAACCAATTCAGCTGAGCTGAATTACAAAAACCTTTTTTAAACTCTATTGCAGCATATATATGCCATTTTAAAACTTATTTAGCTCAGCTGAATTACATATTTATTGTAATTATAAGCAAAATAAAAGTTACTTTTGGGCAGTTTATTTACAATACAAAAACTAATTCAGCTAAAAGCACTACAAACTACTTTTATTAATAGCATACCAATTCTGCTAAGTAAAACTACAAAACTTAATTAGGAAGTAATTTAAGAAATATAAGTTGCATAAAAAACAGCTAGTATGTCTTATTAAACCAATTCAGCTTGCAAGGGAAGTCTTCCTTGTAAGCTGAATCTTTATGGAATTGGTTTTATTTTGTAGAGCAGAAAAAGTAATGAGACACTTATTTTTTTTAGCGGCCCAAATTCATATTTAGGGGGTAAAAATGAGGGGGGTAGACAAGGTAATTTTTCCGTTTTTTTTTCGTTTGTTTCCTATATTATGCAAAGAAACCTGGTCATGTTGCATACCAAATGAAAGGTCTTTGGAAAACCTATCTACGTGTGCTAAGAACGTGTCCAAACATGCACAACTTTTCGTCATATTGAGTAAAATACCAAAATTTTAGGACATTTTTGTTAATAAGTCGAAAAATATTAACTTCGTTGGCCAGTTGTTAGAACCACGAGATAGGTATTTTTAATACCTTTAATCTGATGTCACACATGCCTATATTAATTTTGTTTAAATAGGCGTAAATCGTAAAAAACTGAAAAAGGTCAATTTGGCCCCATACAAATCGACCCCCCCTAAAAATGAGTTTGGGCCGCTAAAAAAAAATACGTATCGAATTAATTTTCGTTCTTAACAACATATCCAAATTTCATGAAGATCGGAAGGTGACACCAGGGAGACTTCCCTTGTTAGCTGAATTGTATATTTCTGACTCGAAATACTTATAAGTAAATCGAAGGTTTAGTTTTAAGTATTTTTTTAGCATTTTAAACTCATTCAGCTAAGCGTTTAAGAAATAAAAAAAATAGCGATTGCAAACATTTCACTTTATTAGTTTTGTTCAGCTAATTAAAAAAATATTTACACTGTAAAACATCTTCCATGTATATTTTACTTTTAAATCGATTCAGCTTAGCTGAATAAACTTATTCAGCTAAGCTTCAATTTTGAGAGCCAATATAAAAAAGTTAAATGATAGCAAACATTTTGCAGTAGTCAATTTGTAACTTATTCAGCTTAGCTGAATTACCTTAATCACCTTTAAAACTATCAGTTTAAAAGAAAATATTATTAATGAACTTACTCCTAGAGACTTTTGCGATAATAACTTATTCAGCTAGCATTAGTTGATTTAAACTCATAAATAAGTACTTGTGTTTTTAAACAATCTAATATTTCAGCGTTTAAAATAATTCAGCTCAGCTGAATAACAACAATCTCCTTTCAAATTATTATTTTTAAAACAATTTAGTTTAACAGGAGATAAAAGTAAAATTCTAACGTGGTGGTGACTTATGGTAGTGACTTATTCAACTAGCATAAATTGCTTTAAACTCATAATAAAAGTACTGCTTGCCAAATATTTTTACTTTTCAAATAATTCAGCCAAGCTTAATTACAAAAATCTTAATAAAAATTCTTAATTTTATCTCAGTTATACTAAAAACTTTTATATAATTCCAGGGTATTTTTGTATTAAAAATTTAGTCAACTTTCTTTTATTTTAAACAGAAATATTTGTTATTCTAAAAAGATTAATATTTTATAACTAAAAACTAATTCAGCTATGCTGAATAATAGAAATCGTATTTTAAATACAAGATTTTATTAAAGAAATACTTAAAATCTTTTAAAAATGTGCAATTATGCTGAATGACTTCTATTGTTAGCAGAATTGAAAGTATAAATAGCTGAATACTATGTATATAAAAAACTCATAGTGCCATAGTTTACCCAAAAAAATATTATTTTCAGCATTAAGCAGATATTCAGAAAAGCTGAATCACAGAAAATTTATTAAAAATACCAGATTTTGTTTATTTAATATAATTACTTTTTAGCTGAATATAATTTTTTAATTGCTGAATTGCATATTCTAATTGCTGGAAACCATTAATATAACATGGACTAATATACTTCATCTCGCCCAAAATTATTTACATATTTTAAAAAATGACAATCCGAATTACAAAAATATTTTTAAAACTGCTAGATTTTTCTTCAAATCTTTTAGAAATTTACAATTTTGACTTATATTCTTAGCTGATTTGCAAATAGCAATAGCTTAATGCAATTAAAATAACATAGACAGTTTTATTTTATACAAATAAATATTATTTATAGCCTTTTACATTTATTCAGCTCAGCTGAATAACTTCTAACAATACTAAATGCACTAAAATACTTGAAATCTTTTAGAAAATTAAACCTAGTGAATCACAGAAACATTCGAAAAAGTCCTAGATTGGATTAAACATATTAAGATTAACCTGAATTGCTTTTTAAGTTAGCTGAATTGCATATATTAATAGCTAAATGCTATAAAAATAACACAGAATATTTTAGTTCATTCAAATAAATATTATTTACAACCTTTTACAAACATTCAGCTCTGCTGAATAACTTCTAACAAAACTTAATGTACTAAAAATACTTCAAATCTTTTAGAAAATTAAACCCAAATTGCAATATGTATAATAATCCTTTGAAAAAAATATATACTAATGACTACATAAAAAAAAAATATCTAAACAAAATGAGATACAACATATTTTTTTTTTTATATTTATATTTTTAATTCATTAAAAATGCCTTTTGGATAGAATAACGTTTACACATAAAAACACAAAAATCTTAAAATAATTACTTACATTTTTTGTTTTACATATTTATTGCATTTAGTTTTGTTTAATGTTTTAAAGTTGTGCATATGTGCAAAACTAACAATTTGATATAAAAGCTATTTTTCTAAGGTATGACCTCTTTTTGTGTGTTTCTAAAACCATAATAATGATAATAATAGTTTGCCTTTTTCAACCCTAGTTTTTGGGGGGTAATATACCGCCATACCATTTGAATTTAAAACCAAGCAAAAAAAAGTTTTCTTTTAAAACAAGAAATACTAAAAATTATGTTGCGAAGTAAAAAATTGGTCAAAAAATATTTAATAAAACAATTTAACAAATAATTCTAATAAATACTATGAGCGATGGTCGGTAGTAGTTTAAAAACACTACCTTCACACAAAAAAAGCGTTTTGTTTAAGAACAGAGTGCGTAAAAAAACATAAACAAATAATTCAGTTGCTTGTCAGCATTCAACAAACAAGGTCTATGTTGCTTTGTTTCATGAATGAACACTGTAAATTTTGCTGGGTTAAAGTGTATATGAGAAAAAAATATATAAAAAATTTTCTTTGTAATTTATAATTTGCATATTTTTTTAAATAAACTTTGTTTTTTTTTGTTATTGTTTAAATTTATAATAAAACACATACATAATGTAAGCATACATTTACATACATTAAATACATTCTCTACATATGTAAATTTGTATAACAGTATAAACATTTTTGAATATTCATTTTATAACAAAACATTTATGCAATATTTAAACAATAAGGAGAAGCATGTACAAAAAAAAGCTAAAATAAAAAAAATGTAAATAAAATGGACAGACGTTTTAAATGAAGAGTTTTTAAACTTTGCTTAATTGTAAAAACAATTAGCTGAATAATATATTTTAAATTTTCTAAATATAATAACAAGGAATTCTGCTATTTAAAAAGATTTTGAATAGCTGAATTTTGTAAAACGGGAATTTTATTACGGTTTTTTTAATGATACTTTCGATAAATTCAACATAATTGTTTCGAGGCTTAAATTTTATCATACCAAGCTAGCTGAATTATAGTTGAGTAGAATTTTTTATTGCAAAATTAGTATAAAATCATTTGAAAATACATTCAAAAGGTATTTGAGCTGGCTAATATAAAAAAGACTTAGCTGAATTAAGTTTAATATTAAAAATTCACAAATACATAAGAAAAATTCTGTTTTGTTAATAAAATTCAGAGTTTCGTTAGTTGAATAACAGGGTTGTAGAAAGGAATTCTGCTATTTAAAAAGATTTTGAACAGAATTTTGTAAATTGGCATTTTTATTACGGTTTTTTAGTGAGACTTTCGATAAATTCAAAATAATTGTTTCGAGGCTTACATTTTATCATACCAAGCTAGCTGAATTATATTTGAGTAGAATTTTTTATTGCAAAAATGAAAAATCATTTAAAAATACATCCAAAAGGTATTACATAAATATAAGCTGCCTGAATTTGAGAAAGACTTAGCTGAATTAAGTTTAAAATTAAAAATTCATAAATAAATAAGAAAAACTCTTTTTAGTTAATAAAATTCAAAGTTTCGTTAGTTGAATAAAATATAGCTTAATAAGTTTTTAACATTATATTTAATATTCTACGGGCTTCTAATCAACATATTATGTATATTCAGTTACGTTACTACAATCTACAATTTTTGACTACTTTTATTACAGCTAGACATTTTCAATACAAAAATTAAACTTAACTTTCCAGTTGTAGTAATTTTTTACTAAGAAATTTGGGTCAACGAAAAGACAAAATGTTCAGCTCAAATTGAATTAATGTTTGCTGAATAACATTTAAATTACTTAAAGCAAATTTCAGCAAGAAAAAGTTGATCAGCAAGTTATTGTGGTTCAGTTGTGAATTATAATTAAATATACTATATTATATTTATTTTTAATATCAATAATTACACAATAGAAAAAAAACCTTAAAAATCAAATTAATTCAGCTGAATTGAAAATTTAATTAGCTAATAGTATTTATAATGACAAAAATAGTAAAAATATTTTTTTTGCATAGTACTTAAAGTTTCCCAACAAGTTGTAGTACGCTTCGATATTTGCGAACATCATTTAGTTTAGCTGAATTATAAAAAATGCTAGCTGAATTGCATTTTAAGTAATAAAAATTCTTAAAATTCTGTTAAATTTCAAATTAAAGTATTTTCAGAATACTGTAGTTAGCTGAATTGAGTCATTGAGGCTCACAAAGGATATTCTGTGCGGATAAATTGTAAAATGTTAAAATTTTAAAATTTGATTGTTAAATTGTTAAAAATAATAGCTGAATAGCATGAAAATTACTGAAAAGACAAACATATCATGAAACAACGTTTTTAGGCTCTATACAGTTAGCTGAATAGAGTCTAAAGGCTCACAAATTTAATTTTGTTCAGCTGAATTACAAAAAATGTTAGCTGAACTATATTTTGAATGGCAAAATGCCTACACAATAAGTATAATAAAATTTTTTTCTAATTTTCATTTCTGGGCACTTTAATCTTTATATTTGCAAACTTTCTGTTTCGTAAATTTTTTAATAAAACTTTTACTTTATTGCAATAAATCATTTTCAAATAAAACTTAAGTTTTTTTTTAATAAAACGTAGTTAGCTGAATTAAACACAATAACTCCAAAATAAAATTTTATGCAGCTGAATTGAAAAAAAAATAATAGCTGAATAGCATTTGAAAAGACAAAAATATCATAAAGCAACGTTTTCAATACAATATAAAGCTTCTTAACTAATTTTAGTTGGCTGAATGGAGTCTACAGGCTTAAAAATTTAATTTTGTTCAGCTGAATTGCAAAAAACGTTAGCTGAATTACATTTTAAAAGGAAAAATGGGTACACAATAAGTATAATTATATTTTTTTCCAATTTTCCTTTCTGAGCACTCTAATCTTTATATTTGCAACCTTTTTGTTTCGTCAATTTTTTAATATAACTTTTACTTTATTGCTTTTATAATATTCATGAAAACTAAAGAAAAAACTATAGGATTTTTAGAATAACACTTTGTATAGTTAATATATATTTCGCACATAAATAACATTTAAAAGTTCATTAAGATGTGTGAATTTTATATATAATATGTTTGTAGATGTATTTCCATTTTTCTGTAAAAGGATGTGTATGTTAAGGTTCATCATATATGATGAGTTAAAATGCATTTTCTAAAATGTTGTTAAATGATACGTGATTTTATGTTGTAGATATAAATACATATACACATATATAAAACACATGCACATATCGTATACGATACATACATACTTACTTACTTGAAAAAACACATACACTTAAAACACACAATTACAAATATACAGTGGAGGGCAAAAGATAACATACATTTATAACTTCTAGCCACCATATGGGGTTATACTCTGAAACTCCATCTGTAACTCATCGAAATATCGGAACTTTATGGGGTCCCCATAAAATAGAAATATTTTTGATTCAAGATTGATTCAAGACTGATTCTAAGACGTTCTATGAATGTCCGTCCGTCTTTGGAAAGCACAATGTAGTCCAAATGAAAAGAGCTAGACTTCTGAAGTTTGGCACGAATATTTCTTATGGTCGTATGCCGGTTCAGTTTGGATAATGGACAAAATCGGATTAGGGGGAAAAAGGTTTCCCCTGAGAATCTAAACCGACCTATACTTGAAATCTGATAGCTGTTTTTAAATATAACTTTTGTTATTTAAAAGTCACGATCAGCCTTTCAAATGAATGGCCGTTTATTTTCTGTTTATTTCAGCAAAAGTTTTTCCGCACGAATGTCTTTGTTTGCAACCTTTAGACAGTTATTGAAATTTAAGCTCAATCTTTAAAACTCCAAATTGGCCCTCACTGTATTTTTGCTAGTACAAGTATATGTGTTTCTATACTTCCATATTTATACATTTACTATAAAATTTGTTGCCTTTTTTTGTATTTTGTAATGTAGTTGTTATATTCTACATGACTACATGTATTATGTATAGAGTTAAATATACCAACGTTAGAATGAATAAATGTATAGAGAAGTGGTAGTCATTTTCATCATTATCATAGATGTACTACTGCACTATTTCCAGAATATAAGAATTCCCACACAGTTTCGATGGATTTCAGACTAAGCAGTATGTTTTCTTTTTTGTTAAAGCCAATGGAACGAATGAGAGACTCATATTTGTGTAGAGTGATTGACCCGAAGTTGCTTTCGACCAGGCAACATACATATAGCAAAGGTTGATCAACGGAAACTGCTCTTTATGAGCTCGTTGATACAATCGAAAGATCGCTGTCGGTAAAGGAGTAGACTATGAGTATGGCGGTCTTTCTTGATATAGAGGGAGCTTTTAATAATGTCATCCCAGACTCGATAATGGTTGCATTGTCTGGTGTAGGAGTGAGGTTTGTGATCGATTTAATGGTGAAAAATTTACTCGCCAATAGATGTATTTGCCAATTGAATATAGAGATCTATCGTATCTCGATTTGCCAATAGGGGCACACAACAGGGAGGTGTTCTTTCGCTGCTCCTTTGGAAGCTGGCACTGAATTCAATGTTACTGGAAGCACGTGGTTGTTATATTGTCGCATATGCAGACGATGTCGCGATAGCAGTGACGCACCTGCCAACATTAAGGGAAATTCTTCAGGGTTCTCTGAAATATCTGTTTAAATGGGAATGAGACTGTCAAAACGGGAACGATACTGTCGAAATGGGAATGAAACTGTTGAATTAACTCCCAACTCCACTAAAACTGAGCTTTCCCTGCTTTTGATATTATTTCTCTGGGCGGCAATTAAATCGACTTCTCAGATAGAGCTACGTTTCTTGAAGTATTTCTGGAAAGGAAGTTGAATTTCAGGCGCAGTATTGAGCAACGGATGAGAAAAGCAACGAATGCTTTATATTCCTGTAAAAGGGCCATTGGGAAACGAAGGGGATTAAGCATTAAAGTCGTTCACTGGATTTATACAGCAGTGGTGTGTCCAACTCTGCTGTATGGAATCATTGTCTGGAGGCCTGCTTTAGAGTCAGAAGAAAAATGTTTCTTTTTTACGAAGGTACGCAGAATAGCGTCGATGTGCATGACTGGTGCTCTTTGTACTACACCTACGGATGCATTAGAATCCTCCTTTACTTAATAACATTGGAGTAAGCAATATTCGGCTACGTCGGTAATTCGGCTAAAGAGCACACTGCACAAAAATGTGGACCGTGTTCTCTCTATGAGCCTTTTTGAGCACCACATCACTACTATGATACCATCCAGGGAGTTTTGGAGAAGGGTCATTCCGGGTCACAAAGCTTCCTTAAATTTTTACACAGATAAATAGAAGCTACACGAACAAGTGGGTATTGGGGTCTATTTGGAAAGATTTGGATTTAGCCTGGTTCGATGATTGTCCGATCGTTTTAGTGTTTACCAGGCAGCCAATAATAAAAAAGGCTAACTGGTTGAGTTGTAATGTCTTGTCAACATCTGCTTTGACAGTCAAACCGCGGTAAAGTCCATGGAGTCAATGTTTCTGAAAACAAGATCCGCCCTTACCTGCCGCACGCCTTGAAATCAGATGGCCGAGCAGTTTTACATACGCTTGCAAGACTGAAAACTACTTTACAGGTTCTAACATTCTTGTTGGTATGCCTATAGAAACTTGCAATCAAAATCTTCTCCTCTATCCTGCGACGGAGACTAATCAGAGATGGACACATGGATAGAAGTAGACTGCACGACAGATTTAACCTTCTCTTAATCAGAAGCGCACAAGTGAGCTGATATCGCTTCCAAGAAGATAGATTTCGACGGTGGTTGCTAAAATTACCGGACACTGTCTTATAGGGAAGCACACAGAGTGGTTAAATGTGCCGTCAAATGACTTTTTCCGAAGTGGCATGGCTGGGGAGAAGTTGGCAACTACCGAACACTTTATCTGCCATTGTCCAGCACTTTCAGTTCAGAGACTTGCTTCAGTGGGATCTAGGGAGCTGCAAGATCTGTCTGATTTGTGGGATGTTAAAACTAAATATTTTAGGAGTTTCATAAAGACGTCAGTTTGGTTTAACTGTAGGGACTAGTGGGGGAACCTATTACATTCCCGTGGTATCACAACGTGCCACCGATTCTATGAGTGCTGACGTTAAGTGTCAGCAGCCACTTACAACCTGGGGGGGTTGTTAAGCGGTACACGTTGGGGGACACCTTGTTGGCAAAAATAGATAAAGCTCGGCCAAACTGGATATTGAAAAACGATTTTCATTTTCTTTCTCGTTAAAAGTTTGTTTAAATAGCAGATTTTAATCTGGTACGCATAGAGTGACAATCGAAGAGTGTTGACGAAGGAAGGGTGGCTTCTTCCGAATGCTATCGACATCTCCACTTAGCTAGTTAAGTCAATTAATTTTTTCAGTGTTTTTCATTGTACAACAAAATAAGTATTTCTCAAAAATAATTAAAATGGACTGAAATCGGGAAAAAATAAAAATTTATGTAATTTTATAATTTTTTTATATTAAAAAAATTTCTTCAAAAGGAAAAAATGGTCCCCTGGTCCGACTTTTCCCATTTACGAACTTAACCAGTCCCTGAACACAATACATATTCGCAGAAAACTTCAAATTCTAGCTCTTTGGTTTGAACTGCCGCGTGTCTATCACAGACAGACGAATGGGCATTCATAGAATCTCTAAGAATCAATCACTGATCAATATTATTTATAATTTATTGGAATTGATATTTCAACGAGTTACACAAAGAATGACAAAGTAGGAATACTCCCATAATGTAGTTGGAGAGTAAGAGAATAATCACAATTGGAGCGGGAAGCGTTTTTCCGCAACTGTTCACATACGATTTATATGACAACAAAATTCCGCCGAGTTTTTCCGCCAAACTAGATTCAATTCTATTTTTATGAGAACAATTGTGTTTTTCCGCTTTCCGCTCCAATTGTGATTATTCTCTAAAATAGACTTAATCGTTCAATTGAATGAGCGCTCATTTTCGTTCAGTTCAGTAAAAAGAGCTTGTTTGTTCTTCTAGTTCAATCGGTCATTTGGATCATGTCAGTTGCTCGATAAAAGGCTAAATTAACAAAAAAAGAAAATAATATACCGAACTGAAAGATTAAAATGAAGTAGTGACCAATTGAGCTGAATGAACGAAAATACCTAAAAGAGCGGAACTGAACGAACTAGGTAAACCCCTCAGTAAGGTGAATAGTTCAATTAACCTAGTTCGTTCGTGAACGACACAACTCTGGAGTAAAACAAAAATTTCAAAATTCTTTGTTCGAAACTTATTTTATAAATTATATTTTGGAAACGGTGTTGAAGCAGTAATTGTAATAGTTATTCTACTTTATTGTATTTTGCGTAATGAGCGTTAAAAGCAACAAAACGGCAACATTTGAAAATTGCTTAGTTGATGATACAATTGCTTGTTTTAAAATATATAACCCAGCAAAACTTAAAACTGGAGATTATTAAAAAAAATGGGAAAAAAATTACTTGATTTTACAATTTGTGAATTTTGAAGAAAAAATTACAGCGAAAGTTTTGGTTTTCAAAGTAAAAGAAACAGAGGACCTTTCAATAAAGGCTTTGAGTTCAAAAAATATACGGTTTTTGAACTTAAGGTAGTTTCTATTAAAAATCTCTTCGGCATTATAAAGGGTAATTTTATTCAATTTGGCCAAGTCATATTTGACTTTTCACTGGTTTTAAAATAACATTTGTCAATTTGTCATTTGTTTTCATTTATCACATTTCTTATTTGCTGGGATCTTCCCATGCTATTGGCTATGTGTTGTTCTATACAAGAGCATAGAATAATACCCATTTATTTTGTAGCATACTTTCTGGCGCAGTCAAATATTTTTGTTTTATATTGTAGTACATATAAAAAAACTAAAATTATGTGAACTTAAAAACATTCCAAAACTAATAGAAATATTTGCTTTGCTCTGTTATAAATGCAAATTATTTGCATTGTTTAAATTAAAATGTTGTTTTTAGCTAAAAATTTCAGACAGATGATAATATTTTTTTGTGTCATTTATGCTAAACAAAAAAAAAAAAAGTTAATTAAACGTGATTTTAACAAACACTAAAATCAGATAAAAGATCAGGTGCATGTATGAATATATTTACGGAAATACATTACAAATAAAATTTTAAAAACTATAAAAATTCAAATTAAAACTACAAGTTTTAAATCAGTTAAATGGAATTAGATATTAAAAAAAGTTAATTTAAATAATGTTTGCAATAACACTATTGTCGGTCAAGAACGATCATATAATTCAATACACCAGTGTTTGATGCAAAAGTCCAAACATGGACTGAATAAATCTTTCTTTTATTATAACTTTTTTAAGTGCAGAAAATATAAACAACCGAGCAAGGAGTGATTATAATCTGGGGGTTAATTCTTGAAGTCGACAGCACTCAAAATTCTACTCGAACGTGGAATTTGTAAGTTTTTTTGTGCCTATGCTTTGATAAATACAAGCTTTTTGTATGTTTCTTTTACAACACGAAAACAGAAAAACATAAACAAAAATGTTTCTTTTACAACACTGAAACATAAAAACATAAAAAAAATTAAAAAGCTGGTACTTATCAAAGCATAATTTTAGGCACAAAAAAAAATGAAAAATTGCGCGATCGAGTAGAATTTCGCTTGCTATCGACTCCGATTTGCAATTTGATTTAATTGGGTTACCAATGTAAACGAAAAACCCCTTGAAGTACAATTTTTTATGAAATATATCACATTTTTATGTATTTTGAGAGATCTTTCTGCATATTTTCATAGTTCCGTTAAATTTTTGCATGGGGATTTTTTTAATAAAAAGAAAACATAAGCCAAATTTTTATGTATCTATTTTAATATGGTAATTAAATCCAAATCTGAAGGGTCCTAAATCTAAACAAGGACCGATTCTTAATTATCGCAATAGGATTCGTCCGGAAGAGCCTTGGGTGAGGAGAATCATACATTTTCATTGTCAGACAAATGTGTTGATAACACTGTTCGAAACCAAAAACCTACCAGTAGAATGTCAAACTGGACCATATAAATTTGTGTCTCTTGATTTCAAATCTGCCATCAAAAATTTACTTGCATGCACCGTTTTTTAGATCACACAAAAAATTATTGGCTAAAAATTTGCAATTAAATGTATTGATCAACAAAATTTAAATGAGTCAATCAATGTTTGGATAAAAATTTTTGCTATTTTTTGTTACAAATTTTCAACATGACAGATTCTTTTTCGCTTTAGTTCATTTGAATAGACTAATTCAAAAATATACAAAATAATCGGGATTTACTTTTTTTATTGTTGGCAACATATTAGAAAGTAAAAAAGATTTTTTTTTTTAAATTTTGTCATAAGCTTACAATTCATTTGTTAAATCAATCATTATTTTGATTGACTTTAAACAAAAAATTGATCAAATTTTTGATCAAAATCGAAAAAATTTTTGATTGAAAAAATTTTCAATCAATCACCTACAATTTGATGATTGGTATAACAATTTTTTTAATTGGAGCAATTTCAATCAAAAAATTGATTGAATCCGCGTTTTTGTTGACTGAAATTCGTTTCAAATTTTTTCTGTGATATTCGCTGTAAAAAATTGAAAAAATCAATATTTTAGCACTTTTGGGGGTCCCTGTTACGTATTCTTACGTTGCTTCCACAAAATAGGACTTGATTTTATATCAAATTGACCTCCTGATTCCAAAACTGCAATTTTTCTAGCATTCTCCGTTTTAGGGATATTCGCGTTTGAAAATTTTAATGTGATTTATAAAGAACAAAAGTGCGTAACAATGGAGTTTGAGTTTTTCAAACGCCAATATTTTAAAAACGGTACGCGTTAGAAAAATTTGGATTCCAGATTTAGAAAAAAGTTACACGATGTGCTGTCACTAATACTTACACACATCAAATGCAACTCTGTGAACCAACAACTCATGTACTGTGGCCCAAGCGCAAGCCTTCAAACTTGTGAACATAAAAATTGTTCATTAGTTTAACAAAAAAAGGTTAAAAAAATTGAGTTTTTCAATGGTTTGTTAAGTTCTTCAAGGGGGAACTTTTGCCCCCTAGACCGATTTTGCCCATTTTCGAACTGAACCTGCCTAGGACCATAAGACATATTCGTGCCAAACTTGAGGTGTATAGCTCTTTTATTTTGGACTGCATCGTGTTAACCACAGACGGACAGACAGACGGACGGACGGACAGAATGTTTTAGAATAGATCACTGACCAATAATTTCGATGCGATACACATGGAATGACAAAGTGAGTATGCCCCCATACTATAGTTGGGTATAAAAATTGGAAAGCAGATTTAAAATCATGAGGTCAAAATCTATTTTCATGTATTCTGATTTATGGGAGTGCGATTTATTTTTTAATTGCGACCTATATCGTTTTATACAAAACAAGTAAGAGTGTTAAATTCGGCTGTGCCGAATCTTTAATACCCTCGAACATGCAAATACAACAAAAAAAAAATGCAGGGGCGTCTTCTTTTTTTTTTGGGGGGGGGGGGTCGGTAGTGGCAATTGGCAGGGCACATTTCCTCTCAAATAAAATTAATTCTTATGATTTTTGCACTAAAGAAATACAAATTTATCATTGTTTAAAAAATAATAATTTATTCCGCGCCCATAAAAGGGGGGCGGACCGAAAAACGATATTTTATAAATCTGTGGGTCCAAATGCAGGATTTCGAACTTTTTGTAGCATAAAAATGTTGGATTTGTTAAACAAAAACACAAAAAATCATGTAAAAATATGGTATTTTTCAGAGGTTGATTTAGTTCTTCAAGGGGGAACTTTTTTCCCCCTGGTGCGATTGTGCTCATTTACGAACTTAACCTGCCTAGGAACATTAGACATATTCGAGCCAAATGTCGGGAGTCTAGCTCTTTTATTTTGGACTGCATCGTGTTAACTACAGACGGACGGACAGACGGACGGACATCGCTAGAATGTCTTAGAATTGATCATTGATGGTAAATATATACTTTATGGGGTCCTAGACTGATATTTTGATGCGTTACATACGAAATGACAAAGCGAGTATACCCCCATACTGTAGTTGGAGGGTATAAAAACAAGGAAAGAATGACGGGAAAACTTCGCTTAATCGCTTCAAAAAGTCATTATTAGTCATTCGACATTTCCAATTAAAATAAATAAAAATTCTTCGAGCTCGAGGCCAGTTTTTCTTGTATATAAATATTCTTTTATTCCATTTCAATATTTCGAACCTCTTTGAGGATCATCATCAGGGGATTTATTATTTTTATACACACAAAAACTAAATCCACTGATGATGATCCTCAAAGAGGATGGAATAAAATAATATTTATTTAGAAGAAAAACTGGCCTCGAGCTCGAAGAATATTTATTTATTTAATATTTTTTTTTTTAATTTTTTCATTCAAAATTTTTTTCACTAAAACTTTTCTTATCAAAACTTTTTCCCGGAATGAACATAATTCCGGTCTTAACGGGGTAATATAATTTATTTTTTAATTTTTTCATTCAAAATTTTTTTCACTAAAACTTTTCTTATCAAAACTTTTTCCCGGAATGAACATAATTCCGGTCTTAACGGGGTAATATAATTTATTGCTTAAATCATTCTAAGCGGTTTTTGTCAATGACGTATTTTAATATAATAAAGATTGCATGGGGGAGAATTTCATAAATGGAGACTCAAATACTGATTGTTTTATTAACTGATATTTAATATTACCGGTATTGAAGTTCCGAAGGGGCATGCTAGTCCGACAAAAAAATTTTAAATTGTTTTTGTTTATTTCATTTCCAATCACTTTAATTCCATTGTTTATAAAAATTTTCAAAATTTTCAAAATTCCTATGACATTTTCTAGATCTTATTTCAATTAAGTTGGAATTAAGTTTTTATTTCTTAAGATTGTATACAAACTGATATGAAAAACTATTTTCCGATTATTTTTTTTTTATGCTATTTTCGTGTGCAAAAAAAATCCCAAAAATTTCAAGATTGTAAATAAGGCATTGGATGAAAAATGAAAGATAACACTGTGCGACAGTAAAAATTGGAGGAGACTAACAAAATATTTTTATAAAATTTTGCAGATTGAATGCTACTATGAAAAAGTAGTAGAAATAAGTTAAATGTACTGTTGATCTATTCTGAACAAAAAACAAAAAACAATTTAAAAGATCATAAAACCGACTGCGCCAAATGTTAAAAGGTTTTACTATCTTCAACAAATATTATCATTCTTTGCAGATTTGTTTAATTCATGACTAGGTTTATGTTGCACTGTGTAATCCAACAAAGTTTTCTAACTTAAATATATAATACCCCAATCTTATATAAGAGGATATAAATATACATTCAAGAAATATACAATTTGCATAAGTTAACATTATGGCATATAACTTGAAATATTGCAATGAAACAGACCAAAAAGAAGGAAAAATCTATTTGTTTACTTATTTTTCATTTTTGAAATATATTTTTTTTTATTTTATGCCAACTTTACAAGGCATAAAAAAACTTTTGCTTCTCATAGATTTGAAAATTAGCATTTTCTCACATATGCACAACAATTTCAAATTGAATATACAAATATTTATGAGAATGTATGGGTGTTTTCAAAACAATACCATGTAAAAATTGTTGTCTGTGTTTTTGTTTATATGTAGATGTTTTTTGAAAATATTATTTGTAGCATCCCAGCTAGCATTTGGAAGATTGTTTTTTTCAAAAATCACCTATCCGAGTCTTTTTCGAGTACTTTTGATGATTAAAAACTTATTAATCATTAAAGCGCTTGAAAAAAGGCTCTAAAATGATTCGCGCTTACGTTTTAAAAGTGATTTATTGAAAATACAATTACAAAATGTACAGCAATCGCAAACAGATCATAACGGCGTTTAAAATGTGACTGTTTTATAAGTTATTTTGAATAATATTTGACTCATCTAGACGATAAAAAACTGTTTGTTTATAACGGGACAATTTTTTTACTTTTTTTCAAGCAAGTTTCAACATTGTAAATTTCTGTTCATTAAAGTCAGTAATTTCGTCGTGTTAAGTTTGACTTTTAGTAAAAAGTGATTTAACTTTAAAAATAAAAAAAAATAATTTATAAATCGTTAAGTATTTCCGGAAGAGTTGGATTCTTTATTAATCTAGGACCAGCACAAAGCCAACCGCCGAAAATTGATTCCTTTTAACAATAATTAAAAGTAAGTAAATATTTTAACAAATAATTTATAATTAAAAAAATAAAATAAATAAATATTTTTCGTTTCAGATATTTTCCTCCTTTAATTTTAACGAACAGACAAAAATATATAAAAGCTGTGCTTCAAAAGCATTTTCTGTTTTTTGTTTATTTTTAATTGATTTATTTGTAATATATTTTAATATTTTATTAAATTTGAATAAAAATATACTAATGAATTTTATAAAAATTATTTTTTAGTAAAAAAAGAATAGAAATTACTCAAAAAATAGTCGCATACGATTAAAAATATGACTCAAAAAAGACTCGCAAGCGATTACAAATACGACTCAAAAATGACTCGAAAGAGACTCATAAATGATTATTAAACTACTGAAAAATGACTCGAAAACGACTCGAAACTGACCAGAAAAACGAGTCATAAATGACTCATCAAGAAGAGTCGCGGCTAGGGTACCATTTTCTCCCGCCAAATGAGTCATTTTCGACTCGAAGAAGAGCGCATATGCGATCGTTTTTAATCGCGCAGAGGTATCAAAAAAGACTCGAATTTGATTCAAATTTTCAAAAAATGCTGGCTGGGATACTGACTAAACAGGTGCTTTTCATAATATAAACACAACATGTTGTTTTTTATATTTATTTTTTATATTTCTTATAAAATATATGATTTTTGTATTTAATACCTTGTTCTTGCTATTTTATTTCATATATAACAATTGATCTGTTGTAAATATTATAAAACAAAAGTTTTTTATAATACCCTACTCCAGAGAGGTAGCATTTTAAACTTTGTTTCACCTTGCGAATTGAGAACTTAAAACAACTTAAATTCAATTAGATCAATCACAAATTTAATTGATTCTAAACCTGTTTTTAATTGAGTCAATTAATAGACTCAAACACTTAATATTAATGAAATCAATGAAAAATATAATTGATTCAATTAAAAATTTTTTAGATTAAACATAAATTTATATTAAAGACAAAAAATTTGAAAGAATTTATGAGGTAAGGTTGAGATAGCTAGAAATAGAATTGTAGTGTTGGAAACTGTCAAAATTTATTCTGTAGAAACTATAAATATTCACATATGTATATAAAAAACAATTTCGATATTTAAAATCCTACTGATGATAACACTAACTGGAGTGTTTGAAACCGGTATAGGAATATCAGAAATGTCTATAATTTTTAGAAACTCAATTTTTCTTCTGCATTTTTCCAACTTGAACCTTTATAAATTTAATGGGTTTTTTTTAATTTAATTGGTCTAACTAAAAATTTTTTGTTTAATAGTATAAACTTTTAATAGATAAATGCAGTCAGTAAAATTGATAGCTTTAATCAACATTAATTGAATCAATAAAAAATTAACTTGATTTTATCAAATTTTTATTTAATAGAATTAAGTCTTTAATTAATGAAAAACAGCAATATTAATTGATTCAATTAAAAAGTTAAAAGAATAAGTTTAAAATTAAATTTCCCAAGTAAAAATGTGAAGGATCAGTACTGATCCGAAAAATAGATCGCGAAGATTAGATAAGTTTTAATCGGACGGATACAACTTCATCCGAAAAATAGGTTTTATCTTATTATATAAACCTATTTTTCGGATAACATTGTATCCGTCCAATTAAAACTGATATAATCTTAGCGATCCATTTTTTCGAATCAGTACTGATCTTTCAAATCTCAGATCAGTACTGATCTTACTCCGATTAGTACTGATCTTTAAAATCTCGGATAAGATGTGATATTTAAGATATATACATACATTAAACATTTTTACTCGGGTGATTAAATTTAAAATGTATTTTATTCAAATAAAGTGTTTATTTATTCAATTATAAGTTTAATTGGTTCAAATAAATGTGTAATTGAAAATAAAAACATTATTCTAAAATAAATCTTCTTTCGACTATCCGATTTATCATCGCACAGACCAAACCACTCAAGTACGATACTCGATATTTGCAATGTAGGTTCACCTCCCAGAAAATTATAACGAAGGATAGGTTTTTGAAAACTCTTATTCTTACAAGGAAAGTATCTCACACCTTATGAACCAATTTGCCTGAAACTCAAAATATATATATAGAAGAGACGATTTTAAGGTTAGGACGGCTCTTCTTGTCGGCCATATCGGTGATTTGTAGGTACAAAAAATGGCGAAAAAATCGTTTTTTGGATTTTTTAGCCATATCTTCTTAAGAAACTATATAATGTTTTCATATGAGAAAAAATGTTTTTTAATACCAATCAAACGGTGGCATAACCTTGTAAAAATTCGGTTTCGTTAAAAAATTTTTTTACGAAAATGTGTAAATTTTGAGGGTACCCGCGAAATCCGTATGAATACGAAATAATCTTTATTGAATTTAGGTCAACACTTATTTTCGCTCTAGACGATATTCCTGTTAGTTTAAGAGTTATAAGAGTTTTCCTGAAGGTCCATTATGTTTCATAAGGAGACAACGAAACTTTTGAATACTGATATGGCCGATAAGCCGAGACACCAAACCTTACAAATTTTAAGTTTTAGGCAAATCGGTTCATAATGGTTGGAATACTTCCCTTGTAGGGAAAAATTCTATAATTTAGATAAGGAATGTATGATTTCCGGTGGAAAAAACTATTGTGAAAAGTACATTTTTGGTGTGCTTTGGTTTTTTCGATCTTCTAAAGTATCGGTTCAAGAAACTTGAAATATTGGATTTTCCGGATAAAAAACAACATTCTGGTAAAGCATCTTTTATAAATTCCAATTTTTAAAGGTAAAAATTGTAATTTGGTACTTTTTGTATCTTCAAAAATATGGGTTCTAGAAACTTTAAATTTTTAATGTAGGAGCACACAGCGTTAAGATATACTGAGACAGTTTAAATTGCAAATGAGTAAACAAGTGCGTTTTGGTACTTTTTCAATCTCCTTAAACTTGATTTTAAGATTTTCTGCTTTAAAAAAGGTAAAAACTTATAATTTGGTACTTTTTGTATCTTCAAAAACATGGGTTCTAGAAATTTTAAATTTAAAATGTAGGATCATCCAGCGTTAAGATGTAATGACACAGTTTAAATTGTAAATTAGTAAACAAGTGCGTTTTGGTACTTTTTCGATCTCCTTAAACTTGATTTTTAGAATGTTGGCTTCTGAATCGAAACAAAACATTCTGAAAAAAAGATTTTTAGGAATTTTTAATTCTAAGAGGGTAAAAAACGTAAAAAATATACTTTGGTACTTTTTTCTATTGATAAAAAACGTTTTTTTTTAATTTTTATTCTTCCAGCAAATAAAAAACATTTAGACATTTTTTTTGTTTAATTGACAAAATAGCTCAAAAATTGTACTTTGCTACTCTTTTATATTCTAAAATATTGGATCTAGAAACCTTAAATTTGAAATGTAGGAGCATTTAGCTATAAAATGTACTGAGATTTGTACTAGAAAGTTAAAATTTTAAAAAGGTAAAAAGTGTACTCTGGTACTTTTTCAATATACTTAAATAATGGTCATAAAAACTTGATTTTTGGAATGTAGACTTCTCCATTGAAACAAAACATTCTGAAAAAAGATTCTTAGAAATTTCTAATTCTAAGAGGGTAACAATAGTAAAAAATATAATTTGGTACTTTTTTGAATTCCTAAAAAAAAGCAAAACAACATTTTTTTGTTGAAATTTCCTTTCAAAGGCTTAAAAAAGGGGTTAAAAATCGCAATATTGGTACTTTTTCGTAACTGTTGATCTAAAGACCCTAGAATTTTCAAAATTGACGACTAAGAGATGAATAAATTTAGAAAAATAAATTTTTTCTTTGTCCAAAAAGGGTAAAAAAATTGTAACACAGAGTATTTTGATTAGAAGCCCTAAATATATATTATTTATGCTTTACCGTCATTCAAGCGATGTTCGTCTAAGTGAAGAATTTGATAGTTTTACACTTGGGCCAAGAGGATTAGGAAATTAATATTTCTCGGCCCTCCCCTTTTCGTGGGCGTAGATATTTTTATTTTTAAACGTTTTGGATGAAATATAAAAAGATTTGGCACACAAATATAAAGTTCTGCTAAGGCGTTTCAAATATCAATACCAAAATATATTTTCTCTTGTCTTTCCCTAGTTTTTTTTAGTGTTGTTGTCTCAGTGTTTTAACATATTATTAAGCAAGAAAATTTGTTGTTTTCATAAATATATATATGTTTGTATATGTTACCATACAATATAAATATATAAAATTTTTTTCTAATATAATTGCATGTTTTTTCCTGTTGTTCTTCTATTATAAATATGTAGGTATGTTGTTTTTCCTATAGTAGTCATAAATTGTGTTAGCTTTTGATACTAATTTACTTTTACATGTGTTAAGTAGGGCATGTAATGGTAATAAATTTCGGAAAAACAATATAAATAAATGTCGAAAAGGCAAATGAAAAGAAATTAATAGACATTTATAAATATGGTGAGAACAAAATACTTAATATATAAAAAAAAAATTTATAAGAAAAAAAGTTACCCAAGAGAGAAAGGAAGTGGATAATAAAACACACAAATATAATTATATTCAAATTAAATTAATCAACAACAAACAACAAAATCAATTGTGCTAGATTTGTTGTACTTAAACAAGTTGAGAGAAAATTAAAATGGAAATTTTACTTTTCAGATTTTTTAAATAATCCTGAAAATTACAAAAATTTTAAATATTTTTAAGAAAGTTGAAAACAATACCAAAAAATTTAATTATGTGAACAAAAAAACTTATAAGAAAACAATTCAGCGAAGGATTTCATGATAAATAAAGGATGTGTAAAGCAATTTTATATACTAAGCAAATATTTACTGCATTAGGCCTACTGCTTATTAAGCTTAGCTTAGTTATATTTGAATAGTAATATAAATTATAAAAATTGTTATTTTCATATATTTAACTAATTTTTGTACTGGAAAACTTAATTCAGCTAAACGTTTGTTAATATTTTGTTAGCTTAGTAATCATTTCTAAATAAATTTACTATATTCAGCTTATTGTAGCTGCGATGTACACAATTCAGCTAAGCTTAAGAGTTTTGTGATGAAAGCAGAAAAGTACAAATTTTTTGTTTTGAAAATATTTAACTTATTTTTGTAAGGGAAACATTAATTCAGCTACGATTTGTCTAATTTATAAAGAAATTTCATACAATCTTATTTTTGCAGTAGTGGGCTTAAGTCAATCGAGCTTTATACTTTTAAAATAAGTTTAAGTAAACCTTTTTTAATGTTATCATTGCGAATAACAAATACACTTTATGTTTGAAAAGTTTCAGCTCAGCTGAATTGAAATAAATTTATGAATTTTCAATCCGAAATTACGTTTTTATTAAATTCAATAAATTTTCTTTGATATATTTGCAATTCAGCAAAGCTGAATAACTATTAACTACCATATTTTGTGCGTTAAAAGTCATTTAAAGTACTCAATTGATAATCTTTTAATATATGAGCATTTTGACTAAGCTGAATTACAACTAGATCAGCTTAATCATAAGTTAGTTAAAAAACATCACAATTAAAGTATTTTTAAGTTTTAACATACTATATCATTGAACTAATAAATTCAGCTGAGCATATGTCAATGTTTTTAAAGAAACTTTATTTATTCAGCTAATTTTTACTAAAGTTAGACTAATTCAGCTAAGCGTTTTCATTAACTTAGTTCTATTATATTAATAAAATTGTAATTTTTTCTAATTTTAAACATATTTTTACACCGGAAAAGTTAATTCAGCTCAACTTTTGTTTATGTTTTGATAAAAAAAAGTAATTTTTTTAAGGGAAATTTTAATATTTTGCCTATTTTTTTAGCTAAATTGCAATAAATTTATGAATTTTTAATCCGAAATTATATTTTTATTGAGTTCAATTAAGTTTTTTTGCTATATATGCAATTCAGCATAGCTGAATAACTATTACCTACCATTTTTTCAGTATTAAAAGCCATTTAAGGTACTCAATTGATAACCTTTAAATATTTGCGCATTTTGAAAAAGCTGAATTACAACTAGATAAGCTTAATCATAAGCTAGTTTTAAAAAAACATCACAATTTAAGTATTTTTTAATTTTAACATACTATAATATTGAACTAATCAATTCAGCTAAGAAGCTCTTAATGTTTTTAAAGAAATTTTATGTATTCAGCTAATTTTTACTACAGTTACACTAATTCAGCTAAACCTTTTCATAAACTTAGTACTTGAATATTATTCAAATTGTATAATTTTCTTATTTTAAACATATTTTACACCGGAAAAGTTAATTCAGCTCTACTTTTCTTTATATTTTGATAAAAAAAAGTATTTTTTGAAGAGAAATTCTTATATTTAGCTAATTTTTGCGTTAATAGAAGTTATTCAGCTAGGCTTTTTTATATTTAAAGCAAAAATTTTTTGATTTTTTAAAACTGAATTTCGTTTAGTTAGCTAAATGTTCAGCAGTGGGCTCAATTCAGCTGAGCTATTTACACAATTGTAAATTCAGCACAATTCAGCTGAGATTTCATGATTCAGCTAAGCTTAATTGCTTATCTAATTCATATAAAACTTAATTATTATAAAACTAAAACAACTTTTCTTTAATATTTTAACAATTCAGCTTATCTGAATAAAATTTAACTATAAAATAAAACTAATAAAAAATTCATATATTTTAAATCTTTGGCTGAATAACACTTTTTTAAATTATGTGACTAACAAATTAATAAAATCATATTATATTTATTTTGTTAAAACCAATCTTAGCTGAATTACATAAAAAATATTAAAAAATATTAAATTTTCTTTAAAATCTGTCAAATAAATCGGCAAATCTGAATTCGGCATCTCTAAATTGCATTTTCAATAAAGTTGAGTTATAAATCTGAATTCAGCAAATCTGAATTATTACCCACCATATTTTTATGTTTAACACTTTTAAATTAAAACACAGAAATAACCGACCTGTTTAAAATTAACATAGCATTGCTGAATTGCATTTTTATTCAAGTTGTGTTATAATATATAATTTATAAAAATGTCTAAAAATAGCTATAAAAACTAATAAACAAATATATTTTTATTAAATTTTTACGGCTGAATTAAAATAAATTTCGCAAATATTGAAAAATCCTTATAATTTGTCAACTTTCCTTCAGCTGAATTACAATTAATATCAGAAATATTTAAAAACCAAATGATTTTTTTACAAACTACAAAATTTTGACCATTTCGCACTAAGAAATAAACAAATTACTTATTATTTTAAATAAAAAAAAACTTTAGCTGAATAGCATATCAATTAAATATATGGTCCATAAATTAATAAATTCAACTATGCTATGAACTAACTAAGCTGAATTACAAATAATTTTATAAATATTGAAATAATATAGCATTTTCTTTAGTATTTCAATAATTAAGCTAAGCTGAATTGTTAAATTACACTTGTAAGCATAAGCCACTGACACAATTAAACTACTAAAAAATAATATATCTCTGCTAAATTTCACTTTCATTTAAGTCTTGATATAAAATTTCCACAAATTAATAAACCCATAAAATCTTAATTTTCCTTTAATCAAATTAAGCTAAATTACAACAAATTTCACAAATATTAAACAAATTTTAAGTTCCCTAAAATTCAATCAACTTTTCTTTAATATTTCATCAACTCAGCTTAGCTGAATTACAGTTAACTACTAAAAATTGATGTCTAAACACTTTTAAGCATTAAATACATACACTACAGACTTATTACAAATCAATATAGCTTTGCTGAATTGCATTTTTTTTATTTGTTTCAAGAGTATTATAGTTTTTTACTTTTACCTGCATTATTTTGGGATTATTTTTCAACTTGAAAATGAAACTATACAATAGTTTTCATATGCTTAATTAAAAAACTTTTATGATTTCGTTCGTTTTTATTTTCGGTAGAGTTTATTTCTATTGCTGCAGCAATAGAAACTGAAAAAAAAAGTGAATAGAAAGTTTTTTTTTTTTTTGTTGCAGAGTTTCCTGTTAAACTCCTACAACAACTATGATTGTACCAGAAAAATAAAAACAAATGTGGCTTCAAATGAAAGTTAAATTGTAAGAACATTGTATGTTTTCCAAAAAAATAAAACTTTGTTTTTTATTTTTAATAAAAAAAATATAAAAACTAAATGTTATTTTGAATGTAAATAATGTATTTTTATTGTTTTTCTGAACAAAGTATATATCTGTGGCAATAGATAAAAATAGATTAAGTCGAAGATTTTTGTTTAAAAGGGGTTAAGGAAATATTACTTGAAGTAATCTCTACTTTGGCAAAAATTAGGAAAAAATTGTTCAAACAGAAAATTAGGAAGAAGTTTAAATCTGTCTGGACGAGCTGAATGTATCAAAGCTTCTTTAATTAAAGCTTTTTTAAAACCACGATACAATTTTTAATGAAAGCCAATAAGAGCTTTTTGAAGAAATCGTGATCAAAGTAATATTAAATTTTGAGATAGAGCTTTTATGAACAGAAAATTACCAAGAAATATAAATCTGTCTGGGCGAACTGAATGTATCAAAGCTTCTTTAATTAGAGCTTTTGTAGAACCACCATTTTTAACTAAAGCCAATAAGAGCTTTTTTAAGAAATCGTAATCAAAGTAATATTAAATTTTGAGATAGAGTTTTAATGACACAAAAAATATTTTTTTTTTCATTTAAAATTTTCTGTGACAATAGAAAATATTAGATTGAATTGAAGATGTTGGTTTAGAAAACATTACTTAAAATAATTTTCTGTATTAGAAAAAAGTATGAAAAAATTGTTCTAACAGAAAATTAGCCAGAAGTAAAAAAAAAATCGGAATGACATGAATGTATTAATTTGTTTGGTAAGTACCCAGGTGGCAAAATAAAAGCATCCTTGACAAACTCTGACTCTCCCTTTATGAAATCGCTGTCATCTTCATACAATTTTTTAAAATGTCTCCAATGACATGTCAGCAGTTGGTCACCAGTGTCCATCAGTATTGGTGACCACCAAAAATTGTACGAAGATGTCAGCAATTTTATAAAAAGAGAGTCAGCAGTATGTAAGGGGTAATTTATTTTGCCGACTGGGTACTTAAAGCTTCTTTAATTAGACCTTTTGTAGAAGCAAGATCAAATTTTTAATGAAAATTTATAAGAGCTTTTTTAAGAAATGGTGATTAAAGTAATATTTAATATTGCTTTTAAATTACGGAAAATAACAGCAATTTCAATTTTTAAATAAAGCTTTTCAGCAAGAGCTTTCTAAAACCCAAATTACTTTTTAATTCAGAGCTTTGATAAAACCGCGATTGCATTTCATATTTGATTAGTAATTAAAAGAGTTAAAATTGGAGCTTTTATGAAACCACGACTGCTTTTCATATTTGATGAGTTATGGAAGGTTTTTAAATTAGATCTTTAATGAAATCAAGGCTATTTTTCGTTTTTTGTAAGAAATTGTTAGTTTTTTAAATAAAGCTTTATTAAAATTAAAATTGCTTTTTATATTTCATAAGTACCTTAATATTTTTACATTAGAGTTTTTAAAAAACCAATGATTTTCACATTTAAGAAGTAATTGTAGCTTCTTCAACAAGAGCTTGGATAAACCACTTCTACTTTTCATATTTGATACGTAACACTAGGCTTTTAAAGTAAAGCTTTTGCAAAACCGCGATTAATTGTAGGTTTTTCAACAGGAGCTTCGATAAACTACTTTTGTGTCTCATATTTGATACGTAATTGTAGGTTTTTAAGGTAAAGCTTTTTCAAAACCACTATTACTTTGTACATTTTTTAGTAATTGTAAGTTTTAATATTAAAGCTTTTATAAAGGCATGAATGTTGCTCATATTTAATAAGTTATTGCAATTTTTTAAGTTAGAGCTTTTATAATTCAGATTATGGTTATGAAACCACGAATAAATTTTAAGCGCATATAATTTATTTAATAATGAGAGCTTAAAAGAAAACTTGTTTAAAGTAATAATTAATCTTCCACAAAAGGTGATTAGTAAGAGCTTTTGTGATACGACACTTACAATTACTATACAATTTTTAAATAAAGCTTTTTAGCAAAGCTTTTCTTAAACCACATTTGCTTTCCAAATAAGAGCTTTTATAAAACCACGATTTAAATTTTAATTTAATTTTAAATTAAAGGTTTTTAATGAAAGTAATTAACATTAAATAAAAGCTTTTCATTAAAAGTTACTGCTATTAGCTTACTTTAACATAACTTATATTACCTTATTGCCATAGTTATAATTCTGATTTAATTGTAATTTAAATTCTACCCCCAAAACTTATATGAGAGAGGTAGCATAAAACTATATTTTGTTGATTTTAAGAATTTTTTTTTGTGCTAAATAAATAAGAAAAACAATTCAAATAATTGCTACAACTTTGTAGGTGTAAAATTAAAAAAAGTTTTAAAAGCCAAACAATAAAATAAACTAAATTTAAATTAATTACAATGAAAAGGTAACAGAAGCTTCATGAAACAATGTATTAAAAAAGTAAAATTATTTTTTGGTAGATGAAAGCTTAACTTACAATTAGTTATAAAAGATTTTCCTCAAAATCGTCATATTATTTTGTTTTTTGTATAGTCATTTTATTTAGGTTTCACTGTTGTATATTATTTTTATTATTTATATATTATTGCAAACACTTGATTTTAAACACACATTTTTTTATAAAACCTTTTTAATATAAATTTAATATATTTTTTTTTTTTTCATTTCCAGAAAACCTTAAGTAAAGTTTTATTAAAATGGATAACAAATACTTACACATTATGCCAGCAAAACAACCATAAATCGATGTTATATCATTGGAGAGCTTCGGCTAAATACAAACATCTGTAAATAAAAAGAATAAAGAGAAATCAGTAAAAAAAAATTAACAAAAAATTAAAAAATATTGTATGATAATAAAAAGTTTTAATAAAGTTGATGTACTGTTAAAAAAATATTTTTTAGTTTTTTGCATTTTTATTAAAGGAATATGTAGAACATCTCATCTCAAAAAGCGAAAAAAATTATCTAATCAAAATTTGTTGAAATTAACGCAATTTACAGTAGAAAATGAAAAAGGAGTAGTCAATTCAAATAAAAGAGGTGAATAAAAATAACAAGAAACAAAAAAATATGCGCGCGCCCCCAGCATTCGCCATCTTCCGAATTGAAACAGCACCACAAACAGCACAAAAAAATAATAACACTGTGCTACAATAAACACAAAATCGAATATACCTTTGAATTTAGGTAGTTAAGGTTTTAGGTCTCGTCGAAAAGATTAAAAAATACCCATCAAATTTGACAGACACCCTCAAATTTTAAAGTTATTGTCAAAAAACGTTTTTTTTTTGGGCTTTTCTCACTAAACCATGTGTAACTTAAAAAGTTTTCAACCGATTTTCAATTTTTTAACGGTTTTGGATAAAAGAAGGATAGGGCTTTTTATGTGTGTGAATTGGTCCATACATATAAGAAAGATATGTATTGATTTTTTCAAAAATATCCAATTTTTTTGTTATTTTACGAAAATTTTTTGTGTTTATCGATTTTTTTCTGCTATAGTTCGCTCAACAATATTAATATTTATAAACGTATTCTTAAAGAAAATTTAATTGTGAATAAGATGAGCTCTATGCCAAAAAAATCGAATAACAATTGACAGAGTTGTGATAATTTTTCTAAAAAAGAAAATTAAGAATTTGCATGAAATTGCGTTCAGACAACCCAGGCAAAAAAAAATAAAACAAGTAGAAAAGTTAAATTCGACTTGGCTGAATCTATGAATACCCTCCACAATGCCCATTTTAAGTGATAGTAAATTTTCTGGCGTGAAAAAAAATAACAGTTTTGATTGGAAATAATTTATTTTGTGTAAAAATTTTTTTTTAGTAATTTTTGACAAAAAAAAAAAATAATTTACTAATTTTTTTTTTTGAGTGTAAAATTTTTTTTGAGTGTAAAATTTTTTTCGAGTGTATTTTTTTTTTTTTGTTTTGGTATAAAAATATTTTTGAGTGACAAAAATACGTTGTAAAATATTTTTGTGACTTACCAATGTTTCTAAAACAGGTTTAACGGGTTTTCAACACGTGAATTTAAGGTGAAGCTAATCTGAAATTCATGGTTTCGCTAATAACTTTTGAACCACTGGACCGATTTGGGTGAAATTCAATATGAACTGGGCTGGAGAAACGACAAATGTATATGCCAAGCTTCAGCATCCTCAGAATTGCTTTTCTAAAGTTATAGTGCTTTTTATCTCATAAATTCACGAAAAACCCTTGCCGAAATTCAGTCTTTTGCTCATAACTTTTGAACCACTGGACCGATTTCGCTGGATTGCAATACCAACCTGACCGGGTAAATGCCCAACATATATGCCAAACTTCAGGAGCCTCCGTAAAGTCTTTCAAAAGTTAACGTGTTTTTAACAGACAGACAGACAGACAGACAGACAGACAGACAGACAGACAGACAGACGGAGAGACGGACGGACGGACGGACATCGCTAGATCGTCTTAAAATCGATCGAGGATCATGAATATATATACTTTATGGGGTCCTAGACCAATTTTTCGAGGTGTTACAAACGGAATGACAAACTTATATATACCCTCTATCACTAGAGTGGAGGGTATAAAAATAAACGAACATACTGAGAGGTCGCGTATCATTATTTTAAAGGTTTGTGGCCCCCTGAATTCTAATTTGACCTTGAAATTGCGCTATCTTATGAAGTTTTTGTTATTAAATATCTCAAAAACATGACGCGATAGAGCAATTTAAAGGCCAGATTCGGATTTAGCGCGCCAAAAACCTTTAAAAATATTGTACATGACCTCTTTTGATAATTTTTATACCCTACACCACACTGTGGTACAGAGTATAATGAGTTTGTGCTGATGTTTGTAACTACCCGAAATATTGGTCCTAGACCCACCTTTAAGTATACCGATCGACTCAGAATCACTTTTTGAGTCGATTTAGCGATGTCCGTCCGTACGTCCGTCTGTCCGTCCGTCTATCTGTCTGTCCATGTAAACGGTGTAAACACGATACAGGTCGCAATTTTTAATCAATTGACTTGAAATTTGAAACTTAAGTCTCACTTGGCCCAAGGACGAAGCCTATTGAAATTGGAAAAAATCGGTCCATATTTAGACCTAGCCCCCATACAAAGGTCCTCTTTAGTTTTGGCTCAAATGACTCTAATAACCGTATTATAGAAGGTATCGCTTTGAAATTTGGATGGTAAACATGTTTTGTCTTCACATATCATCATTCCGAATTTCAAAGAAATCGGACTAGTTCTTCTTGTAGCCCCCATACAAACCACCTTCCCGATTTTCACATAAATGTCTCAAATTTCATGAAAATAGAAAATATTTAATTAAAATTTTGTTTGTGTATGTTAAACGCGTACTTAAATAACCTTATCAAACCTGATAATCATCGGACCAGTTTTGGACTCAGGCCCCTTGTGAAAATTTCGCCCGATATTCAGTTAAAGCGGTTTATTGTCAACAAATAGAAGCCTATTTCACTCAAATTTGATTTGTGAGTGTTTTCTTCACTTATTAAAGGTTTTACAACATATAGATCTAATCGATCCATGGGACCCATTTTCCGGGAAACCTTGGTGTAGGGTATTATATGGTCGGTCTTGACCGACTATAATTTTCTTACTTGTTTTTTTTTTTGCCTGGGTTATCTGAACGGCGATTTCCTGCTAAATCTTAATTTTATTTTTTAGAAAAATTATCACAACTCTGTCAATTCTTATCTGATTTTTTCAGGATAGTGCTCATGATAGTGCTCATCATTCAGAATTAAATTTTCTTTAAAAATACGTTCATAAATATAAAGGTTGTTAAACGAACTATAGCGGAAAAAAATTGATAAACTCAAAAAATTTTAAAAAAATAGCAAAAAAATAGATATTATAGAAAAAATCAATAGATATCTTTCTTATATGTATAGACCAATTTGCACACGTGGAAAGCCCCATCCTTCTTCTATCCAAAACCATTAAAAAATTTAAAATCGGTTGAAAATTTTCTGAATTACATAAGGTTTAGTGAGCAAAATCCCAAAAAAACGTTTTTTGACAATTACTTAAAATTTTGAGGGTGTCTGGCAAGCTTAATGGCCATTTTTGTGATCTACTCGACAAAACCAACAACCTATACCATGTCACATCAGAAGTAATTTTCCACTGTAGCACAGTGAAATTAAATAAAAGGCACCTGCCACGGAATTCGATCATAACCACCGCTGCATTATAATCTAGCATACTTGAACTTGGCTACAATTTTACAAATACCATAAAATGTTGGTATATTTAAACATTGTGTGTAAAATATTTAATTTAACGGATAATATTTGTAATTCTTTCAAATATATGAATCTTCCATCTTTTTACACCCTCCAACCACAGTATGGGGGTATACTCACTTTGTCATTCCGTGTGCAACACTTCGAAATATCGGTCGGGGAGCCCATAAAGTATACTTTCAAAAAATCTTCTTACTGATACACACAAAAAATTATTGGCAAAAAAATTTCAAATAAATCTATTGATCAACAAAATTTAAATGATTCAATTATTGTTTTGATCCACATTTTTGTAATTTTCTTTAACTATCAAATTACAAATATTCAACATACTAAATTTTATTTCGCTTCAATTTATTTGAATTATCGGTAACATATTGGAAAGCAAAAAATATGAATTTCTTCATAATTTTTCCATGAGCTTAAAATTTATTTGTTAAATCAATAATTATTTTAATTGACTTTAAATAAAAAACTGATCAATTTTTTTATCAAAATCGAAAAAGTGATTATGTTTAGTAAATTTCAATATATATCGACCTTTTTATAAGTTTTATGTTTTATGTTTTAGAATTTCTAATCAGGCTTTTAAGGTCTGTATTTTTATTTAAATAAAAGACAATTTATTTTTTTTTTTTTGTGATTAATTGAAAAAAAAAATCAATTAATCACTTACAATTTGATGATCGATATAACAATTTTCTTCATCGGAGGAGTTTCAATTAAAAAAATTAATTGAATCCGCGTTTTTGTTGATTGACATTCGTTTTAAATTCTTTCTGTGTAGCTTACATAATACCATGATTAAAGTTTTTGTTTAAATTTTAATAATTAAAAGCTTTTGTTATACCACCGGCAAAGTATGAGTTCAATTTCAAATAAAGCTTTTAAAAAAGCCACAATAGCTTAATATAAAATCCAACAGTTTATTAGCTTAACTTTGATTTTAATAATACCTGAATTTTCTTTTATTTTATATAAATTTACCCTGTAAATAATTTTAACTTTTATCTGATTTTTTCTGTACCTATATCCTTACCAGCATTTAATGCAAATAGTAAAAACAATTTATTTTAAGTCTTAAAATTCATTTTAATGCTCTTAATTTTTATGAACCCATTTAATAAAAAAATATGAAAAATATTCCATTGTTTCCTTGCAATTTCCAGCAAACAAAAAAAAAAATCTACATATATGAAATATTTTAATTTGGTGGACATTTTTGTTGCGCCACCACTCGCAAACATTTCATTTTGCCATATTTAATACAGTTATGGTATGTAAATAATCATAAAATGTCCTTTTTTGTTTTACTCAATACAATCCAAAGGATATTAAAACATATTTGTGTTGCATTTTTATACCCTGCACTAGAGTGACGGAGGAGAAAATATAAATTTGACATACAGTTTGTAACATAGCGAAATATCGGTTATTAAAAACATTTTTATATTCATGTTTCACGATCCAGAGACATAGGACGATCTGAAACAGTTGTGTCCAAGAAGAGAAATGATACTGTATTGTTGGGTTTGTCACAAAACTGAGAGTGTATTAGTTGTATTGCACTGACAGAAATCTATAAAATATATCTATGCTTCGTTGAATGCTAGCAAGCAACTGATTGATTTTTATACCCTCCACTCTAGTGATATAGGGAAGAGATGGGCACATGAGCAGATTAGAGCGTGATTTACGTGATAGACGCGTCAATGTGACTGATTTCAATTATACTCACGTGATTGTGAGTGAGTGTGAGTGGAGAAATGAGTGTGCGTGAGTAAGATTTTTGCGTGAGTGAGTGTGCGTGAGTCAATTTTTTTTGCGGGAGTTTGCGTGATTTAATTTCTTTATTATTTCCTTTTGTACCAAAAAAGCAACAAAAAATTGTAAAGTATAGCTCAATTTAATATTTCGTTCCGAAAAAAGCAAAAAAAAAAATGTAAAATTTCGCTAACCTTTAAATTTTGCTGAAAATTTTGAAAGATTTTTTATATTTAAGTTTTTTGAATTTTTTTTTGTATAAATAAGTGTTTTGTGAGTGTGAGTCAATGTGAGTGTGAGTGAAGCTTGCGTGAGTGTGAGTTGTATTAAATTTACTCACGTGATTGTGAGTGAGTGTGAGTAGAAAAAATATGCTCATGAGTGAGTGTGCCTGATTCAAAAATTCCTGTCGTGAGCGTGAGTGAGTCATCACTCACGCACCCATCTCTAATAGAGAGTATATATAAGTTTGTCATTTCGTTTGTAACGCCTCGAAATATTGGTATAGGACCCCATAAAGTACATATATTCATGATCCTCGATCGATTTTAAAACAATCTAGCGATGTCCGTCGGTCTGTCTGTTGAAAACATGCTTACCTTTGAAAGACTACGGAGGCTCCTGAGGTTTGGCACATATGTTGGGCATTTACCTGGTCAGGTTGGTATTGCAATACAGCGCAATCGGTCCAGTGGTTCAAAAGTTATGGACAAAAGACTGAATTTAGGCAAGCGTTTTTCGTGAATTTACGATATAAAAAACCCGCTAACTTTCGAAAGGCAATTCTGATAATGCTAAAGCTTGGCATATATATTTTTCGTTCCCCTGGCCTGGTTCGTATTGAATTTCAGGCAAAGCGGTCCAGTGGTACAAAAGTTATAAGCTAAACCGTGAATTTTAAATTGGGTTCGCCTTAAATTTACGTGTTGAAAACCCGTTAAACATGTTTTAAAAATATTCGTAAGTCACAAAAAAAATTTACAACGTATTTTTGTCCCTCAAAAAAAAGTGCACTCGAAAAAAATTGTACAGTCAAAAAAAATTACACTAAAAAAAAAATTTACACTCAAAAAAAAAATTTACACTCAAAAAAAAATTTACACTCAAAAAAAAATTTAGTAAATTATTCTTTTTTTTTTCAAAAATTACTTAAAAAAAAAGTTTTTTTATATAATATGTAAATAAATTATGATAAAATATTTTAATCAAAAATATATTTTTTTCACATTAGAAAATTTACTATCGCTTAAAAAGGGCATTGTGGAGGGTATCCAGAGATTCGGCCAAGTCGAATTAAACTTTTAAATAATACTACTAGGGTATTCAATCGATTAACCGTTAATCGGTTAACCGATTAATTTTGGTCGATTAACTGTTCGAATAATTTAAAATTGTCAATTTTCAAATAACAAATAAACCGATTAATTTGTGTCGATTAACCGATTAACAGAAGTTATTTTTTTTAGTACTTTTACCAATTTTATTGCTTTATTTTGTGTTTTGATGTTTTATTTTTAATTTAAATTACAGTTCTGAGTTTAAAAAAAAGGTCTAAAAAAAATTATCAAACTCTCGTTTAGCAATGTGTAAAAACGTCTTTAAGAAAATATTTTATCGAGGTCCTAAAAAGATATTTCGGTTTAAAAAAAAAAACAAACTTAGTAACCCTAGCCAATTTTTTTATACATTGCCAACAGAAGATCCGAATCTGGCCTTAGAACTGATCTATCTTATCTTTGTATTTATATTTATGATTGACAATACTGAATAAACTTAGATTTTCGCAATGTTCGTGACCCTATAAAACCGCGAATTATTTTATGATGTATAAGTAGTTCAGCACATCTGAAAATACTACTATTTTTCTGCAAAATACTTTTGGAAACACTTATTCTTAGATATGTTTTTTCATTACGGAGATATCGACCGATGAAATTATTGCAATAAAATAAAAGAAAACAAATTTGGAAACCAAACATTTTTTTGTTGATATTTTTAGTACCGGATTCGAAACTCTTTAAGGGGTACATTAAAGTCCGGCAGCAATTTGGGTCAGTTTTTTCTTTTTATAAAAATTGCGTTGTTTTATTTTTACATTTTTTTCATTGAATAGGACCCAATTTAAATTGGTCAAATTTTTCAGGGTGCCATACAAAAATTCTTTATTTGGTATTTAAAGCTTCGCCATAGCGGGTATAAAATTCTTATTAATGAAGTTCTTAAAAGTATATACAGTTCGTGGTTTTATATTCAATTTAAATTTTAAATTGATATTATTCGGTTAACCGAATAATTCAAATTTAACCGATTATTAACCGATTAAATCTCAACCCCGATTAATTATTTGCTCGATTAACCGATTAAACCAAAACCTCGATTAATTGAATACCCTAAATACTACTAAACATCAAAAAATCAGACTGGGACAAGACCTTATACACTTGATTACAATAGTTCTTCTGGCCAAAAATCCTATTTCCAAACTTTTCCATCATATTAGGATTTTGAGAAAATTGAGGTCAAATTTCCAAAAAAAAATCGCCGTTTGGGCATTTTATTGAAAACTATAGCGAATGAACCTGATATGATGGCGACTTCAAGATAAGTCGAAGGTAAACCTTACAACATTATGGTCAGTCACCCTAACCCTTTGGGCACCAATTGTCTTTTAGTGAACTCCTATTCCCCAGTATGGAAAAAAAAGTTTTTTGGGGAAAATACCTTATTAACAGATCAATTGGTGCTAAAAACGATTAAAGTGACTGTAACTCAAAAAGTAACTCGAAAAGTAACTCAAATGAGTTATACATCTAAAAAAAAGCAACGTTTGAGCTCTATCCTTGACTTTTTTTTAAGTCGTCCGCACATCGGGTTTATCCGCTATGAGTTGTCAAATATATCCAAAAACGCGATTTATTTTTAAATCAAATTTCTTAAAAACATGATCTAATGGAAAAGTTTTTATCAAACAAGGTGGCGAGCCCTACTTCGTTGAATGATGGCAAGCAACTGATTTATTTATTTTTTTTTTTTCTTACGTCCTCTGTTTTTATTTTCGTTGACGTTCGGGTTGTATAGAGACACAACTTTGAAAGAAAGGAGAAAGATTACTAATGCTTGATATATTTATTTATCACAGTCCTGATCAGATTGGTATTGCATTTCAGCGAAATCGATTAATAAAGTTGGAGAGAAAACGTCAGAACACCCCAAATATTTAGTGAGTCATAAACAAATATTTCGTGGAGCTTTCACACTTAAAACAAGTAAAAAAGTTAAATTCGGCCTTGCCGAATGTAATGATACCAACGACAATTTCAAAAAGATTATTGCAAAAAACTTTATTTAAAAGAAACCTTCTTTTGAAAAAAAAAAATTTTTGAAAAAAAATTTTCGCAAAAAAAAAATTGTGGTAAAAAAATCTGTGATTTTTTTCTTTTTTTGTCAAGAAATATGTTTTTACTTGTTTAAATACCATACGGTGTTCAATTATGCTCACATATGTCAATCAGCAGCCGAATCAAAGCATTTTGTATTTTTAGGTTATGTTGAATGTACCAATATTTTTGAGGTGTTCTTACATTTTCGTTCATAAATTTTGAACCGCTCAACCGATATCGCTCAAATGCAATACCAAACTGCTCGGCAGAACTTCCAATAAATACGTTTCAGTTTCAGTCATCTCCGTGATATCGCTAGAATGTCTTAAAATCGGTCATATAAACTTTATGGGGTCTTAGACCGATATTTCGATTAGTTAGAAATGGAATGACAAACTAATAATATACCCTCTACCACTAATTGTAAGTGGAGGGTATAAAAATTAGCCAACTAAAGAAAATTATCACTCAAAATCTTTTTTGTTAAAAATTTGTTCTTTATTATGCAGGGTATTCATGGTTTCGACCTAGCTGAAATTTAAATCCTTACTTATTTTTATTTATTTAACAATATATGACAATGTCAAGCCATAATATGTTTCGTATATTTAAAATATTGCATATGCGTATCCCAGCAATAATTACACAGTGCAACAATCAAACTTGAATTGGGATGAAACCAAAAGCAAATGAAAGTTGACATATTCCATAGCAATTCCCTCAAGCCTTTTTAAAGTTGGTGAACTATTGATATAATTACAATTACTTGAAAACTAAATAAGAGGCGTATACTTAATTTTGTAATTTCCTTTAATAACAATCATACGCAACACTGTGGAGCGTTCGCAGCGAAATTCATACAGGTTATAACTAACGTAATTTCGAGCTTAAGTGCACCACCAGGGGCCCCTAAAGTAGAACATATTTAACATACAAAAAATTTAAATACTTTAAAATCACTAACTTCAAATGCGTGTTAAATAAAATCTAGCACTAAACTAAAAAAGCCTTCAGTGTTTTTGTAATGAAAAATGTAAACTTTAATATGCTGTTGGTTTCATCCCATTCCTCGAAAAGTTCGATTTTGCATCACTGTGTTATTTTTCCATATAAGTAGTGAGTTGCTATGTACTAATGATGACCACTTTTTGGAACTGGGTTCATTTTAGTTAAAACCCATAATTTAAATTCTTAAATAATTCAACTCGCCACTTTTTCTGCAGAAATGTTTTTAAAAATTATATTCCTAGAACTGCTGACAATCCTTAAAAAAATTTTACTGGGATCTCCATAAAAAAATAATAATTTAAATAAGGTCAACAAAAGATAGTTATTTCATATATTTTTTTTTTTTTTTTTAATAAGAGTATGTAAATTATATAAGAAATATAAATCAACTTTAATCAAGTATAAAAAACAGATGGGTTTAACGAAAAGGCTTTTACGACGTTATTAACAACGAAAAAAAAAAAAATGTTTGGTAATAAAAAAATTTTAAGCATTAATTTTGTTTTTAATCTTGAGGAATTTGCCTTTTTTTAATATTTATAAGTTGTCATTTTATCGCAAATTATAATGCAATACCTACAGCTGCTTAATTATTTCAATAAATTTTGAATGCAATTTAAAGAAGTGAAATATTAATAATTAAAAGTAATTCTTCTTAAAATATACTGAAACTGGTGTATCAAATTTATATTAAGATTTATTTAAGATTTTTAATACGAGCTTTTAAAAGCCACAAGTAACAAATTTGTGCTGGCTTTAAATTGAGCTTTTAAAGTTATCATAAAAATTATGAATACTGTTTTCCGTACCCAAAAAAGAGCTCTTCAATAATAGATTTTATAATGCTTTGATAAGTAAAGGCTTTCCATATTTTTATAACCTCCACTCTAGTGATAGAATGTATATATAAGTTTGTCATACCGTTTGTAACACCTCGAAATAATGGTCTAGGACCCCATAAAGTATATATATTCATGATCCTCAATCGATTTTAAGACGATCTAGCGATGTCCGTCCGTCTGTCTGTTGAAAACACTCTTACTTAAAAAAAAAAACTTTATGGATGCTCCTGAAGTTTCAAAAGTTATAAGCAAAAGAGTGAATTTCAGCAAGGGTTTTACGCGAATTTACAAGTTAAAAAAAAAAACATGTTTACATTAAGTTGGCGAAGCTTGGCATATATATGTATTTGTCGTTCCACGGGACTGGTTCGTATTGAATTTCATCTAAATCGGTCCCAGTGGTTCAAAAGTTGTTAGGAAAACCGTGAATACTTATAAGATTGGTTTTACATTAAACTCACGTGCTGAAAAAACCGAGCTTTAAAAGCATTTGTAAGCCACAAAATTACTTTAAAAAGTATTTTTTCCATTCAGAAATATTTTTACACTAAAAAAAAAATTTACACTCGAAAAAAATTTTACACTCAAACAAAAAATAGTAATTTTTCTTTTTTTTTCAAAAAAGACAAAGAAAAGTTTTTTACTCAAAATAAAATATTTCTAATCAAAATTGTTCATTTTTGGTAGAGGGAATTAATAGATCGGGCCATGTCGAATTTAACTTTTCTACTTGTTTTTTTATGTTTTATGCTTCATCGTTGCAAAAGAAATATATGGGGCATTCCATGTCCATGTCGGTATCAAAAGATATCGAATTTTTAAAAATTGGAAGTTTGTTCCTACAAAAAATTTTTGCCCAGGAGGATCGTGGGATAACGATTATTACTATTTTTTAAAATTTTTTGAAAATAATTTATTGTAATTTTCCAATCTTAAAATCATTTCTACAGCTCCAATGGTGCATCATAGAGCGGTCATATCCAAAACCGACCCCATTAATTTTTACGTCTACATATTTCTTTGGAACAGACTAATACCCTATCTCCAATTTCTAAAGGGCTCCCACACAAAGCGACATTTTTTAAAAATTGCTCCAACCGCTCTTACTGCCCTAATAGTGCCCTTAGAGCAACAAAATGTATGACCGACCCACAATATTTTTTTAGTCTAAACATTTTCTCTGAACACACCTACCCTCTATCTTTAACCGTTAAGGCGGTCCCCATACAATTTCTTTTATTTTTTGTAAATTTGTTTTATTTAATCAGCTTCTACCGGTCCAATGGTGCGTCCGAGAGGGGTCATTACTGAGACCGACCCGCATTCATTTTTACCCTTCAACATTTTTTCAAACATACCTACGCCCTAACTCCGCTCCCTAAGTAGGCTCCCATACAAATAACAGTTGGAGCAAATTTTATAAAAATTTAATTTTGAATGGAAGCCTACTTAGGGAGTGGAGATAGGGCGTAGGTATGTTTCAAAAAAATGTTGTAGGGTAAAAATAAATGGGGGTCGGTCTCACTAATGACCCCTTTCGGACGCACCATTAGACCGGTAGAAGTTGATTAAATAAAACAAATTTACAAAAAATAAAAAAAAATTGTATGGGGATCGCCTTAACAATTAGAGATAGAGGGTAGGTGTGTTCAGAGAAAATGTTTGGACTAAAAAAATATTGTGGGTCCGTCATATATTTTGTTGCTCTAAGGGCACTATTTGGGCAGTTAGAGCGGTTGGAGCAATTTTTAAAAAATGTCGTTTTGTGTGGGTGCCCCCCTAGAAATTGGAGATAGGGTATTACTAGTTTGTTCCAAAGAAATGTTAAGACGTAAAAATTAATGGGGGTCGTATGACGTACCATTGGAGCAGTAGAAATGATTTAAATAGAGTTTGCAAATAATCGAGATATTTCATAATCGCGATTACGATTAAAAAAATTGCCGTTAATCGCGATTACGATTAATCGATTTTTTTTAATAATTTGAGTTTCAATATCTTTAAAAATATATTTTGAAACTTACGTTTAATAACGTATTTTTTAGAACAAAAACTATTATTTTTAAGAAATAAAATTAAAAGCTTTCGAACTTTCCCAGTAAAAATAATTTGAGATTTTGGCACCACAGTCTCTTTTTATACCCTCCACTTAGTAATAGAGGGTATATATAAGTTTATCGGCACCCTGAAAAATGGCCCCAATGCAAAATGGCCCCAACGCCAAAAATGAAAAATGGCCCCAGTTTTGGGGTCTTTTTGAAAATGAAATTTCACCCCACTTTGAAATATGAAATATGGCCCCAATTCTGTGTGAAAAAATGCCCCAAAAAATTAGAACCATTTTTCTGAAAATGAAAAAAGGCCCCAAATTTCAATATGAAAAATGACCCCAAAAAAAATATGTATTTTTGCCAAACCATTATAAATAAAATGTTCATTCAGTCAATTTCATTTAATTTCAGTCCATAATTATAAATTGTAATTAATAATTATAAATTTAAAATAACTCCCAATGAAATTATTTTTTTTTATTTAAAACTTTTGAGTTGTATTAACGCCATAAAAGATATTATTGACGCTTTCGGGCTGCTGCTTAAGCTGTGTTTACATCATATGATTTTCGGTATGATTTTATCTCGGTACACATGCAAAACATCGACGATAGTTTGTGTAAATACCGAAAATCCTATGATGTAAACACAGTTTTATGGTGGGTTTACATCATTGAATTTTCGGTATGATTTGATTTTGACACCCATTATAGTTCTCATGATTATTCATATCTTAAAAGCACCCGTGTAAAAACTTCTATATAATTAAGTGAATTTAAGAAAGGTAAAAAATATATTCTATTTTATTAACCCACTCGAAGAAGTTGGAATCAAATATATTCTTTGATGACTTATCGTTTCTAGGATTCTGTATAATGGCAGTAGCAATAATACATATTTGTGTTGAAAAACTTTGAAAGCATATTGATGTGAAGAAAGCGCCGCAGGCGAAAAATTTTTACAAGAGATTTTAACAAAAAATTAAAAAAAAATCGCGCGATTTTTTTTTAATTTTTTGTTAAAATCTCTTGTAAAAATTTTTCGCCTGCGGCGCTTTCTTTACACCTATATGATTTTAAAGTTTAAAAAAAAAAATAATTCACTTAAGTAACTCGGAAATAAAATTTAAGTAGGTTTTTATAATACCGAAAGACCAACGGACCTCAGAGTAAATGTGTGCTCACGTAAAGCGTAAGCAACCACTTAAAACCTATACCAAAATGAAATTAACATTTCAAATAATCTATCCAAGTTCCTTCCTACTTTTTGTTTTGTCACTTCAGATTTTTGTTTTGTTGTATTAAAATATTAAAACATAAAGTACTGCTGCCCAAAAAAAAATTATTTTGCGGAGAGGGTGACTTTAATGTTTGTTATCCTTAAGTCCGACCTAAGTCCGGCTACGCAGAAAATCTTTAAAGCAAAAAAAAAATTTTCACACAGATTTTGTACACATATTAATAAATGCATGCCAATTGTTAAAAGTCTTAATTTAAATATGACGGGGATTATGTGGAAACAATTTTACTATTTTTATTAAATTTGGGGCCATTATTAATTCTGCAAAATACCCTTAAATCAAAAAATGAAAAATGGCCCTATTAATTTTGGGGTCATATAAAAATGAAAAATGGCCCCAAATTAAAAGGAAAAATTATCCCAAAAAACTAGGAAAAATTACCCCAAATTTTCGTGTTGTTGTACTCCATATAAAAATTTGGGGCCATTTTTCATTTTCGTTTTGGGGCCATTTTGCATTGGGGTAATTTTTCATGGTGCCAAGTTTATCATTCCGTTTGTAACTCATCGAAATATGGGTCTGGGACCCCATAAAGTGTATATATTCATGATGCCATATCGATTTTAAGACATTCTAGCGATGTCCGTCTGTCTGTCTGTGAAAAATGCTATCACGGACAAAATATTGCACACAGATGACTGAAACTTAACACATTTATTGGAAGTTCTCCCGAGAAGTTTGGTATTGCGTTGCCATATCGGTTCAGCGGTTCAAAAGTTATGAACGAAAATATAAACACACCTCAAAAATTTTAGTACATTCAACATAACCTAAAAATACAAAATGCTTTAATTCGGCTTCTGGTTGACATATGTGAACATAATTGAACACCAAATGGTATTTATACAAGTACGAACATATTTTTTTACAAAAAAAAAAAAGAAAAAAATCGCGTATTTTTTTTACCAAAATTTTTTTTTTTAATTTTTTAAAAATTTTTTTTTTTTTTTAAGTAATTTCCTTTTAAATAAAGTTTTTTGCAATAATCTTTTTGAAATTGTGGAGGGTATCACTACATTCGGCAAGGCCGAATTTGACTTTTTTACTTGTTGTTTACTCTGGTTTATTTTATATGGTGCTCAAAAAAAAATAAGTTGGTAGATATTGACCCCAACTTACCCTAGATATATTCATTCGGAGGTAAAAATACGTCTCACAAAAATTAAGAACGATCGGACATGGGTAAGGCGTTCCGCATGGGCCTTGAAGTTAAGACAACGGATTACAGGGAAAGATATGAGTTTTTTTCTGTTTTCTCAATTTTTGTGGTATTTTAAGTTAAGTTTAAATTAAAGTGGTTACAGAATTATAATACGAACTAAAATCGGTTGAAGTTACTACAACTTCCCCAGGCATCTAATGTGTGGCAGACCACTTGATAAAAGAATACGAGTCCCTTTTTTCAAATTTATTGAAACTTTCTACTGTAATAACATTTGTTCATTATTCAAGTTTCAGTGTAACATTTTTTTGGGTTTTCCAAATTTTAAAACAAATTTTTTTTTTTTTTTTTTAAATAGAGATTTCAAAAGGGTGTTGAAAATGCAGGCATTTTTAGCATTAATTTAAAACATATTAGCAAAACACAATATAAAAAATACTTGTCATCTAATTACATTTGAACTTGGAGAATAAAAAAATGTTATTACAGTAGAAAATTTCAATGAATTTCAAAAATCGGGTTGTATTGCTTAATCAAGTGGTCTGACAGACGTTAGATGCCTGGGGAAGTTGTAATAACTTGGCTGATTTTCAACCGATTTTAGTTATTGGTACCTTATAAGAGAGGCGTTTTACTCCGTATTATAATTCTGTAACCATTTGAATTTAAACTTAACTTAAAATACCAAAAAAATTGAGAAAACAGAAAAAAATTCATATTTCTCCTTGTAATCCGTTTTCTAAACTTCAAGGCTCCTGCGGATCGCCTTACCCATGTCCGATCGTTCTTAATTTTTGTGAGGCATATTTTTACCTCGAAATGAATATATCTAGGGTAAGTTAGGGTCAGTATCTACCAATTTAATTTTTTTTTAGCACCATATAAAATACATCAGAGTCAAAAAATAAAAGGTGTAATATTAAAAATTTGAAAAAAAAAAATAGAAAGAATTGTGATCACATGTCGAATTATGGCTTAAAAGTTGCGTAATTCAAAGTAGAATTTTTAGACTTCTTAAAAAAAAAATCGAAGGTTTCGGAGTTTTTCAAAAAGTCGATTTTAATTTTTAAACGTTAGAAAATAAGTGATAATTACATCGAATAATTTTTTAATATTTTTTTTTTCTAAAACTGCATTTAAATACCAACAAAACGTTGTCCAACTTTTTTTAAGATATCTATATTTTTAACTGGTCAAAATTAATTGAAAATTTAAATTTTTCCATTTTTTTGAAAAAATCGCCATATAATAAGTACCAAAACATATCCAAAAATAAAATAAATCGAAAGGGGTCGGGTCTAGAAGTGAGTGATTTGGCCTGGAATGCCCCATATACTTTATGGGGTCCAATACCAATATTTCAAGGTGTGATAAACGGAATGACAAACTTATATATACCCTCTATCACTACATAGAGTGGAGGGTATAATAAAACTTACGATTGAATGGATTCCTAAGACAAACAGTTGTCTACAATTTTGTTGGAAAATTTCTTTACGTGTAGTTTTTACCTTCATTGCTTAAGTAAACAAAACATGTTAAATAATTCACATTATTAGTTTTGTGTACCTTAAACAAAAACAACAAAAAAAAAACAAAAAATAGTACAATCCTGATAATTTTCTTTGCATGTACTGTAATCTTAACAAAAAAACAACTCCTATTTTGAATAATGTTTCGCAAAAAAAAAATAATGATGAAAATGAAAAAAAAAAACTTTAATATGACATATCAAGAGCAAAAAAAAAAACATCTAAACATAACAAAACTACGTGCTGCAATGATAACAACACGTGACACTATAAACACACTATTGCAAAACATGCCAAAGATGATCCTTATTCAGCTCCTCAAGCCCCATCCCCAACACTATAAAACCACAAAAAAAAACTTTGTAAATTTTTCAAAAGAAATACATTGCAAAAAACAAAAAAAAAAACACATGAATACAACCGCGTAAATACACTTTAACAAAACAGGCTTAAAAACCTTGATATTTTAACATGCAAAAAAAACTTTAAAAAACCCAAAGAATCATAACCATCATATTCTCCTTCCACTGGCATTTGCTATAACATGTGTTGTGGCGGAAAGATGGGGTTTTGTTAAAAATCATCTGGATTCAAATTTTTTTTTGTTTTGTTTTTTTATCAAAAGACTTAAGCGTAAAATAATCCACGCGTGCATATATCACAACGAGGTATCGTCTCAATAAAAAAAAAACTTTGTATTTAACAAAAAAAAATATATATTGTACACCAAACTCACGTGAAACACCCAAATACGTTACAGTTTGCAAAAAAAAAATTGTTGGTACCATAAGATATACAAAAAGCCAGCAACATACACAAAACCAAGCCAATATTATAAGTTCTTATGGTATGTACCGTTCCTGTCAACGCACAATGGGAAACGAGATTGTTTAAATGGTCTGAAAATATTCAATATGTGTGTTGTTCGACCTTTTGTTGTAATTTTAATGTAAATAATTGGTTAAGCTCATGGTCAGTTTTTTTAATTTTTCTATTTATTAAAAAAATGTTTCCAATATTTCGAAATCCACTGGATCTCACCTTCAGGGTAAAGAGGAACAATAATACAAAACTGCACTTGCACTTGCAATTTAAAATGTAAAACCGCGTGTGACGTGTTTTGTATTATTTACCCTGAAGATGAGATCCGGTGGATTTCGAAGTATTGCAAAATTTTTTAAATAAATAAAAAAAATTAACCTTGAGCCTAAGCAAATATTTACATGGTCTAAAAATATGTACACAGAAAAAAAAAATATTTGAGTAAATTTGTAATACTATTGAGTAAAAAATTACACAATTTTGCACCAGTAAGCGATTTAATGGTATTGAGTAAATTTTTAATAAAAATTTATTAAATGTTTGAAAAAAATTGAGTAAATTTTTAATTGACACAATTAAAAATTTACTAAAAATTTATCTATTTACTAGCTGGCCCGGTCCGCGTTGCTGGCCCAAATATAAGATCAGTGTTATATTTCGTATCGCTTCAAATATATAGCCCTGCATAAAAGGGTAATGAATTTCTTAGCTTAGAAAAAGTTGTAGGCGTGGTTTTAAAGACCCGATTAGGGAGAGTATCATCTTCAAATTATATTTTAGGAACTAAAAATAACAATAACCATGTCTTCGACTTTGCGTACTGTACAAATTCAAAACTTCTTTAATATCATTACGAACAACACAAAAAAATTACGCATATTCCTCGTTCTTATCGTGAGCTATTGTCTTGAGTTCAAACAAAACCTATAATCAACTTAAAAAAATCAGTCCGGTCATTAGTAGTCGACATATTTAGACAAAAGTGGGCGTTAAAATTTGTGTGGTAAGTTAAAATTGTACATATGGTAAAAATCCCAAAGGATTTAAAGTCATTTTTACCAAGTTTAAGCGGAATATATTAAGAAATATTTTTTTTTAATAGATCGAATTAGAGTAAAAACAAATTTTAAATGTATCGAAAAAAGTGGCCGAGGACAATTTTTCTTTCCAAACAATTATATGAAACATTACAAACATTTAAAACAATTAGCCACATCGGCCCAGGCGTTCTCAAGTGTTGCAAATTTTAAGGACGTTGAAAAATGTGGGCTTTTAAGTGGGGAGGCAAATAATTATTTCAAAATCCTTACTTGGACTATAACGATCATTAAAGAAAAAATTTAACAAATCAGGCAAGTCTTTCTTCGATGTGGGAGTGGACAATTTATCTTTCCGTAAAAACCTTAGTTGTACTATCACGAACGTCAACAAATACTACTAATAGCCAAATCAGCCCTGCCGTTCTACTATTTTAGATATATCGAAATAAAAGTGGCGTGAACAAATTTTATTTCCGTTTTAACCTAAATTGGACTATGACGAAAATTTAAAAAAAAAAAGTTAAGTACAGCCGTTCTCCGATTTCAGATATATCGAAAAAATTAGGCGTAAAAGTGGGCGAGATTAATTTGTTTTCCGAAAAAAACCAAAGAAAAACATTAAAATAAATAAGACAAACTTAAAGAAAAATATTATCAAAATCGGTCAGTTCTCAAGTGATGCGATTACCAACGAACTACATATGATTTTTATTTATATTTTATTATTCTATATTTTATTTTTCTATTTAGTAAATTTTATATATATCGAAAAAAAGGAGAGGGTGGACAACTTATCTTACCGTAAAACCTTATTTGAATTTAACCAACTCGGTCCATCCATTTAAAAGTGGGCATAGAAGTGGAAAATTGTTCTTTCCGAAAACCTTTGCTGGACTATGACGAACATTAAAAACAAAATTAGATAAATTTATCCACCCATTTCATGATATATATCGTTAAAAGTGAGCAGTGTGCACAATTTTTCTTTCCTTAAAAATCTTTTGCGGACTATAACCAAATCGGTCTAGCCGCCTTAGTTCTTTCGATACATAGCAAAAAGTGGGCGTGGAAAATTCTACTGCCCATAAAAACCTTAGTTGACTTATGGCGAACATTTTCAACAAACGTTAGCCAAAGTGGGAGTGGTAAATTTTTTTTTTTTAAAACCAAAGTTGGAATATGATGAAAATGCATTAAAAAAAATTGTCAAATTGGCCCAGCCATTCTCAGATTTTAGATAAATGGAAAAAATGGGCGTAAAAGTTGGCATGGTCGATTTTCCTTTCAGTACAAACTTAAATTGGACTATTATGAACATTTAAATAAAAAATTACCCAAATCGGTGCAGCCGTTTTCCGATTTTAGATAAATCGAAAAAAGTGGGCGTAAAAGTGGGCGTGGTCAATTTTTCTTTACGTAAAAACCTAACTTGGGCTATGACGAACATTTCAAAAAAAGAATTGTCCAAATCGGTCCAGCCGTTCTCAACTGATGCTGTTACCAACGAACGACAATTGATTTTTATTTATATAGATATTTTTTAAAAGTTTAAAAAAGTTTTAAATTTTTTTTACAAAAAAAAACAAAAAACTTGTTTTTTTTTTTAAACTTTACCAAACATATTTATGTCTCAAAAACATAGGAAAATTTTATAAAGACTATTACAAACTTTTATAGACATACACAAAAAACTATAAACAAAACGAGAATTCAAAAACTATGGGAGTTAAAAAAAAAATTAAAAAAACTATTAAATTTTTATTAAATTATTTACTTAAATTGTTTTTAAAATTTTAAAGTAAATTTTTAATTGCGTGACTTAAAAAATTACTCAATTTTTGTTTTTTAATTTAAACAAGCGATTACTCAAATTTTTTTCCTCCATATTTTTTTGTGTGTATATTATCGAAAAAATATTTAAAAAAAATAAAAACGATAATTTTTGATAAGGATTTAGTTAAAACAAGTAAAAAAAGTTAAATTCAGCCTTGCCGAATGTAGTGATACCCTCCACAATTTTAAAAAGATCATTGTAGACAAACTTTTTTAAAAGGCAATTACTTTAAAAAAAAAAAAATTTTTTTGAAAAAAAAAAAAAAAAAAATTTGAAAAAAAAAATTCCGCAAAAAAAAATTTTTTGGTAAAAAATTTTTTTCTTTTTTTGTCAAAAAATATGTTCGTACTTCTTTAAATACCATTTGGTGTTCCATTATGTTCACATATGTCAACCAGCAGCCGAATTAAAGCCTTTTATATTTTTAGGTTATGTTGAATGTACTAAAATTTTTAAGGTGTCCTTACATTTTCGTTCATAACTTTTGAACCGCTTAACCGATATCGCTCAAATGCAATACCAAACTTCTCGGGAGAACTTCCAATATATATGTTAAGTTTAAGTCATCTCCGTGTAATATTTTGGCCGTGATCACCATTTCCACAGACAGACAGACGGACAGAATGTCTTAAAATCGATCGGAGATCATGAATTTATATACTTTATGGGGTCGCCGACCGATATTTCGATGAGTTACAAACGGAATGACAAAGTTATATATACCCTCTATCACTAAGTGGAGGGTATAAAAATCGGGCATGAATTTTTATTGAAAAAAAGAATTTTTTTCCATTTTTGACCACTGGTTGCCGACTGAAGATGCCCCTGCAAAATGTTTTATAAATTTTCCCATAATAAGCTATTCCTTGGCCATTGTTTGGACGGGACGCCCTAATGGATGTTTACTCACTTTTTCATTCTGTATGTAACGCATCAAAATATCGGTCTGATTAATGATCAATTCTAAGACAATCTTTTAATGTTCGTCTGTCCATCCGTACATCTGTGGAGGACACGATACAGTCCAAAATAAAAGAGGTAGTCCCTTGCAATTTGGTACGAACATTTTTTATGTTCATAGGCTGGTTAAGTTCGTAAAAAATGGGACCAAGGGGAAAAAGTCCCCCTTTTTAGAACTAAGCCAACCTTTAAAAAACGCGATTTTATTAACCGTTTTTATACCTCTTAAATACGGTATGGGGGTATACTCACTTTGTCATTCCGTGTGTAACGCATCGAAATATCGGTCTAGTACCCTATAAAGTAGGTATATAAATTACACTACTGGACTGTGATCACGTAAAACGATAAATGATTATCGTCGATTTTTGGAGCCTTGTTTTTCCTAAACTAAACAAAATTTTTCGAATTTTTTTAATGTTTTTGGGTTAGACAACACTCTTTAATAATATAATAAAGAAAAACTTTTAAATTTCCCTTCAAAACGATATGTACTTTGATGTCGTTTATGCATCGTCAATCGTTTTCGTTTTACGTGATTAGCCACCTGAATATTAAATAAAAAAAAAAAAACTTAATGCGACTGGGACGCGACCTTGCACAGTTATTTATAATTGTTCTAGTGATCACAAATCTGTTCTCCAAACTTTTCCATCACATCAGGTTTTTGAGAAAATTGAGGTCAAAGTTAAAAAAAATCGCCGTTATGGGCATTTTTGACAACTCATAGCGGATGAACCTGATGTGATATCGAATTAAAAATAAGTCGAGGGTAAAGCTTGAACATTTCTTTTATGGATGCTGAACTCATAGAGACCTAGGCTCCTGAAGTTTGTGTCACCCAGGGTTTGCAATGCGGTTTTAATCGTAACCGTAACCGCGGTTAACCGCACTATTTTACCGTAACCTTAACCGCATAAAAAAATCCTGCGGTTACGGTTAATTTAATTTACATAAAATTTGTAGGGAATTTTTTTTTTTTAGAAAAAACAATGAAAACGGAACAAATAATAATAAAAAAAATTATAAATACAAAAAATGCCTCAGAATATGAAACTTTTTCTATTGCAAAAGTATTTCAGAATCTGATATTTTTTCTGTATAATATATGTTTTAGATTCTGAGACAGTTTCTAGTAAAAATATGCCTCAGAGTCTGAATAACCTTCTATTTTAAAAATGTCGCAGTGTCTGAAACTTTTTCTGTAGCAAAAAAAGTGTTTATAAAAATGTCTCAGAATCTAAGACTTTTTCTATAGAAAGAATATTTCAGAATCTGAGACTTCTCTGCAGAATAAATTTCTTAGAATTTGAGACTTTTGCTATTAACAAATTCTCACTGAACCTTTTTCTAAAGGAAAATATCGAAATTTAAGACTTAAATAAAAAATCCCTTGACTCTCACTGAACCTTTTTCTAAAAGAAAATACCGAAATTTAAGACTTAAATAAAAAGTCCCTTGATTTCAATATTTTTTTTAAGAAAAAATTCTATAAATCCGAGACATTTTTGAAGTATAAAACTTTTCAGAATCTGAAAAGTGTTCAATCGAAAAAAAAAAATGTCTCGGAATCTACGGCTTTCTCCCACCAAAACCCAAAAGCTATACTCTCCTCTGTCTACATTTTACCTAAAATCAGTAATGTACTTCTATTGTACATTTTTGTTATTCAAAAAATAATAAAATTTAAATTATTTTAAAAAATTGCGGTTAACCGATAACCGCGGTTAATCGCTTGAATTTTAACCGTAACCGCGGTTAAGGAAAACTGCGGTTATTTGCAAATCCTAGTGTCACCATTGTATCTTACGGTCATAGGTTGGTTTAGTTCAGAGATGTTCAAAATCGGAGGAATTCAAAAAAAACCCAATTTTTAATCCCCCGGGTCCAAGTGCAGAACTTTGAACTTTTTCTAGCAAACAAATGTTTTATTTGTTAAACAAAAATTAAAAAAAAAAAAAAACTTAAAAAATGGTACTTTTCAGAAGTTGGTTTAGTTCTTTAAGGGGGACTTTTTCCCCCTGGGTTTCCCCGATTTTACGAACTTAACCTGCCTAGGACCATAACACATTTTCTTGTAAAATTTCAAGAGGTTAAATCTTTTATTTTGGACTGCATCGTGTTAACTACACCCAAAAAACAAGTAAGAAAGTTATAGTCGGTCAAGACCGACCATATGATACCCTACACCAGTGTTTTCCGGAAAAAGGGTCCCAAGTCCAAACATGGACCGATTGTATCTGTCTTTTGTTAGATCTTTATTTAGTGTAGAAAACACACACTGATCCATTTTAAGTGGAATTGGTTAATTTTTTTTGTCAATATAACAATTTAACTGAATATCGGTCGAAATTTTGATATGGGGGACTAAGTCCAAAAATGGTCCAATTATATTCCGATTTGATAAGGTTGCTAAAGTACACGTTTAGCACCTAAAAATAATTTTTTTATCAAATATTTCCATTTTTATGAATTTTGAGGGAATTATGTGAATATCGGGAAGATGGTTTGTATGGGGACTACCAGAAGGACTGACCCGATTCCTTTGAAATTTGGAATGGTGATTTGTGCATACAAAATTTGATTACTTGCTGAATTTCAAAGCGATATCTATTATAATACGGTTATTAGAGTCATTAAAGCCGAATCCAAAAGGGGCGTTTGTATGGGGGCTAGGTCTTAACATGGACCGATTTTCTCCAATTTCAATAGGCTTCGTCCTTGGGCCAAAAGATGCTTAAGTTTCAAATTTCAGGTCAATTGATTGAAAATTGCGACCTGTATCGTGCTTAAACCGATAGATGGACAGACGGACGGACGGACGGACGGACGGACGGACAGACGGACGGACGGACGGACATCGCTAAATCGACTCAAAAAGTTATTCTGAGTCGATCGGTATACTTGAAGGTAGGTCTAGGACCAATATTTCGGGTAGTTACAAACATCAGCACAAACTCAATATACCCTGTACCACAGAGTGGTGTAGGGTATAAAAACCTGGGTATTCAATACTAAAAATATTACTAATGAACTAATTTTTTAGTCCAAAATGATCTAGTGCAGGCGTTGGTAATCAATACTAAAATTTTTTACTAATATTATTCAAAACCAGTAAAAATTACTAATTTTAGTACTTTGAAGATACTAAAAAACTACCGTACTACTGGTAATTATTAACTTATTAGTAGATTTCGGTACAAAATCACTTACTAATATTTTTACTGCAGAATTATTTTGAGTGTACAAACAGACAAACGGAAGGACGGGAGGACAGAGAAATTCATAGAATGACTTTGATCATAGATCAATAAAATACATATATATATACTTTATTGGTCCCCGGCCAATATTTCGATGCATTACACACGGTTTGTGTTTGGAGGTTATAAATAAAAGTTCTCTTCCCCATAGTGCCATAACGTAACGTATGTCATTATTGTTGTTGTTGTTGCTACTTTTGAATATTTGCTTGTATAGTTGTAGGTAGTTTGGTATTGCATGACATATACGTGATATATTAAATTACGCAATAATGCCTTTAAGCAACATCAAGAATAACTATGATATTGTTGTAGCTGTTGGGGGACTACAACAGCTACAGCTGCGGCTGCTGTTTTTTCCAAGAACAATATATAGAAGAGGATATTCAAAGTCCAAATGCAAAAAACGGTTTTGCATTTTTGCATTTTTGCATTTCTTGAATAGGCGGGAAAAAACGGGAGTTGGGTGTGTCCAACAGTTGCGCATCTCAAAAAATTAAGATTTTACAGCGAAAAATTTAGAATAAAACTTGAAAAAATTTAAAAAAAATATGAAAAAATTAAGAAAAAATTTTACCAATAAAAAAAAATTAAGAAAATTAAGAAACAAAAAAATTCCCAAAATATTTTATTTTCAATTTTCCAATTTTTTTTATGGATAAGTAATTTCTTAATTTGTTCTTAATTTTTTGTTTAATTTTTTTAAGTTTTATTATAATTTTTTCCCTGTAAAATCTTAATTTTATGAGATGCGCAACTGTTGGACACACCCAACTCCCGTTTTTTCCCGCCTATTCAAGAAATGCAAAAATGCAAAAATGCAAAAACGTTTTTTGCATTTGGACTTTGAATATCCTCTTCTATATATTGTTCTTGGTTTTTTCTCGTCTCAGCTCATCTTAGCTCATATCGTTGTTGATGGTTATGGGTAATAGAATGGGGCGTTTTTACAATTTTTTCTCTGATCGGAAAAAAACCTGCAAAATCTTTTTCAAATCGGTCAATATCTTCTGATGGTGTTTTGAGGTTTAAAGCTGGCCTTAAACGAATTTTTTTCACACAATGAAATATTTTTTTTAAATGGCGGTTCAACGGTTCAAAAGCTATAAACAAAAATGAAAGGACACTTGGACAATTTAGCTAAATTCCACATAACCTAAAAATTCAAAATGCACTAATTAGGCTACTGGTGGACCAACATGAACAAATTTGGATACCGAATGATATTTTAATAAGTACAAACATATTTTTATACAAACATTTTTTTCCGCGGATTTTTTTTTTTGCGCTAATATTTCGGCAAATATGGGTGGGCCACTTGTCAGGGGTAGCAGTTTCCGATCAGTGAAAAAAAGTGTTAATACGGCCCATTCTAATGGGTAACCATATGCATGATAGAGTAAAACCAAACAAGCCAGCCAGTCAGCCACTGATAGAAGTAGATGAATGAATAAAATTCATGCAAAATTGCCAAACAAAAGTATACATGTTGTTTGACACCTTTTTTTTAAGGAATTTTAAAGAAAGAAAGCATGCTTAAAAAATTTATTTAATATCAAAATTAAATTTCAATTTTTCTTTAAGTTAAAATATTTGAAATAAATGAATTATGAGAAAAATGGTAATTTTTTAGAAGAGTAACATTTAATTTATATTCAAACATATTTACGATTAATTTCAAAGTTTCCTTAATGTTCTACTATTCCAATTTAGCGAAACTTGCTATAATTTCTGAGCAATAAATTTGTGCTTCTTAGAATTTACTTTATTGATCCTTAACAAATGCATAATCCTGCTTATACTCTTGTTTTAAACCATAACAATCATCATCAACATCATCATCAAAGAGCTTGACAATTTTGTCACCAACACTAATACCAGGTGTAAGAAAAAAACTTAAAGCACTCTAAAAGTAAGACACCATTTCTAAGTGTAAACATTTTAGAAATTGTTGAATCAAAAAGCAAATCACTGGCAAATCGTTTATTATTGAAAGCCAAGTGGGGCCCAACGGTTTAAGGCGACTGAACAAATGAGTTCTACATCTTAAATACTAATATTTAAGCTTTATCCACGACTTATTTTTAAGTCACCATCACATTGGGCTCATCCTCTACGAGTTGCCAAAAATGTCCAAAACGGCGAATTGTTTTAACTTTGACCGAAGTTTTCTCAAAAGAATTATGAGATGAGAAAAGTTGGGAGACCCGATTTTTGGCCAGCTTAACTGTTGTAATCAAATGTATAACATCGCGTCCCAATCGCATTTTTGATGTTTTGTAGTGTAATTCGTGACCTAAAAACCTCATCAGCAGAAAATCTATGGAGTTACCTGGAAACTATATATATTTTTTATTGCTAGTCCAATACTTACGGGATGAAAAATAAAGTTAAGGAAGAAGGGAGTAGCGCCAGTAAACGTTTGACTTTAAAATTTCTATTTGGTAATTGACAGGAAAGAGATTTACTGAAAGTCTACTCCACATTTATATGGTCCGTTTAAGATCCACAGACCAATTGGCACAGATTAAAAGACAACTCGCCATGTTAAAATTTATATGATTCGGACAATTCTCAATGTGTCAATAGAGTTAAGTACCCTACTGGCATTGATATCCCTCAAGGCTTTCCTTTAGACAAGGTCCAGAAGAACCAAAATGAAGCCACTACCACTTAATAAGAATTGTGTATAATACTCAGAAGGATTTAGGAGGAATAAGGAGTGCCGAGTTCAGAAAAATTAGTTAATGAATAAATCGTTTTAAAAAACTTATTGTTAGTCTTGAATGATAATTAAATACTTGATTGTTTCAATAAACATCACAAATATTTTCTCATTCTCGGATACTAATAGTGTATACTCTTATAATAATTGATCCAATGATCAGTTTTTATTTATTTTTCCAATTTTTATTTACAACTCATTTTAAATAATTTTAACCTAACCGAGAACTGGTAACAATGACCGTCGTCTCGTTGTAGCGAAATCGACCAAGGGTTTTGGTGGGAATCGAACCCACGACCCCCTGTTTCATAGGCTAGCACGCTACCAACTAGCCTACAGGGACCCCTCTTATAAAGACAGATAACTCCAAGCTTGTATGGTTGTACTAGCTTATTATTTCTTTCATGTGTGATGCAATACCTTAACCTCCACAGGAGCTTTTGATCAAAAGGAAATAGAAGAACCTTTGAATTATACTCCTGAAATGAGATCTCACCTTGAAAAAATGCATATAGAAAGTTTTTTGAGAAAGCTCGCTATAAATCGAAAGCAATCATCGTGGACACCAAACGCCTTGGGACTTTCACCAAATTGGCGAGTAAATTGTCTACAACGTTCCGATACAAACCTCGTTTATAAAGATCAGAAACAGCGTGGGGACAGGAACAGAGACTTTAACTTTAACACGTGAAATGAGATCCATCTTAAACAAGACATATAAAATAATTTCTGGGAAAGCTTGATATTAATCAAAGGAATTCATATTTAACACCAAATGCAATAAACCAAAGGTTCGAAAGAATTAATTCTTTAATTCAATTTTCTAATTCGAATTAAAAAAATATAATTTGGCATTCCCTAAAATCATTCAACTTTCAAAATCACTGAATTAATTCTTTCAAGAATTCATTCCTTAAGAATGATCATTCAAATTGAGTCATTATTTTTTTATCCAATCAATCTACTACAAATTGAGTGATGACATTTTCTTATCATTCAATTTAAACCAGTGAAGCGCAACACACATACACACACATTTATGCTTGCGTGGGAAGCAGCAGACGAGACGTCGACAAAACAACAGCCGATCGTTTACACACGAAGATGCTTTAAATGCACACAAGCAACACATTTTTGAAAATATAAAGGGAATGAAATAAAAAAATCATCATTCAATTTGTAATAGATTTGAATGATGAAAAATTTTTATCACTCAATTGAATGATTAGCTTGCAAGGAATTAATTCTCTTGGGAATTCATTCAATTTGATTTAAGCATTGAGAATTAAGCCTTTGAAGCCAATAAGCTTTGTCACGAGTGCGCCATGTCACACTGGACCAATTATTTAGGGAAAATCCATAGCAGCCTATATTCCTGCAACACATCGGTGAATAAACCGACTCCAACGTACCGATAGAATCAACGTTTATAAAGATAAGAAGCAACTTGGGGAAAGAACAAAAGATTTGATTTAAACTCGTGAAACGAGATCCCATCTTCAAAAAACCTATAATCGACGTTTCACACTGGACCAATCATATAGAGAATATCCGTAGCAGCCTCTGATCTTGCACCACATCGGTGAATGAACCGTCTTCAAAGGTCTGATAGAAACGTCGTTTGTAAATATAAGAAACAGCATAGGAAAGAATATAACCTTTGGCTTTAATTCTTGAAATGATTCTTGAAATCCTAAAAAAACACGATATCTGGGAAAGCTGGTTACAAAACAAAAGAAGTCATCGTTGACACCAAAGGCAATAAACTTAGTCACGAGGGCGCCGTGCCACACAGGATTAATCACATAAGAAATATCCCCAGTATCCTCTTTACTTTCACTAAATCGGTAAATAAACTGACAGCAACATTCCGATAAAAACGATCTCAAAACAATGGAAAATAAATACCAAAAGCAATAAGCTTTGTCACGTGTGCACCGTGCCACTCTGTATCAAACGTCTAGAAAATATCCAACGTTTCGATATACGCGTCGTTTATAAAGATAAAAAAACAACGTTGGACATAAATGAAATTTTACGGATTCCGAATGTGGACTATTGCAAAACTCACTCCATTATCGTCAAGAGAGCGGAATAGTAGCAACATTTCGACTCATGCACAAAATTATGACTTTCATTTAAAATCAATTTGAGCCAATTCCTATTATTTAAATCTACAGCGCCCTTCGATCAAAGTTCTGGTTTTTTAGCAAATGTTCTGCAAAAACTTTAAACTTTGATCGAGTAGCACCATGGGCTAAAAATTTTCAGATTTAACTCAAATTAAGTTTAAATAAAAGTTTGTCACAAGCTCTATGAAATAGTCAGTGGAAAAAATTATTGAGAATTTTTGGTTTTTACTTTTTTGAGCGTTAGAAAAAAAACGGAATTTTTGAAAATTTTTTGACAAATTTAAAATGGCGATATCTCGAAAACCGCTTTACCGATTTCAGAAATTTTTTGAAATTCAGCAACCAGTGAAAGTATTAAATTCGGTTATTTTGTTTCTTCCACATTTTGCGGGGGGTTTTTGGGGGGAGGGGATTTTGTAGGGGTCATTGGGCGCACCTTTTCCATGCAGCAAATGTTTACAAAATCATTTCGTATGCTTTTTAAATCATAAAATTTTATCATTATATTAACAAATATTTAATATTCACGCCGCCAAAAGAAGGCAGGCAAAAAAAAAACACATTTTATAGTCTCCTGGGTCCAGTCCAGGACATTAACTTCCAAAAATTAACACAAACACCAAAAAAGAGTCGAGTCAAGTTTAAGATTGCGAATTCGCAAAAAAAAAAAAAAATTTAACCCTTAGTGGGCAACTTTGAATTTGACTTGTTTTTATACCCTCCACTCTAGTGATAGAGGGTATATATAAGTTTGTCATTCCGTGTGTAACACCTCGAAATATTGGTCTAGGACCCCATAAAGTATATCATGAAATCCAGCAAAGATTTTATAAAATCTGACCGAGGGTCTTCAAATTTATCTAATTTTTTGTACACATGTGCTCTATAGAGCCAATTTAACATATCCATTTTCAGTTTTTTATATTTAAAAAAAATCGCGATTTTTTCGCGAATTTAATTTTCTTCAAAAATTGAAAAAATCAAAAAAGTATGCTACTTTGAATAGCCATATCTTCGGAAGTATCTATCGGATTTCTTCAATTCAAAAAGCATTCGTTTCAGAGGATAGTCTTACTTTATATTAATGTAATAAAAAAAATATTTTTAAAAAAAAGTGCATTTTTGATGCAAATGCATTTTTTGGATGCATTTTTGAAAACTTTCTCCCCCTTCAATTTTTTTTAAACCTGCATAAATCGAAAATATAGCATTTTTTACACAAAATTGCGTACAGCTTTTTTTGTGACGGAGTTTCGTAAAAATTTTGTAATTTTTTTAAAAATACCTTATTGGTTTTTCCATACAATTTTTTCATAAAATTCATAAAATAACAAAAAAAAATTTAGTCTAAGGAAAAACTACATAAGCATTTTTTAAAAAAATCACGAAAATTTTGTGAAACGATGTCACAAAAAAAAATGCACCCAGTTTTATGTAAAAAATGCTATATTTTCGATTTATGCAGGTTTCAAACAAATTGAAGGGGGAGAAAGTTTTAAAAAATGCATCCAAAAATTGCATTTGCATCAAAAATGCATTTTTTTTTTAAATATTTTTTGTTAGTGCATTTGTATAAAAACGGATAACCAGTTGAATCGAATGCTTTTTGAGTCGTAGAAATCCGATAGATACTTTCGAAGAAATGGCTTTTTAAAGTTACATACTTTTTTGATAAAATTGCCAAATAAACATTAAATAGATTTTTGTATGGAAAAATCAAATAAGTAGTTTTAAAAAAATCACGAAAATTTTTTGAAACGCCGTCACAAAAAAAACGGTACTCAGTTTTGTGTAAAAAATGCCATATTTTCAAATTATGCAGGTTTCAAAAAAATTGAAGGGGGAGAAAGTTTTGAAAAATGCATCAAAAAATTTCATTTGCATCAAAAATGCACTTTTTTTGGAAAGACTTTTTTTTTTTTGCATTGGTATAAAAAAGGACGAACGTTTGAATTAAATGCTTTTTGAATCGTAGAAATCCGATAGATACTTAAGAAGATATGGCTGTTCAAATTAACATACTTTTTTGATTTTTTAAATTTTTGAAGAAAATTAAATTCGCGAAAAAATCGCGATTTTTCTAAAATTAAAAAAACTGAAAATGGATATGTTTTATTGGCTTTATTGAGAATGCATACCGTCAATATAAAGAAAATCGAAAGACCTAAGGTCAGAAAATAGCATTTTTTATGTGTTTTCTGGTGGATTTTGTGATATATTTTCATGATCCTCGATCAATTCTAACACGATCTAGCGATGTCTGTCCGTCTGCCTGTTGAAAACATTCTAACTTTTGAAAGACTTTACGGACTCCTGAAGTTCGGCATATATGTTGGTCATTTACCTGGTCAGGTTGGTATTGAATTCAGCAAAATTGGTCCAAGGGTTCAAAAGTTATGGACAAATGACTGAATTTCGGCAAGTGTATTTCGTGAATTTACCAGATAAAAAACACGCTAACTTTCGAAATGCAATTTTAAGGATGCTGAAGATTGAAATATATATTTGTCACTAGCTGGCCCGGTCCGCGTTGCTGGCCCAAATATAAGATCAGTGTTATATTTCATCTCGCTTCCAATATATAGCCCTGCAAAAAATGTAATGAATTTCTTGGCTTACAAAGATTTGTGGGAGTAGTTTTTAAGGACCCGATTAGGCAGATAATCATCTTCAAATTATATTTTAAGAACAAAAAAGTCTTCGACTTTGCGACCTGTACAAATTTAAAACTTCTTTAGTATCATTATGAACAACACAACAATGAATTACGCATATGAGTAAATCCATATCAACATAGCAAAAAAAATTGAATTTTTGACGTCAATCGACCCAAATTTCATGAAACTCGGTATATATGTTGGGACTTACTCAACTTATACTCAAACAAAATTTAAGACTTTTGACTTCCGTACTTTTGGAAATATGACGTTTCAAAAGTCAAGAAAATCATTTAAAAGGTAAAGTACAAATATTTATATCTCGAAAAGTATTTGAGGTAAATCACTCCCAGATAGCTTTTTTTAAAGACAAAATCATCGCCTTTAAAAAATCATTTTGCAAAAATTTTTATTTTGGGATCTTTTTTGTGTTTCTGCACAATTCGCGATTCGCAAAAACATATCAAAAAAAGCGACATTTTTAAAAATCTGAAAAAAATATATGTTAATGGTATGAGTCTTAGCTACAAGCTCTAAAAATTACGCGTTGGTGAACGTATTAAGTCCAGAGATATTAATAAAAATGTGTTGACAAGTAGGATTTTTTTTTTTTAATCTGATGAATATTTAATTACTATTTTTGAATATTTTTGCAAAAACATAAAATAAAACGGTGAAAAAAGTAAAGTTGATGGAATATATTGTAACATAACTTTTTATCGATTACACTACTTAACAAAAGTCAACTTTTTTTGCAGAGACTTCTAGAACACATTTTAAAAAGTATTTGGCCTACACGAATCTGTCATCATAAACATTTTATCAAATTGTCTTCTGGACATATGGGCCTATTTTACAGACTAAGCCCTCAAACCCAAGAAAGAAACGTAATAATAAATGTTTCACACTGACATACCTCATATTATTTGTTCGTTTAATATTTTTGTATGCTTCAGCTGCAAAAACTAAATGGGCAAATCGCGAGAACGCGATTACATAAAAATGACAATGGATTCGCGTTTAGTGGATTCACGTTAAAGAGTGCAAACGACTTAAGAAAATGTATTGAAAATTAAAAAAATAAAAATATTAGAGAAAAAAGTATATGCAAATAATATTTGGAAATTTTGCTCAAAATTTAGATTTTTTTTCAAATATTTTCGCATAAACTCAATGAATTTTGAAATAATATGCATTTTTAATAATTTTTCTAACATAAAGTCATTCGTTGGTTTTTATGGGCAGGGACCGTAAAAGAGGCCTTTCTCGAAAAGGCGATTTGATCAAATTTTTATGATGACAGATTGGTGTTAAAGAGACCAAAATACTTTAGCAAATGTAATCTAAGAGTCTGTGCAAAAAAAAGTTGATTTTTGTAGAGTAGTGTAAATGGTAAATATTCATGTTATATTGTAGCTATGTGTAGTACCCATATGTATAGGGTTGCCATTTCCATTTTGAGAAAAAGAGGACGCCAACCTCAAAAAAGGAGGACATTTGACCCAAAAAAGAGGACAATTTTTGTTAACAAATTAATTTAAAAAAGTAAACTGCGCGACACAATATGCAAAAAAAAAATCATTTTTATTAAGGAAACAATTTTCATTTCCACTAAAAAAAATCACAAAAATACATAAAAGAAAATCTCCAATTTTATTTCAGAAAATACCAAATATATTTCAAAAATTTTTCAATATTAAAAAATTTTTAACTATATTTCCAATTATATATGAGAAATTTTCAATTATATTTCAGAAATATTCATTTTTAATTCAAAAATGTTTGGTTATTTTTAAAAAATGTACAATTATAATTCAACAATTTTCAATTGTATATCAGAATTTTCTAAATGGTTTTCAGAAAATTCCATTTGTATTTTAAACATTTCCATTTCAAAATTTTCTCAATGATTTTAAGAAAGTTACTTTTGAATTTAAATAAATTCAATTGGAATTTTAGATAATTCAATTGTATTTCAGAAATGTTCATTTTTATTTAAAAATTATCTAAATGTTTAAATTCTTATTAATTTTTATTAAAAAATAAAAATTGTTGTACTCGACCTTTATCGACTTTATCGACACATGTTTCGGGATTTGTCTGTTTTTAATATTTGTTGGTTTTTAATGATCGTGACCTTACTACGATGGTACAATTTTCGTCTTCTAATTCCCAATAGGAATAGAATCGAATATGTAGTTTTATTTTAGTTTGATCATAAACGATTGTCATTAAAGACCCTTTGCTACTTGTAGTATAGGGTTTTTATTTTTGCTAAATAATCTTGACAATGGAATCTGACAAATACCGAAACACGTGTCGATTAAGTCTTGCAAAAAATTACCAAAATAAATAAATTTTAAACAGAAAAATAATTTTCTTGGAAATTATTATATGAGAATATCATAGTTTTAATGACCTCGAGCTAGAGAAAAACCTACTCAAAATATAATTATCTAAATGCTGTTAAAAAAATTTTATTTGTATATCAAAATTTTCTGCAAAGCATTTGAAAAATTTTAAATAGAAATAGACATTTTTTAAATATACTTAATTGGAATTTTCTGAAAAGCATTTAGACATTTTTGAAATATAAATGGACATTTTTTAAATTAAATTGGAAATTTCTGAAACGGATTTTTCTGAAAAGCATTTAGAAATTTTTAAAATACAACTGGAAACTTTTGAAATACAATTGGAAATTTCTAAAATACAAATGGAATTTTTGGAAATTCAAACGAATTTTCTTTTTATTTTTTTAATTTGTAATGGAAATTTTTGATATACAAATCTTTTTTCGGAGAGCAACCTTTATGTAATGTAATTGCCCATCCCACGATACACAATTAGATATCAGTACCACTACTCCCCTAATCACGGAGATCGCAGATGCCATTAAATCGTTAAAAAGCAACAAAAGCCCTGGAAGTGACAACATCTCCCCAGAGCTCCTTAAGGCAAATCCTTTAACTAGTGCTGAACTTATTTTACCAATTATTGAAGAAATCTGGCAATCAGAAATAATACCGGAAGAGCTTAAGGAAGGTATTATAATTAAAATACCAAAAAAAGGGGATTTAACGAATAGGAACAACTGGCGAGGGATCACATTACTCAGCATGGTCAACAAAGTGTTAGCTCACATTATAACTAAGAGAATTTCAGAAAATTTAATGCCAACACTAAGAAAACAACAAGCTGGCTTTCGTCCGAATATGTCATGTATTGACCACATAAATGCACTAAGGATAATCGTGGAACAATCTGTTGAATTTAGGTCTCCTCTGTATCTAGTGTTCATTGACTTTGAGAAGGCATTCGACACTCTTGCTCATAACATTATATGGAAGGCACTTGAATGTAAAGGAGTACCAGGGAAATTGATTCAGCTAATAAAGAGTCTATACGCGGGGTCAAGCTGCCGCATTTTATATGATGGTACACTCTCCCGAAAAATCGAGATTGGTACAGGAGTCCGCCAAGGGTGCGTTATGTCACCATTACTCTTTAATATCTAGATATTGTCATGAGTCACGCCATGGTGGAAAATCGCGGAATTTTATGGGGACTCCAAGAACGATTGGAGGACCTCGAGTATGCAGATGACATATGCCTTCTATCCCACAGTTACACCGACATGTCTATTAAGTTACAAAAGTTATCAGAAATATCAGCGAAAGCCGGACTAAAAATTAACATCAATAAAACAAAGGTTATGAGAATTCGTTCTGAAAACACAAATCCCTTTCTGATAAATAATGAAGTTCTGGAGGAGGTAGATTCATTCTGCTATCTTGGCGCCTACTTAACCAATACCGGCGGCTCCAGTGCAGACATCTCTAGCCGAATAAAAAAAAGCTACCCAATCATATGGACAGCTCAGCAGAGTATGGAAATCGTCTGCGATTTCCCGCCGTGTTAAAATAAATATTTTCAATTCCAACGTTAAATCTACACTGCTGTATGGCTGTGAGTCCTAAAATGCAAGTGTTAAGGACATCCAATCACTTCAAGTGTTCGTAAATAGGTGTCTTCGCAGAATTCTAAGAATTTTTTGGCCACAGACCATTTCAAATCAAAACCTGTGGAACGAAACACACCAAACACCAATATCTACAGAAATTCGGAGAAGAAAGTGGAATTGGATTGGACACACCATCCGCAAAGAACCATCTAATATCGCTAGAAATGCTATTGAATGGAACCCGCAGGGAAGCCGCAGACAGGGTCGACCAGCTCACACATGGCGGAGGCAAATCCAAAACGAAGCCAGAAAAATGCAAAGAACGTGGAATGAAGTTAAAACTTTTGCGATGGATAGATCCGAATGGAGAACATTTGTTGAGGCCCTATGCTCCTTATAGGAACGACGGGAATATATAAATATATATAAATATATAAACTTTAACAGCTGATAAGAATTGATGCTAATGTAGTTATTTTCGCACTACCTAGAGTGATATTTTACTCGAAATATAATTAATTTAAAGCGTTTTTTTTTTTTAATTTTTGTCTCAAATAGTTGACATTACTGCTAATAAGCGAAAATACGGCGATGAAAATAATTCAAAAGTTTAAAAGCCATAAAAAAAAATGTTATGGGGAAAAGTGCAAAAAGTAGGACAACTCCGGACACTTTCTAAAAAAGAAGTAGGACTGCCCCGGACGCCCTAAAAAGGAGGACGGTGTCCGGGGAAAAGAGGACGGATGGCAACCCTACATATGTACCACTTACTTTACTTTTTTCACCGTTTTATTATGTGTATTTGCAAAAATATTAAAAAAAAAAAATTAATATTCATCAGATTTGATAAAAATTTACTACTTGGCAACACATTTTTATTCATATCTCTGGTCTTAATACGTTCACCAACTTAAAATTTATACAGCTTGTAGCTAAGATAGTAGCCAATAACATATATTTTTTTCAGATTTTTAAAAATGTCGCTTTTTCAGATATATTTTCGCGAATCGCGAATTTTGTAGAAATAAAAAAAATTGCCAAAATAAAAATTTTTGCAAAATGTTATTTGAAAGGTCGTGGTTTTGCCTTTAAAACAAGCTATCAGGGAGTAATATAGATCAAATACTTTTGAAGATATAAATGTTTATATTTCACCCTTTAAACGATTTTCTTGACTTTTGACACGCGATATTTCTGGAACCACGAAAGATAAAGGTCTCAAATTTTGTCTGAGTATAAGTCTTATAAGTCCCAACATATACACAAAGTTTCATCAAATTCGGAGACATCGAAGGAAATCAGGGGTTCATATTGAAAAATTTTAACTCATATCCTTCGTCCTTACTGTGAGCTATCGTCTTGAGTTCAAACAACCCTTTACAGTTTTCCCGAATTTTCCATTTTTTCGGGACACTTTTCTCATTTATATTTCCTTAAAAACCTAATTAGAACTATTACTAACATAAAAAAAATCGGTCCGGTCATTAGACAAAAGTTGGCGTTAAAATTTGTGTGGTAAGTTAAACTTGATTTGGACCAAGTTTATGCGGAATTTATTAAGAAATATTTTTTTTAATAGATCGAGTTGGAGTAAAAATTAATTTTAGATATATCAAAAAAAAGTTGGCTAGGAGAATTTTTCTTTCCGACCAATTATATGGACTATAAAGAACATTTAAAACAAAACAAGTGAGAGTGTTAAATTCGGCTGTGCCGAATCTTTTATACCCTCCAACAAGTAAAAAAAAACAGGGGCGTCTTTTTTTTTTTTGGGGGGGGGGGTAAAGTTGGTTGGACACAACCTCCCTGGATCCAGCTGCAAGACTATAACCTTCTTTTGACATAACAATGTTTCGTTTGCTAAGCAAAAGTACAAAAAACCTTTAAAAATGGCTTTTTTTAGAGTTTTTTTTAGTTCTTAAGAGGGGAACTTTTTTCCCCCTGAACCGATTTTGCCCATGTTCGAACTTAACCAGCCCAATACCATGAGACATCTTCGTGCCAAATTTCAGGAGTCCAGCGCTTTTACTTTGGACTGTATCGTGTCTTCCACAGACGGACGGACGGACGGACGGACGGACGGACGGACAGACGGACATCGCTAGAATGTCTTAGAATGGATCACTGATCAATAATATATATACTTTATGGGGTCCTAGACCGATATTTCGATGCGTTACACACGGAATGACAAAGTGAGTATACCCCCATACTGTGGTTGGAGGGTATAAAAATAGCCAAATCGGTCCAGGCGTTCTCAAGAGTTGCAAATTTTAAGGTTATTGAAAAATGTGGGCTTTGAAGTGGGGTAGTACAATAATTATTTCCGTAAAATCCTTGGGCTATAATGATCATTAAAGAAAAAAATTATCAAATCAGATCATTCACTCTCCGATCTTAGATTTATTGAAAAAAGTGGGAGTGGACAATTTTTCTTTCCGTAAAAACCTTTGTTGTGCTATCACGAATGTCAACAAATAGCCAAATCGGCCCTGTCGTTCTTCCGAAATAAAAATGGATGTATCGAAATAAAAATTGGCGTATCGGGATGTATCGGAATGTATCGGAATAAAAGATGTATCGAAATAAAAATGGGCGTGAACAATTTTTATTTCCGTTTAAACCTAAGTTGGACTATGGCGACCCGATTTTAGATATATCGAAAAAATGAGATGTAAAAGTGGGAGTGATTAATTTATTTTCCGAAAAAATCTAAGACGAACATTAAAAAAATAAGATGAACATTTAAAAAAAAAAATATTATCCAAATCGGTCAGTTCTCAAGTGATCCGATTACCAACGAACTACATTTGATTTTTATTTATATTTTGTTATTCTATATTTTATTTTTCTATAGAGCAGTTTTTATATACATCGAAAACATCATTCCTTAAAGTAAAAACCTTATTTGAATTAAACCAACTCGGTCCCTCCATTCAAAAGTAGGCGTAGAAATGGAAAATTGTTATTTCCAAAAAACCTTATTTGGAATATGACGCACATTAAAAACAAAAATAGACAAATTGATTCAGCCATTCCATGATTTAAAATATATATATTGGGAAAAGTGAGCGTAAAAGCAGGCGTGGACAATTTTTCTTTCCTTAAGAATCTTTTGCGGACTATAACCGTTATAGTTTTTTCGATACATAAAAAAAGTGGGCGTGGGAAATTTTACTATCCGTTAAAACCCTAGTTGAATTATGATGAAAATTTTCAACAAAAATTAGCCAAAGTGGGTGAGGTCAAGTTCTTTTTTACGTAAAAACCAAAGTTGGAATATGATTAAAAATTCATTTAAAAAAAATTAGACAAATCGGTCCAGCTGTTTTCAGATTTTAGATAAATTGAAAAAGTGGGCGTAAAAGTGGGCGTGGTTGATTTTTCTTTCACTAAAAACTTATATTGGATTGCTACGAACGTTTTAATACAAAAATACCCAAATCTGTGCAGCCGTTTTCCGATTTTAGATAAATTGAAAAAAGTGGGCGTAAAAGTGGGCGTGGTCAATTTTTCTTTACGTAAAAACCTAAGTTGGACTATGACAAACATTTCAAAAAAAGAATTGTGCAAATCGGTCCAGCCGTTCTCAACTGATGCGGTTACCAACGAACGACAATTGATTTTTATTTATATAGATATATTTCATCGGTTGAGTGGTTCAAAAGTTAATAGCAAAACCGTGAATTTCAGATGAGTTTCACCTTACATTCACGTGTTGAAAACCCGTTAAACATGGTTTAAAAACATTGGTAAGTCACAAAAATATTTTACAACATAGTTTTGTCACTCTAAAATATTTTTACACTAAAATAAACAAAAACAAGTAAGAGTGTTAAATTCGTCTGTGCCGAATCTTTTATACCCACCAATATGCAAAAAAAAAATTGCTGGGGCGTTTTCTTTTTTTTTTTTGGTGGGGGGTCGATAGTGGTAAATGGGGGAAGGGAATTTCCTCTCGAATATGTGTTTAAAAATTCATTCTTAAGCTTTTTGCACTAAAGAAATACAAGTTTATCATTATTAAAAAAAAATGCAGGACTTTGAACTTCTTGTAGCATAAAAATGTGGCATTTGTTAAACAAAAACACAAAAAATCATGTAAAAAAGTTGTATTTTTCAGAGGTTGGTTTAGTTCTCCAAGGGGGAACTTTTTTCCCCCCTGTTCCGATTTTGCTCATTTACGAACTTAGCCTGCCTAGGAACATAATACATATTCGTGCCAAATGTCGGGAGCCTAGCTTTTTTATTTTTGACTGCATCGTGTTGACTACAGACGGACAGACCGACGGACGGACATCGCTATAATGTCTTAGAATCGATCACTGATCAATAATATATATACTTTATGGGGTCCCCGACCGATATTTCGATGCGTTACACACGGAATGACAAAGTGAGTATACCACCATACTGTAGTTGGAGGGAATAAAAATTACAACCGAAACAAATTTTACACTCAAAAAAATTTTAGTATTTTTTTTTTTTTTCAAAAATTACAAAAAGTTTTTTTACACAAAATAAAATATTTCTTATTAAAAATGTTATTTTTTTCACGTAAGAAAATTTACTATCACTTAAAAAGGGGCATTCATAGATTCGGCCAAGTCGAATTTAATTTTTCTATTTGTTTTTATTTATTTTTAAAAAAAATCCAAACATCCAAAACTTTGACCGCCGGTCGTGATGGGTTAATTTAATCCGATTGGCCTCAAATTTGAACCACACAAGTTTTAGGCTTAGGAGAAAAAAAATTTACCCGGATGTTCAAGATCGGAAGAAACACTTTTTTGACAACAAACAAAAAACAGCTAGCCTAATGTGGAGGATATGCAAATTAGTTGTGAGATAGAGGATTTTGCATTTATAAAAATTAGTTTTGTAAGATATTGAGTTAACAAAATTGCTAATAAAATTTGGAAAAAAATATTTTTACACTGAAATAGATTTTCAAAAAAACCTTTGCTGAATATTTAGCCATTTAATTTTTTTTTGTGAAAGTGTGATATAGAGGATTTTGAATAAAATCCCACGATATGGTGCCAAACTAAAGATTACATCTTATTCTTTTACTATCAAGGCCCAGTAGCTTGGCGACAGTTAACTGGTACTTAATTCCCCATTCCTAATCCACATTCTTAGTCCTACACAAGTGTTTTATGAAATTCCTCTGATAGTGACAATTTTGTATTTTGTATTCTCTTGAGTGTTAAAATGTTATGGCTTAATTTTAGCAAAGTATTTGGCCAATGCCTGTTATTTTGGCTTATTATTTCTGCTATATTGACCTTTTTTTCCTATTTTTGTTACATTTTTTGATATTTTTTTGCACCCTCCACTTATTGTAGAGGGTATATATAAGTTCGTCATTCCGTTTGTAACTTATTAAAATATTGATCTGGGACCGCATAAAGTAGACCGCATATTATTGATAAGTGATCGATTGTAAGACATTTTAGCGATGTCCGTCTGTCTGGTGAAATGGCAATCACGGCCAAACTATCATACAGATATGACTGAAATTTAAAATAATTGCTTGTTGTTGCCCAGATCAGTTTAATATTGCATTTGAGTCAAATCGGTGTAGCGGTTCAAAAAATTTTTATACATTCTACATAACCTTAAAATACAAAATGCTTCAATTCGGCTGCTGGTTGACATATTTGAACAGAATGCCAGATGGTATTCTAACAAGAACTAATATATTTTTGATAAAAAAATCGCGGATTTTGGACAAAAAAATCGTGGATTTTTTTTCACCAATTTTTTTTTTTCGCGGAATTTTTCTTTTCAATTTTTTTTTTGCAAATAATTTTGTTTACATTGTGGAGGGTATTAATTTATTTGGCAATGCCGAATTTAATTTTTTTTACTTGTTTTATTATATTTTGTTGTTCTTCGTTTAAGGCTATTAAGTTTTAATGTTTAGTAGTGTATTTGTTAAGGTTATTCTTATTTTCTTGATGGAGTTTTATCCTTCATATTATATATATTTTTTCAGTTTTTTTTTTCAAAATCCAATCAATTTGATAAGGTTTTTAATTTTAGTTTATATTTTTTTTTTTTACTTCTACAATTTGAGGGTGTAGAAATTGTTTGTAAATAAGTGAGTGGTAACTAGATATTTCTTTGGCAAATATATTTATTTTGTGTTTTTTTTCTTTTTTTGTTTCATATGAACAAAAAATTTTATATTTTTTAAGTAGTTTTTCATATTATATATTTTTTTGGGAAATGTTATTATATTAGCTTAAAAATTGGACTTTGATATTTATAAGTTTCAAGATAATACCTGGTTTTCATAGTAAACACCAAATAATAATAATAATAGGATTCATTTTCGATATTATGTTTGAAGTTTACATCAATATTTTGACAAGGATTATATATTGACAGTAATGGAATTTATAAAGGAAATCTATATAGATTAAATGTTTCCTCTTTCATCTTGAAATATGGATAATTTAAATTGACAAATATTGGATTTTTTTTAATGTTTATATAATACTACTACACCATTTTTATACCCTCCACTCTAGTGATAGAGGGTATTACATATAAGTTTGTCATTCTAGAACCCCATTAATATATATTCATGATCCTCGATCGATTTTAAGACGATCTAGCGATGTCCATCCGTCCTTCTGTCTGTTGAAAACACGCTAACTTTTGAAAGACTTTACGGAGCCTCCTAAAGTTTGGCATATATGTTGGGCATTTACCTGGTCAGGTTGGTATTGCAATCCAGCGAAAGCGGTCCAGTGCACTGTGGGCCAGCATCCAAGAATTTTGGCCAAAACTAGAATACAGAGGATAGAAGTTTTTATAATATGCCAAAAGAGGTTTAGGCAGTGGCTAATCACAAATCTGGAATCAAAAATTTAAAATTCAAAATGGCGGATACAAAATGGCGGCCATAAATTTTTAAATTTGAATATATAATACTTAAAATATTTGTTTATAAAGGATATGGTGACGCTGATTACGAATATGAAATCGAAAATTTAAAATTCAAAATGGCGGATTCAAAATGGCGGTAAAAAACTTTTAGATTTGTATACATCGAACTTTATTTATTGGTTTATGAAGGATATGGCGTCGCTAATTACGAATTTGGAATCAGAAAATAGAAATTCAAAATGGCGGATTCAAAATGGCGGATTCAAAATGGCGACCAAAAGTTTTAAAATTTGTAAATATTAAACTTCAATTATTTGTTTATCAATGATATGGCGTCACTAATTACGAATATGAAATCGAAAATTTTAAATTCAAAATGGCGGGTTCAAAATGGTGGCATTTTATTTAAAAACTAGCTGGCCCGGTCCGCGTTGCTGGCCCAAATATAAGATCATTGTTATATTTCGTATCGCTTTAAATATATAGCCCTGCATAAAAAGGAACTAAAAAAAAATAACCATGTCTTCGACTTTGCGTACTGTACAATACTGTTCAAAACTTCTTTAGTATCATTACGAACAACACAAAAATAAATTACGCATATTTCTCGTTCTTATCGTGAGCTATTGTCTTGAGTTCAAACAAACCTTTATAGTTTTCCCGAATTTTTCTTTTTTCCGGGACATTTTTCTCATTTATATTTCCTTAAATTAAAACTATAAACAATATAAAAAAATCGGTCCGGTCATTAGTAGTCGACATATTTAGACAAAAGTGGGCGTTAAAATTTGTTGGTAAGTTAAAATTGTACATATGGTAAAAATCTCAAAGGATTTAAAATCATTTTTACCAAGTTTAAGCGGAATATATTAAGAAATATTTTTTTTAATAGATCGAATTAGAGTAAAAACGAATTTTAGATATATCGAAAAAAAAGTGGCCGAGGACAATTTTTCTTTCCAAACAATTATATGGAACATTACAAACATTTAAAACAATTAGCCACATCGGTCCAGGCGTTCTCAAGTGTTGCAAATTTTAAGGATGTTGAAAAATGTGGGCTTTTAAGTGGGGGAGGCCAATAATTATTTCAAAATCCTTACCTGGACTATAATGATCATTAAAGAAAAAATTTAACAAATCAGGCCAGTCTTTCTTCGATGTGGGAGTGGACAATTTATATTTCCGTAAAAACGTTAGTTGTACTATCACGAACGTCTACAAATACTACTAATAGCCAAATCGGCCCTGCCGTTCTGCTATTTTAGATATATCGAAATAAAAGTGGCGTGAACAAATTTTATTTCCGTTTTAACCTAAATTGGACTATGGCGAAAATTAAAAAAAAAAAGTAAAGTCCAGCCGTTCTCCCAATTCAGATATATCGAAAAAAGGAGGAGTAAAAGTGCGCGTGATTAATTTGTTTTCCGAAAAAAACCAAAGAAAAACATTAAAATAATTAGACGAACTTAAAGAAAAATATTATCCAAATCGGTCATTTCTCAAGTGATGCGATTACCAACGAACTACATATGATTTTTATTTATATTTTATTATTCTATATTTTATTTTTCTATGGAGTAAATTTTATATATATCGAAAAAAAGGAGAAGGTGGACAACTTATTACCATAAAACCTCATTTGAATTTAACCAACTCTGTCCATCCATTCAAAAGTGGGCATAGAAGTGGAAAATTGTTCTTTCCGAAAAACCTTTGCTGGACTATGACGAACATAAAAAACAAAATTAGATATATTGATCCACCCATTCCATGACATATATCGGGAAAAGTGAGCGGTGTGCACAATTTTTCTTTCCTTAAAAATCTTTTGCGGACTATAACCAAATCGGTCTAGCCGTTTTAGTTCTTTCGATACATAGCAAAAAGTGGGCGTGGGAAATTCTACTACCCATAAAAACCATAGTTGAATTATGACGAACATTTTCAACAAAAATTAGCCAAAGTGGGAGTAGTAAATTTTTTTTTGTAAAAAACCAAAGTTGGAATATGATACAAATGCATTTAAAAAAAAAAATTGTCAAATTGGTCCAGCCATTCTCAGATTTTAGATAAATTGAAAAAGTGGGCGTAAAAGTGGGCGTGGTCGATTTTCCTTTCAGTACAAACTTAAATTGGATTATTAGGAACATTTAAATAAAAAATTACCCAAATCGGTGCAGCCGTTTTCCGATTTTAGATAAATCAAAAAAAGTGGGCGTAAAAGTGGGCGTGGTCAATGTTTCTTTACGTAAAAACCTAAGTTGGGCTATGACGAACATTTCAAAAATAATTGTCCAAATCGGTCCAGCCGTTCTCAACTGATGCTGTTACCAACGAACGACAATTGATTTTTATTTATATAGATTGGTAAATATTGAACTTAAATTATTTGTTTCTACTTGATATGGCTTCGATGTTTGCGAATATAGAATTAGCAGCAAAGTGTTTTCGTGAGCACATTAATATAAACAAAATCCAAGAAAGTCGTAATTAACAAGAAAAGTTTTGTTATTGTAAATTACATACAAACTATTTTATGGAAATGAACTTAAATGAAGAGGTGTTAACTTTATTTTTATTTGTCTTCTTTTTTTCTCACACAGAAATAATGTAATCAAACTAAAGGTGAAATATTGCACCAAAATATACCCAGTAAAATTTTGAATTCCAAAGAATCGGTTATGTGTTGCGAATCGAATATTTACCACTTTAGCTGAACATGTCAACTTGTTGACGCTTTTAAACGAATAATTTATTTATGCTCAAACTCCGCATTTAAAAAACACGGATAAAAAAGTTATTAAATTCTAATCCGGACCATTAAACTGCATTGAAATTTCAGCATAAATGTATCATTAAAAAGTAGAACTTGAGGACGCAGTTATACTAGATATTAGAGTGTCCCTTATTTTGGAAATGTTGGAAATGTTGAGACGGTACCCCCTCATTTTTTTCCTTTTGACTAAAAAATAACTCAGGAAAAATTTTACGCCCCTGCGACCACGCCTTCCCTACGCGACGGGGCCTTAAAGAACGGGGCCTTAAAAATAATTTTTCCATACAAACCAAAATTTTTTTTTTTTGATTTTTAATTTTTTTGTTATTAATTATAATATTACTTGATTAGCTTATTCACGACAAAAAATTTGATTTTGGTGGGATGAGGCTTTCAGTTCTAAAAAATTTTTCGAAAAAAAAAATTTAGAGCTTTTGGGGTCCTACAGTAAAAATTTTAAAAAATTTTTTTTTTTTTTAGTTTTGACAAGCAACGGTTTTAGTTGTAATGTTGCTTTTAATGGTATATATTCATAAAAAAATATTATTCATATCTGTGACATCTTGATCGTGTATCGAAAAACATCAAAAATGCATTTTTTACCCTTTTTTAGATCACGATAAAGATGTCACAGATAGGAATAATATTTTTTTATGAAAATATATCATTAAAAGCAACAATTCAACTAAAACGGTTGCTTGTCAAAACTAAAAAAAAATATTTTTTAAAATATTTTTACTGTAGGACCCCAAAAGCTCTAAATTTTTTTTTTCGAACTGAAAGCCTCATCCCATCAAAATCAAATTTTTTGTCGTGAATAAGCTAATCAAGTAATATTATAATTAATAACAAAAAAATTAAAAATCAAAAAAATTTTTTTTTGCTTTGTATGGAAAAATGATTTTTAAGGCCCCGCTCTTTACGGTCCCGTCGCGTAGGGAAGGCGTGGTCGTAGGGGCGTAAAATTTTTCCTGAGTTATTTTTTAGTCAAAAGGAAAAAAATGAGGGGGTACCGTCTCAACATTTCCAACATTTCCAAAATAAGGGACACTCTAGTAGATATATTCTATATGAATTCTACGATAATGTTGTTCCTAAAAAAACCTCTCAAAAATGCTCATCAATTGCCACTATCGGCTAATTAAAGTCGTAACCCATAAATATCATCCGTTTAAATGCGTCACTGAATATGTGAGCATTAAGAATTTATAAAAGTCCGAATAAAAGCCAAACTAGCAAAAATATCGCCAAAAGCAAAATCAAGTTTCGACTTAATCATAATAGAGATTATTATACACGAATTTGGGGGTCCTATCTATATATATAAATATAACGTTTATATGTATAAGTATAGTTTACAGATTTTTGACAATTACAACTTAATAAAACCGAATATCGCTAAGTCCAATACACCATTTAATAGGCCTTTAAAAAACCTTTCGATCTGTATGAAATGTTCATATAGCTCCTTTGAAACAGATATAAAAAAACGAAATAATACCGTTTTCCCCCTCCCATTTCCCCTCTTTAACCGCCGAGATGGCACCTTAAAAAACAGGTTAATCTTAGATTTCGACCTTCTATAACATACTTGAATTGCAGAACAATCGGAGTGCAAGTGATTTTATCTTCCGTGCTAGTGTAGAAGTGTAATCTGAACGCCATTTTTTAGTTAAAGGACAATATCTCGAAAGTTTATGAATGGTCGCAGACGGTCGCAAAATTCTAGTTAGGGGACATATTAAGGAACACATTGGCATTAAAGGTTTTCCAAAATCGTTTGGAGCTTTTTGGAGATCGATGTTGAAAAATGGCGATTTTCAAAAAAATCGTTATTTTTTTGGGGAAACTTAAATTTTATACCTTCTTTAGATAATTATTGAAGTGTTTTGGATTTTGATATGTTAACAAGTACTTCTTTAGTGATTTCTGAATGATTTTCAGTCAAAAATTCTTTAATTTCCAAAGTTTTTTTTAATATATTTAAAAAAAAAAATTGTCACAAAAATTCGAAATTTTGACTTTGACCTCTTGCCAAAGCAAATCAGATAGCCACAATATTACAATATTTTATTTACATAATATTAAACATTCCAAGATTTTGAATACATCAACAGAATTTGGATGCAGCGAAGTGGACTTTTGGCCAAAAAACGGAGATCCTGGCCCACTGTGCAGTGGTTCAAAAGTTATGAGCAAAAGACTGAATTTCGGCAAGGGTTTTTCGTGAATTTACTAGATAAAAAACACGCTTACTTTCTAAATGCAATTCTGAGAATTCTACAGCTTGGCATATATATTTGTTCGTATCGGTCCAGTGGTTCTAAAGTTATTAACAAAACCATGAATTTCAGATTGGTTTCACCTTAAATTCACGTGCTGAAAAAACCTAGCCTTAAAAAACATGCGTTAAAAACATTGGAAAGCCACAAAATTACTTCCAAAAGTATTTTTGTCACTCAAAAATATTTTTACACTAAAAAAAAATTACACTCGAAAAAAATTTTACACTCAAAAAAAAAATGTAAAAAAATGCAAAAAAAAATTTCGCGAAAAAAAAAATTTGGTGAAAAAAGTACGCGGTTTTTTTTTGTAAACAAATATGTTCGTACTTGTTTAAATACCATGTGGTCATCAATTCTGTTCACATGTCAACCAACAGCCGAATTAAAGCATTTTGTATTTTTAGATTATGTTGAATGTACCAACATTTTTGAGGTAATCTTACATTTTCGTTCACAACTTTTGCACCGCTGAACCAAAATCGCTCAAATGCAATACCAAACTTCTCGGGGCAACAACGAGTAAATATGTTAAGTTTCAGTCATCTGTGTGTAATATTTTGGCCGTGATAGCTATTTGCACCGACAGACAGACGGACGGACATCGCTAGAATGTCTTAAAATAGATCACTGATCAATAATATATAGGGCATTCCATGTCAAATCGGACACTTTGAAATTTTTTTTTTAATTTTCCCAATTTGTCTACAGTTTTAAGTACCCTTCGAAAACTCCTTCGTGGTAAATTTTTAGATTTTTTTGGTGATCCGTTCAAAAGATATCGAATTTTTAATAATTGGCAGTTTGTTCCTTTACGCAGACTTCTCCTACTCATAACTTCTTCAATAATGGTCCAAATTGCAAATTTTTTGTTTAAAAATTTATGTTTTTTACGTACTTTTGAAAAAAAAATCAAAAAAAAAAAATCTTAAAACCTTAAAGCCCTCTAGTATGCGATTATTAAGTTTTACACTCAAAAAATTATATCATTAACTGACTGTAGTTTATTTAAAAAGTTTTCCGTTTAGTCGTTTTTAAAAGAAAAAACATTTGGTTGGTGTTCAGTTTTTATTAATGACTACTTCAGGCCTTTGTTTCAAAAATAACTCACTAAAAAATAAAGACTTTCATTAACATTTATTTTTGTTCTGTAAGTAAAAACTACTGATTATTCTTTTGATTTTTAATGATTTTTTAAGTAATTTTTTTTTTAAATTGTTGGTATTTTTTAATGAAATATCATTAGTTTTTACCTACACAAGTCAGTTATTTTTTTGTAGAAAAAAAATCAAAAAATTATTTATAGAAATATAAAAACATGTTTGTATCAAGTGACTTTGGCACGATGGTTAGAGTGTCTGGCCAGAATGTAGTTGATTGCGGGATCCATTCCCCAAAAATTTTATTAAAAATTTTTAAAAAAATATTTCAATAAAAAATTGTAAAAAATTACCTACGAAATCATTAATTTTTATTGTTTTCGTAGGTTATTTTTTTGAAATTTGTTGGTAAAAATAACAGAACTATCATTAATTTTTAATGTTTTCGTTGGTTATTTTTTTCGAATTTGTTAGTAAAAAAGAGTGAAAAAACGTAGTTTTTTAATGTTTAATGTTATTTATTTTAGAAAATTTTGTCAACAGTAAAAAATAAATGTTGATGTTTGTTAAAACAAATGAATAATTACTGGGATGGTTTTCAATTGTTCATTCACTTGTTTTAAGTGTGTTTTTCAATTGTTTTTGCCTACAAAATATTTTGAGTGTAAAATTTAAATCTCATTTTTGAATATGTATGTACTATTTGATTTTTTTTAAATTTTTTTGTGTAAAACTTCTATCGATTCTACAAAAATTTTTTTTGACCAGTAGGATCATGGGATAACGATAATTACTATTTTAAATTTTTTGAAAAAAATTTATTGTAATTTTCCAATCTTAAAATCATTTCTACTGCTCCAATGGAGCGTCATAGAGGGGTCATTTCGAAGACCGACCCCCATTAATTTTTACGTATTAACATTTCTTTGGAACAAACTAATACCCTATCTCCAATTTCTAAGGGGGCTCCCACACAAAATGACATTTTTTAAAATTTGCTCCAACCGCTCTTACTGCCCTTAAAGTGCCCATAGAGAAATCAAATGTATGACCGACCCACATTATTTTTTAAGTCCAAACATTTTCTCTAAATACACCTATCCTCTATCTTTTACTATTAAGACGGTCCCAATACATTTATTTTTTTATTTTTTGTAAATTTGTTTTATTTAATCAGCTTCTACCGATCCAATGGTGCCTCCGAGAGGGGTCATTAGTGAGACCGACCCCCATTTATTTTTACCCTCCAACATTTTTGTAAAACATACTTACGCCCTATCTCCACTTCCTAAGTAGGCTTCATTCAAAATTACATTTTTATAAAATTTGCTCCAACTGTTTTTTGTATGGGAGCCTACTTAGGGAGTGGAGATAGGGCGTTGTTATGTTTTAAAAAAATGTTGTAGGGTAAAAATAAATGGGGGTCGGTCTCACTAATGACCCCTCTCGGACGCACCATTGGACCGGTAGAAGCTGATTAAATAAAACAAATTTACAAAAAATAAAAAAAATTGTATGGGGACCGCCTTAACAGTTAAAGATAGAGGGTAGGTGTGTTCAGAAAAAATGTTTGGACTAAAAAAATATTGTGGGTCAGTCATACATTTTGTTGCTCTAAGGGCACTAAAATTAAAAAAAAAATAGTTTTGTGTGGGAGCACCCTTAGAAATTGGAGATAGGGTATTAGTTTGTTCCAAAGAAATGTTTAGACGTAAAAATTAATGGGGTCTGTCTTATTAACGACCCCTCTATGAGGCACCATTGGAGCAGTAGAAATGATTTTAAGATTGGAAAATTACAATAAAATTTTTTTAAAAAAATTTAAAAAAATAGTAATAATTGTTATCCCATGATCCTACTGGGCAAAAAATTTGTAGAATCGATAGAAGTTTTACACAAAAAAAAAATTCAAAAAAATCGAAGTGTACGAACATTTTCAAAAATGAGATTTAAATTTTAAAACTTAAAAATCGCATACTAGAACGCTTTCAAGAATTTTTTGGGATTTTTTTTTAAAAAGTACGTAAAAAACAAACATTTAAAAAAAAAAATGCCATTGGGACCATTATTAAGAAAGTTATGAGTAAAAGAAGTTTTAGTGAAGGAACAAACTACCAATTTTTAAAAATTCGATATCTTTTGAACGGGTCATCAAAAAAATCTGAAAATTTACCACGAAGGAGTTTTCAAAGGGTACTAAAAACTGTGAGGAAATTGGGAAAATCTAAAAAAAAAATTTTTCAAAGTGTCCGATTTGACATGGAATGCCCCATATATACTTTATGGGGTCTCAGACCGACATTTCGATGAATTAAAAATGGAATGACAAACTTATATATACCCTCTGTCACTATTAACAAGTGGAGGGTATAATAATGTATCGCAAGATAATTTATTTTTTCATTTTTTAAAATTTTGATGGAAATTTTTAATGAATCTAAAACTCAATAAATGCAAAATGGAAGATTGTCTCAAACTCTATGAACACACACAAAATTATTGGCTAAAAGTTTTCAATTAAATCTATTGATCAACAAAATTTATATGAGTCAATCAATGTTTTGATTAAAATTTTTGTTATTTTATTTAACTGTCAAATTACAAATTTTCAACATACAAAATTTTATTTTTCGCTTTAATTTATTTGACTAGATTAATTCAAAAATATACAAAATAGTCGGGTTTTACTTTTTTTATTGTTGGCAACATATTGGAAAGCAAAAAAGATAAATTTTTTCATAATTTTGTCATAAGCTTACAATTCATTTGTAAAATAAATCATTATTTTGTTTGATTATAAATAAAAAATTTATAAAATTTGTGATCAAAATCGAAACATGGTTAATTGAAAAAATTTTCAATAAATCACCTACAATTTGATGATTGATGCAACAATTTTCTTTATTGGAGGGATTGCAATCAAAAAATTAATTGAATTCGCGTTTTTGATGATTGAAATTCCTTTTAAATTCTTTCTGTGGGAAAGAAGTTTTAACATTTTTTTTTTAATTTCCTCAGCGTAGAAAACTCGCAATTTTTTGTAAATCTCAAATAGCGATATCTCGAAAACCGTTTTACCGTTCTATCTAAGCTGGCTTACTTGTTAATTTACATTTTCTACAGATTTAAAGTTAATCATAACCTTAAAGTACAGCAAATTCTCTTAATTAAAAGTTAATTATATAAATATTTTTCTTCTACAAAAATATAACACATTAGGAGTTGGTTGGGTGGGTGTAACATTTTGGTTATTTATTAAATGCCAGTCTTTTTTAAAAAAGCATTACTGTCATATTTAATAGAATTTTTTAAATATATCTGTGTGTTTACTTAACCCTACGGGATATTAACATGCAAAAAAGTAATGTATATTTGTCTGCTTATTTTAAACAGACTCATAAACATTAACATGTTAAACACTAATTAACTGAAGTTGGACAGAAAGAAAGAACAAAAAAAGCCAACATACATAAAAATTCATTAACTTGTTTTTAAACAAAGCCTACAAATAATTTTTATGTTTTTAAATATTTTTGTAAAATCTTGCATAACTTTCAGGTTTATATATTCATTCCCATAAGTAAATAAATTTTGAATAACTTCTTTTAGAGACTCCTTTTTACAAACTATGTTTAATTTTTCATTTACCTTGGTGACTATTTAATATGATAAATGTGTTTGTAAAATAATACTAGAATAAACAACAAAAAAATCACTATCTTTCTCCTTAATGTATGCTACAATAGTATAAACATTACAATGCCTTAAAGTATACTACAGTAGTTTAATTATTAACACTAACTTAAAGTATGCAACAAAAATGTATTATTTTATTTTAGAAAAATTTATGTTTTTTGCATAAAATTAAAATACCAAATTCCTTTTCAACTATTGTTACTGCAACACTATGCTATTTATTTATTAAAACATTTTACAATAAAAAATACCCAAACCAACAAAAATTCTAATTGTAAGCGGGAATTGTAATTAAAATTTCATGTTCTTCTTAAGAAAATCTTCTTAAGTTTGCAACTTGCATTCAGCGTATTATTATTTTTTTTTTTTGTGTTATTCTATTCTCAAAAGAATTTTATTTGTTAGGGAAATTGTTTGTTTGGAATTAAATGCAAAACGCAATAGAATAAAAGCTTTTGAATAATGCTAAGTTTTTAAAAAGATTTTACCACCTAAAAATAGGCTATACAAAATTTCGTTGTTGAAAAATGATAAATAATGTAAAATCTTTTTTCGTTGAGTAAGGAATTACGGTAGAGTAAATAGAAATTATAAGATTTTTTAAAATAAAAAAAAAGAGTTTAAGAGAAGGAAATCCAAAGAGTTAATATCCTGGATGCTTACAATTAGGGTTCGTGATTTAAAGTCGCGGAAACTCTTGCTCAACATCCATCTGGTGACGGTGGAAAGAGAAACTGCATTTTGTACAGGATGGCATTAATTTAATTTTTCTGTCTCATTACAGCAGCGGTGCCCAAAAAGAGATTTTTTTTTTGTTTTTTACGCTCTCTGTTGTTAGTTTCGTTGTCGTTCATATTGTGTGTGTGTGTCTTCGTTGATCTCTAACAAGTGTTTGGGCACCATTGCATTACAGTCATGGTGATCTAACGGTGGCCGCACTTGAACGCAGGGGGATGCCAAGGCTGATCCTGGCGGCCATGTATTTGTCATACGAGTAGGATGACCCCCAGCACAACATCTACGAACTATGACAGAGGTTTGTATGACCAAGGGCATGGATATTGTGGTAGGAGGAAATTTCAATTCTTATTATACATTGTGGGAAAGCAGTAACAATTTCTATATATGGGGCATTCCATGTCAAATTGGACACTTTGAAAAATTTTTTTTTAGATTTTCCCAATTTGTTTACAGTTTTTAGTACCCTTTGAAAACTCTTTCGTAGTAAGTTTTTAGATTTTTTTGATGACCCGTTAAAAAAATATCGAATTTTTAAAAATTGGTAGTTTGTTCCTTTACTCAAACTTCTTTTACTCATAATTTCTTCAATAATGGTCCAAATTTCAATTTTTTTTTTCAAAATTTTTGTTTTTTTACGTACTTTTAACAAGTGAGAGTGTAACATTCGGCTGTGCCGAATCTTTTTTACCATCCAAAATGTAAAAAAAAACAATAAAAAAGATCCAGGGGCGTCTTTTATTTTTTGGGGGGGGGGGGGGTGGTTTGGTGATATACGTTAAGGGGCACCTTCCCCCCTGCGATTTTTAACTTCTTCTGAGATAAGAATGTTGCATTTGCTTAGCAAAAGTACAAAAAACCCTGCAAAAAATGCGTTTTTTTATACCCTCCACTTACAAGGGAAGTCTCCCTAGTGTCACCCGCGGATCTTTATGGAATTGGTTTTATTTTGTAGAGCACAAAAAATAAAGGGACACGTATTTTTTTTTTAGCGGCCCAAATTCATATTTAGGGGGTAAAAAGGAGGGGGGAAGACAAGGCCATTTTTCAGTTTTTTTCGTTTATCTCCTAAATTATGCAAAGAAACCTAGTCATGTTACATACCAAATGAAAGGTCTTTGGAAAACCTATCTGCGTGTGCTAAGAACGTGTCCAAACATGCACAACTTTTTGTCATATTGAGTAAAATACCAAAATTTTTGGACATTTTTGTTAATAAGTCGAAAAATATTAACTTCTTCGGTCCGTTGTTAGCACCACGAGATAGGTATTTTTAATACCTTTAATCTGATACCACAAGGTCAATTTCCCCCCATACAAATCGACCCCCCCTAAAAATGAGTTTGGGCCGCTAAAAAAATACGTGTCGAATTAATTTTCGTTCTTAACAACATATCCAAATTTCATGAAGATCGGAGGGTGACACCAGGGAGACTTCCCTTGTTAGTGAAAGAGGGTATATATAAGTTTGTCATTCTGTTTGTAACTCATCGAAATATCGATCTGGGACCCCATAAAGTATATATATTTATGATGCCCGATCGATTTTAAGACATTCTAGCGATGTCCGTCTGTCCGTCTGTCTGTCTGTCTGTGGAAAATGCTGTCGCGGACAAAATATTGCACAGAGATGACTGAAACTTAACATATTTATTGGAAGTTCTCCCGAGAAGTTTGGTATTGCATTTGAGCGATATCGGTTCAGCGGTTCAAAAGTGAACGAAAATGTAAGCACACCTCAAAAATTTCAGTACATTCAACATAACCTAAAAATACAAAATGCTTTAATTCGGCTTCTGGTTGACATATGTGAACATAATTGAAAACCAATGGTATTTAAACAAGTACGAACATATTTTTTGACAAAAAAACAACAAAATCGCGGATTTTTTTTTTAAATTTTCAAATTTTTTTTTTTTTCAAAAGTAATTTTCCTTTTAAATAAAGTTTTTTGCAACAATCTTTTTGTGGAGGGTATCAGTACATTCGGCAAGGCCGAATTTAACTTTTTTACTTGTTTGGGTTGGTTTAGTTCTCTAAGGGGGAACTTTTTTCCCCTACGGCCGATTTTCCCATTTCCGAACTTAACCTGCCTAGAAATATAAGACATATTCGTGCCAAACTTCGGAAGTCTAGGTCATTTATTTTGGACTGTATCGTGTCTTCTACAGACGGACGGACGGACATCGCTAGAATGTCTTAGAATCGATCACTGATCAATAATATATATATTTTATGGGACTCTAGACCGATATTTCGATGCGTTTAACACGGAATGACAAAGTGAGTATACCCCCATACTGTGGTTGAAGGGTATAAAAATCCCAAAAAATTCTTAAAAGCGCTCCAGTATGCGATTTTTAAGTTTTAAAATTTAAATCTCATTTTTGAAAATGTTTGCACTCTTCGATTTTTTTTGAAATTTTTTTGTGTAAAACTTCTATTGATTCTACAAATTTTTTGCCCAGGAGGATCGTGGGATATCGATTATTACTATTTTTTAAAATTTTTTGAAAAAAAATTATTGTAATTTTCAAATCTTAAAATAATTTCTACTGCTCCAATGGTGCGCCTTAGAGGGGTCATTTATAAGACCGACCCCCATTAATTTTTACGTCTTAACATTTTTTTGGAACAAACTAATACCCTATCTCCAATTTCTAGGGGGGCTCCCACACAAAATGACATTTTTTAAAATTTGCTCCAACCGCTCGAACTGCCCTAATAGTGCCCTTAGAACTACAAAATGTATGACCAACCCACAATATTTTTTTAGTCCAAACATTTTCTCTGAACACACCTACCCTCTATCTTTAACTGTTAAGGCGGTCCCAATACAATTTTTTTTTTGTCTTGTAAATTTTTTTTTAATTAATCAGCTTCTTTTGTGTAAAACTTCTATCGATTCTACAAATTTTTTGCCCAGGAAGATCGTGGGATAACGAATATTACTATTTTTTTAATTTTTTTGAAAAAAATTTATTGTAATTTTCCACTCTTAAAATCATATCTACTGCTCCAATGGTGCGTCATAGAGGGGTCATTTATGAGACCGACCCCCATTAATTTTTACGTCTGAACATTTCTTTGGAACAAACTAATACCCTATCTCCAATTTCTAAGGGGGCCCCCACACAAAACGACATTTTTTTAAAATTTGCTCCAACCGCTCTAACTGCCCTAATAGTGCCCTTAGAGCAACAAAATGTATGACCGACCCACAATATTTTTTTAGTTCAAACATTTTCTCAAAACACACCTACACTCTATCTTTAACTGTTAAGGCGGTCCCCATACAACTTTTTTTATTTTTTGTAAATTTGTTTTATGTAATCAGCTTCTACCGGTCCAATGGTGCGTCCGAGAGGGGTCATTAGTGAGACCGACCACCATTTATTTTCACCCTGCAAAATTTTTTTAAAACATACCTACGCCCTATCTCCACTCCCTAAGTAGGCTCCCATACAAATAACAGTTGGAGAAAATTTCATAAAAATGAAATTTTGAATGAAAGCCTACTTAGGGAGTGGAGATAGGGCGTAGGTATGTTTTAAAAAAATGTTGTGGGGTAAAAATAAATGGGGGTCGGTCTCACTAATGACCCCTCTCGGACGCACAATTGGACCGGTAGAAGCTGATTAAATAAAACAAATTTACAAAAAATAAAAAAAAATTGAATGGGGACCGCCTTAACAGTTAAAGACAGAAGGTAGGTGTGTTCGAAGAAAATGTTTGGAATTAAAAAAATATTGTGGGTCGGTCATACATTTTGTTGCTCTAAGGGCGCTATTAGGGCAGTTAGAGCGGTTGGAGCAAATTTTAAAAAATGTCGTTTTGTCTGGGAGCCCCCTTAGAAATTGGAGATAGGGTATTAGTTTGTTCCAAAGAAATGTTTAGACGTAAAAATTAATGGGGGTCGGTCTTGAAATGACTCCTCTATGACGCACCATTGGAGCAGTAGAAATGATTTTAAGATTGGAAAATTAAAATAAAATTTTTTCAAAAAAATGTTAAAAAATAGTAATAATCGTTATCCCACGGTCCTGCAAGGCAAAAAATTTGTAGAATCGATAGAAGTTTTACACAAAAAAATTAAAAAAAAAACAAAGAGTACATACATTTTCAAAAATGAGATTTAAACTTTAAAACTTCAGAATAGCATACTAAATCGTATTTTTTTTTAAGTACGTAAAAAACAAAAATTAAAAAAAAAATGCAATTTGGACCATTATTGAAGAAATTATGAGTAAAAGAAGTTTGAGTAAAGGAACAAACTACCAACTTTTAAAAATTCGATATCTTTTGAACGGGTCATCAAAAAAATCTGAAAATTTACCACGAAAAAGTTTTTGAAGGGTACTAACTAGTGTATTCAAAATACCGGCCATTTTCAAAAACCGGTTTTCGGTTTATTCGAAAAAGCATATTTTTGAAAACCCGGTTTTCGGTTTCGGTTTTAGCAAAAAAACCGGTTAAACCGGTTTTTCCGGTTTTTATTCTTCAGGTTAAAAATTAATTAAATTTAATTATATCTTTACAAAACATGCATAACCCAATAAACACAAAATCGGTAAGTCATAGCGAAAATAGTATCATCTGTATGACACCGTTAACGTCGCACAATTCCGCTGGAAACTTCGACAGGAAGTAACAACTAAATTTGAATTCTTTGCAATTGCAAGCGGAAATCTGTAAAGATTTTATTCACAAATTTGTTTTTATTGAATTGTTTAAAGAGCACAATTAACAATAAATTCAGACATCTATCCTAACATACTAATTTGGGCGGATTTAGCCCATTCCGATTTCAACAATTTCAAAAGGATAATTTAAAAAAAAAATGGTTTGCTATAGAACTCCAAGGTGCCAAATTGAAAAAAATATATATATATTGATTTCAATGTTAAAGGAAGAGACGGACATCCGGAACTCGATGATATATTGATATTGGCATACCAACATATCCACAAACTAATTATGGTAGTACCGCTAAGTTATGTCAAAACATATTTTAACTCAGTATATTAAACCTTTTTATAAAAACCGGTTAACCGACACAAAAAACCGGTTTCTCGAATATTCGAAATTTAAAACTATTAGAAACCGGTCGAGTTTCTAAAAATGAAAAAACCGGTTAACCGGTTTTCGGTTTCGGTTTTGAATACTCTAGTACTAACAACTGTAAACAAATTGGGAAAATCTAAAAAAAAATTTTCAAAGTGTCCGATTTGACATGGAATGTCCAATATATACTAACATACCACATCTGATCCCAGATTTGTAAGATCAGTATTGATCCGAGTAAGATCAGTACTAGACCTGTTCTTAAATACAAAGGAAATTTTCAAAACGCATTTTTCTAACATGGATGGGCCCAGTTTTGTTTATTGGTATCTAAAACCTTAAAGTTTGGAGACAATCGTACAACCCATTAATTTCTGCGAAATCCTTCCCTATGTAAACTTGTTCCCTATTCATCGCTTTAACTCTCTACTATTGGTAATAAACCTCCTTTATCTGGCAACACTGTCCAGCAGCAGCTTACAATTTAAAAAAAAAATACTTTTTTTGTAGCATATTTTAGGGTGTTGTATATAAAAAAAAAAAATATGTTATTATTAATAAATTAATATGCAAAATAAGTTGTCAAGTAAAATAAGCTATTAATAACATATGTTTTTTGTTGTTTATTATTTATTTTATATATTTTTTTCTCCAAGTAACATAAAATATATATTTTTTTGCATATGTATTTGTCAAAAAAATATGGGGAAAACTTACACATATGGTTTTTAATGCCACACATTAGCCATGTACACAATTTATTTTTGTAATAATTTTCAGAAAAAAAAATATACAAATACATAAGATGAGTTGTTAAGAATAATGTTGTAAAATATATAAACAAATTTTTAGCGTTAACAAAAGAAAAAAAAAATAAAAATAAAATTTAATCAAATATTAACTGGGCTATTCATAATGAGTAAATTAAATCTAATGTAGGTTTATTTGACTGATATTGCATGAGTATTTGTCAAATAAACCTACTTTAAGTACACTTTAAGTATTATGAATAAAGGCCTAAGTAATTGAAAATTTAAAGAAGATATGCCCCTGAATTTTAAGTCAGTTGTCGAGTGGCTTAAAAACTATTAGTGCCAGTTTACAGAAGGCGAACGATACACCCGAACGAAAATTTTGCATGTGTTTCGTTATTATAACAACAACAAAATACATGTAAAATTTTCGTTCGTATGCATCGTTCGCCTACTGTAAACTGGTACTAACAAGGGAAGTCTCTCTAGTGTCACCCGCGGATCTTTATGGAATTGGTTTTATTTTGTAGATCAGAAAAAATAAAGGGACACGTATTTTGTTTTAGCGGCCCAAATTCATATCTAGGAGGTAAAAAGAAGGGGGGAAGATAAGGCCATTTTTCAGTTTTTTTCGTTTATCTCCTATATTGTGCAAAGAAACCTAGTCCAAACATGCACAACTTTTCGTCATATTGAGTAAAATACCAAAATTTTAGGACATGTTTGTTAATAAGTCAAAAAATATTAACTTCTTTGGGCCGTTGTTAGCACCACAAGATAGGTATTTTTAATACCTTTAATCTGATATCACACATGCCTATATTAATTTTGTTTAAATGGGCGTAAATCGTAAAAAACTTAAAAAGGTCAATTTCCCCCATACAAATCGACCCCCCTAAAAATGAGTTTGGGCCGCTAAAAAACAATACGTGTCGAATTAATTTTCGTTCTTAACAACATATCCAAATTTCATGAAGATCGGAGGGTGACACCAGGGAGACTTCCCTTGTAAGTTATTGTTGATTTTCGTTAGAAAGTTATAGCCCCACAAGTAAGCATCCCAGTTCGAAATGACCCTAAAAAGGAGATCCTCAAAACACCGCACATGTGCGAATGCTAATGAAGTGTGCTCTCACACCAACATGCTCACACACATTGAACAAAACAACAAATAATAATTTTCTCCTCTTACTTAAAATATGCTCAGAGAAATAATTATAAAGCAATTTTAATGTAAATATCATGTAAACTGAAAATTGTTTGCTAGACCAGAATGCTTAGTTTTTCACGCGATGCTAAATGTGACATGCAATGTCATTTATAGTATTTTTTATTTTCAATATATAAATGTATTTATATCAGTGGTCGGCATCAATTGCACATCGATCCCGAACACATTCGGCTATTTACATGTATTCAACACGAATGTCAACAAAATTCACAACTAAGAGCATAAATATACAACAACAAGCTGGTTGATGTCGCTTTGTTTGAGAAATACACCAACACATGCATGTTTATATTCATATGCCAATGCATTCATATCCTCTCTTTCTGCCGACCACTGATTTATATTTTAACTATAAGTTTCTCTAAGACTTAGCCTTAGAGTCTAAGTGCATTGAGTAAGAAAGAGCTACATCTCACTCATACAAATACAAAATATTATTGTATGTGTTTGGCGACCACACAGAAAATAATATCGTATATTTTATTTTAATTAAAATTTTAATTGTTTTTTTATTTAATATTAATTAAACTTTTAATTAATATAATTAATTGTTTAATTAAATTTTTAACTTTATTTTAATTAATATTTTAATTGTTTTCAAATTTAATATTAATTAAGTATTTAATTTATATAATTAAATGTTTAATTAAATTTCTAGCTTTACTTATTTTTTTGTTGTTTTGTTTTCCGTGTGTGTGCGAGTGTGTGTTTTTCTCTTGCATTGTATTACATACAAAAAAAATACATAAGTATACAAAGTTTGTTGAAAGTTTTTTTTATTTTTCGCATAGGTTTTTGAATTCTCATTTTGTTTATAATTTTATGTGTATGTATATGAAAGGTTTATAATCAACTTTATAAAATCATCTCACTGACTATGTCTTTACGGCATAAATAAATTTGGTAAAGTTTGAAGAAATAATTTTTTTTTAAACTATTTTTTTCAAAAAGAATGTTTTTACAAATTATTTTTTTTTTAATATAATATTTTTAATTAATTTTTTTAATTTATACAATTAAAATTTTAATTATTTTTTTTTTTTAATTTTAATTAAATTTTTTAATTTATAGTATTAAGTTTTTAATTAAATAAATATCCATTTATTTTTAATTAACGACATACAAATATTTTTAATTTATTTGCGCATTTTAGTGATTGGTCCGGATTTAATTAATTTTTTAATTAAATCTACGAATTTTTTAATTAAATATTTTTTTTATTTTTTTCTGTGCACTGCTCTAAATCATCTTAAGAGACGACTCGCTCACATGATAGAACGAAAACTCCAATTGTAATTAGTTACACACAAAAAATTGTTTGCTAAAAATTTTCAATTAAATATATTGATCAACAAAATTTGAATGAGTCAATCAATGTTTTGATTAAAATTTGTGTTATTTTTTTTTCTTAACTGTCGAATTACAAATTTTCAACATACCAGATTTAATTTCAATAAATTTTAATTTATTTGAATAAATTAATTCAAAAATATAAAAATAATCGGGTCTTAGGTCTTTATACCCTCCACTTAGTGATAGAGGGTATATATAAGTTTGTCATTCCGTTTGTAACTCATCGAAATATCGGTCTGGGACCCCATAAAGTATATATATTCATGATGTCCGATCTATTTTAAGACATTCTAGAAATGTCCATCTGTCCGTCTGTCTGTCTATGGAAAATGCTATCACGGAAAAAATATTGCACAGAGATGACTGAAACTTAACATATTTATTGGAAGTTCTCCCGAGAAGTTTGGTATTGCATTTGCGCGATATCGGTTCAGCGGTTCAAAAGTTATGAACGAAAATGTAAGCACACCTCAAAAATTTCAGTACATTCAACATTACCAAAAAATACAAAATGCTTTAATTCGGCTGCTGGTTGCATATGTGAACATAATTGAACACCAATTGGTATTTAAACAAGTACGAACATTTTGTTTGAAAAAAAAGAAAATAATCGCGAATTTTTTTTTTTACCAAAATTTTTTTTTCGCGGAAATTTTTTTAAGAATTTTTTTTTTTTCAAAAGTAATTTTCTTTTAATGAAGTTTTTTGCAATAATCTTTATGAAATTTTGGAGGGTATCACTAACTTTTTTGCTTGCTTTTTATAAAATTACTAGCTTACCATCCCGGTACTTCGTTACCGGTTGTATTGAATACCGGATAATATAAGGATCAGGATTACTCTATCGATTTAAAAAAAAAATCCTCTACATAGTTTTTGTTTTATTTACTTGTGGACGTTTAAGTCTTTCATAAAATAATATTTTAATGAATAATTTAAACAATAAAAATTGAATAACTTCGCTGGCACGTCATCATGCTCGTTTCGGTGAAAAAATATATTGACAATTTTCGAGCCCTTATATCGGGTTTTAAGATTTTGAGTGAATAAATATTTCAGTAAAAAAAAAAAATGGAATAAAAATAAGTTTGAGTGGAAAAACATATAGAGAGAACAGATATGGAGTCAAAAAAGCTAAATACGTAAAATTTAAGTAAAAAGTATCATTCCATATTGTTCCCAGCTCTATTCCACTTCGTTCCCCGTTCTATTCCATTTCACTTCCAAGTCCATCTCCTTTCGTTCCATGTAAGTTTCATTCCTCTCCGTATAATATGCGCGAAAAAAATAAAAAGTTCTATTGCCTTTATATTGTAGATATGAAAAGTACCATTTTACACCACTGTTACCAGGTACCCCCTTTTAGCCTACAATTTTAAAATATGTCCTTGTCTTGGGTGTTATTTCTGCGGCTTTTAGTTCAATAGTTAGATATCTCAAAATAACCATTTGCCCCCTTTTCCCCGTAAAATTATATTTTCCAAAAACTGTTTTTTTGTGCTAGGTGATCCTTTATTTAAAACATCAAGTTTCTGAACCATTATTTCAAGAAATATAAGAATAACCAAATTTGCGCTTTTTATCCCCTTTACGATCGGTCGCGACCCTTAGAAACAGAATTTCCAAAAATAACTTTTTAAAGTATTCAAAATTTCAGTGCCTAGGATAATTACTTCATGAAATATAAAAAGTATCAAAAAACACTTTTTAACAGCTCTAGAAACAGAATTTTTTTAAAATACTTTGGCAGAATGTTTTTTTCACCGACGTCCCCTACATTCCAAAATTCAAGCTTCAACGGTCATTATTATAGGAACAAAAAAAATAGTACCAAAAGTACACTTTCTTACCCCCGTTAGAAACGAAATATCCAAAAAGTACCTCTTTCAGAAGGTTTTTTTCTTCACCGAAAAATCCTACATTCCTTTTTATAAAAGGTTCTTTTTATAAAAGGTACTTTTTATAAAAGGTACTTTTTATAAAAGGTACTTTTTATAAAAGGGACTTTTTATAAAAGGTACTTTTTATAAAAGGTACTTTTTATAAAAGGTACTTTTTATAAAAGGTACTTTTTATAAAAGGTACTTTTAATAAAAGGTACTTTTTATAAAAGGTACTTTTTATAAAAGGTACTTTTTATAAAAGGTACTTTTTATAAAAGGTACTTTTTATAAAAGGTACTTTTTATAAAAGGTACTTTTTATAAAAGGTACTTTTTATAAAAGGTACTTTTTATAAAAGGTACTTTTTATAAAAGGTACTTTTTATAAAAGGTACTTTTTATAAAAGGTACTTTTTATAAAAGGTACTTTTTATAAAAGGTACTTTTTATAAAAGGTACTTTTTATAAAAGTTACTTTTTATAAAAGGTACTTTTATAAAAGGTACTTTTTATAAAAGGTACTTTTTATAAAAGGTACTTTTTATAAAAGGTACTTTTTATAAAAGGTACTTTTTATAAAAGGTACTTTTTATAAAAGGTACTTTTTATAAAAGGTACTTTTTATAAAAGGTACTTTTTATAAAAGGTACTTTTTATAAAAGGTACTTTTTATAAAAGGTACTTTTTATAAAAGGTACTTTTTATAAAAGGTACTTTTTATAAAAGGTACTTTTTATAAAAGGTACTTTTTATAAAAGGTACTTTTTATAAAAGGTACTTTTATAAAAGGTACTTTTTATAAAAGGTACTTTTTATAAAAGGTACTTTTTATAAAAGGTATTTTTTATAAAAGGTACTTTTTATAGAAGGTACTTTTTATAAAAAGTGCTTTTTATAAAAGGTACTTTTTTACCCTTTTTACCCCCGTAGAATCAACATTGGCAAAAACCCAGCCTTATTGAATCTTTTTTCCGGAATGAGAACCTACATTACAAATTTCAAGTTTCTAGTACCATTATTTAAGTAAATGTAAAAGGTACCAAAAGTAAAGTTTTTTACCCTTTTTACCCCCTTAGAATCATCATTGGCAAAAATCCAGCCTAAATGGATCTTTATTCCGAGAGGTGAACATACAGTCCAATTTTCAAGTCTCTATGACTATTATTTCAGGAGATATAAAAAGTACCAAAAGTACACTTTTTTTTACCCATTTTATCCCCGTAGAATCAACATTGGCAAAAACCCAGCCTTAGTGATTTTTTTTTCCGGGAGGTAAACCTCCATTGCAAATTTCAAGTTTCTAATACCATTATTTAAGGAAATAAAAAAGGTACCAAAAGTACAGTTTTTTACCCTTTTTACCCCCTTAGAATCATCATTGGCGAAAATCCAGCCTTAGTGAATCTATATTCCGGGAGGTGAACATACAGTCCAAATTTCAAGTCTCTGTGACAATTATTTAAGAAAATGTAAAAGGTACCAAAAGTACAGTTTTTTACCCTTTTTACCCCCTTAGAATCAACATTGGCAAAAGTCCAGCCTTACAGGATCTACATTCCGGGAGGTGAACATACAGTCCAAATTTCAAGTCTCTATGACCATTATTTCATGAGATATAAAAAGTACCAAAAGTACAGTTTTTTACCCTTTTTACCCCCTTAGAATCAACACTGGCAAAAATCCGGACTTAGTGTATCTATGTTCCGGGAGGTGAACATACAGTCCAAATTTCAAGTCTCTGTGACTATTATTTCAGGAGATATAAAAAGTACCAAAAGTACAGTTTTTTACCCTTTTTATCCCCTTAGAATCAACACTGGCAAAAATCCAGCCTTAGTGGATCTATATTCCGGGAGGTGAACCTACAGTCCAGATTTCAAGTCTCTAGCTTCAGCGGTTTGGGCTGGGCGATGATGAGTCAGTCAGTCAGTCAGTCAGTCAGTCAGTCAGTCAGTCAGTCAGTCAGTCAGTCAGTCAGTCAGTCACATTACTCTTTTATATATATAGATTTAAAAAAAAAAATTAAAATTATTGGGTGCTAAAAATAATTCGAATTCCCGGTAACTATCGCCGACACGACAAAAAATTGTGAAGGAATTTTATAGCTCCTGGATCGTAGAACAAGACCACCGAATACACGAGAGCAATCCGAGCAATAGTTTTTGGGTTATTTCAGTTTTATTGGGTTTTATTGGATCCTATAAACTGAATAACTCAAAACCTATTGTTCGAATTGCTTTCGGAGGTCGTGTTGGCAATAGTTACCGAGATAGGAGAATTTTAAAATTTCCGGGAATTCGAGTATTTTGATTCAAAGTTAGGACTCGATATGGTCCACACATGTCAATCATTAATTTTGATCCAAAATTTTTCTCCGTTTTGCTCTTGTTTTCGAAAATACATTTGCTAAATCAATCATTATTTTAATTGACTTTAAATAAAAAATTGATCAAATTTTTGATCAAAATAGAAAAAGTTATTAATTGAAAAAAAAAAAAATCAATTAATCACCTACAATTTGATGATTAATATAACAATTTTCTTCATCAGAGGAGTTTCAATTAAAAAATTAATTGAATCTGCTTTTTTGTTGATTGACTTTCGTTTTCAATTCTTTCTGTGTATAGGGAAATTTGTGAGTTGGAAATTTAGTCCGGAACCCCTTATATAAAATCGCTTAATCCTCCTTTGTTGCTTATTTTCTTATATGTCGAAATTTGTAAGATTTCTAAGTAAATTCTATAAAACACTTAATATTTTATTTTTTCGATTTTAGAGGGTTTTTTAAACCGCGATAATATGGCCTAGAGGCAAATTAAGGCAACCGTTTTGCTTGGAATCTTGTTGTATACATGTCGCTCTATATTCCACATATGCGTAGTATCAATTCAGTGCAATTCGCAGTATACTTTTATTCCTTTGAAATTACGAATTTTATTAATTTTTATTTTCTTAATAGCCTATTTGAAAATCCCCCAAAGTATAACTTTTTTGCATGTGTTTATAGCTTTAGCGGTCCAAAAATGTTCTTAACATAATTCTTAATCATGAGGCATTCAAAAAATTTCGGAGTGTGGACGTTTTATGTATCTTTAAGTGCACCAAACATTGCCTTCAAATTAAAATTATTTTAATTTATTAATTTAACACATTTTTGCTTGACTTTGAACCCTTCCTATAGGAAGGCCCTAACCTAAAAATAAAAAATAAGTATGAGATTATATGCAGAATTTTGTTGTCTTTCCATTGGTGCTACCCGTTTTTCAAAATTCCCGGTTTCAGTTTTTGACTTTTTGCCAAGGGCCCCCATATAGCTGCCCCAATGTGCCATGCCTGATAAATAGCCAAAATCGGACCAGGGGTAAAATTTCCCCTAAAAATAAAAACAAAAGCAACCTGGGGAAAACACAATTTTGTTCATGTTTTTTTTTTTGTATTTTTTTAATTTAAAAAAATACAAAAAAAATTTTAAATAAATGAAACATTTTTATGAAAAGAAAAAAAGCAGCACTTTAACCCAGAGGATAAAAAAATATTGATTTGTTTTGGGTCCTCCTCCTTTTGTGGGCGTGGATTCCAAAAGTGTTTACAAATTATCGTGATGGGGAAGATGTCATTTAACGACCCCTTCCGGCCTATTATTTTTTTTATTTGTTTTACATTCCGGAGGGATTTTTTTAACATTTTGGAGAGTAAAAAAACAACACTCAATTAATTTTTTTTAATTCAATGAAAATTTAATACGATTTCTATGACATTTATAGTTTTTTAAAAAACCAAACAGCAAAAAACAAGATAAAGTTACAGTAACAACTCCCAAAAACTACAAATATTGAAACGATAGCTTGATAACACTTTATGTATGTGACATTTTGATTTTCAAAAACAACAAAACTCTCATTTCAATTGTTTTTGAGCTTTTACTGTTTGAAAAAAAAAATCCTGTTCCTAGGAATATAAATTTTAAATTGATTCCCCTATAAAATAATACAAAATATAAGTACAAAAACTAAATAAATAAAAACACCTCATATCAAAACCAAAAAAAAAACAAAAATAGGAAAACAATAAAATTATAAATCGAATTATACAGGGTGAAGCTAAAAGGGTAAGACAAATTTTGTGTGCGAGCTACGTCATTTGGATTTCTAAGGAAAATTTTAAAAAGTGAAACCATTTGGAAAAAAATATTTTTTTTTTCGAAAATGGGCCCAAATTTGCACGTTATAGAAATCCATCGATGTGTTACATATTAAAAGATGGACCAATGTCCTTTTAAATTTATATTAGCACTGGTTTTATCTGTCAAGATCTAATTGGATCTGATTAGATCTATAAGACTTGAGATTTGTGGCCAATTAGATTTGATCAGTATTAATGCATTTAATTAATCTCAAAATTGGGTAAAAATTTCTGATCTATTTTATCTGATCAGATACAACAAAATACAATTACTACTATTGGATCTACTCATATCAGATTATATCTAATCGATTTTTACATGAGAGACCCTATATAATTTTGTAAAGCATATACAATTGTCGGCCCTATGCTCCTTGTAGGAGTAAAAGAAACAAATATATATATATATAATTGTCATAGTTTCACTATTTATCTAATTCTGTCCATAAATAAATGGTTCACCCTGTACCTATCAGGAAATCATATAAAAATATCGAGAAAAAAAATTCAATGTTTTTTTTTTTTGTTTTCAAATAAATATCAAATACAAATTAAATTTGGGTTTATGATTGTATTACAGTAACAAATATTGTTAAATTTTTTTGACATTTCCCAAAAAAAACTTAATATGGGTTGAAATAATATCGACAAAAAAAAACTGTTTTCCTATGAATTCTAGAAACAAAAAATGCTATTAAATTTCAAACCGAATTCAATTATAAATAAAATGTACAAATAAACAGGTTATTGATACAAAAAGGAAATTTAGAAAAAAATAATTCATATGAAATATAGACACGTGTTACGAGTACCTTTTAGTAAAAGTTAACAAAAAAAAAAAACAGCTTTGCAATTTATAACAACCCTGGATAAAAGAAAACGGGAAAATTATTTTAAGAACAAATTTGAAATTCAATAAAAAATTATTATTTGATGTTAACAGGAAAAAAATGTGAAAATTTTACTTTTCCTGTAAAGATATGGTGATTACAACACTTAGATTGAGCATAAATGGAAATATTATATGAGAACAAACAAAAGTAATGGGAGCAAAATTTTAAAAGGGATAAAACAATCCGCCTGTTATAGAAAGAAACAATTCCGATTTTAAGGGGTAAAAAAGAGCTAAAAAGTGTACAGTGGTACTCTTTCTATTTCCGGATATAATGGTCCCAGAAACTCGAAATAAAGGATCCTATTACTAAAAGCAACCTACTGAAAAAAGTACTTTTTTGGGAAAATGTGAAAAGAAAAAGAAATTCCGATTTTAAGGGGTTAAAAAGAGCTAAAAAGTGTGCTGTGGTACTTTTTCCATTTCCGGATATAATGGTCCCAGAAACTTGAAATAAAGGGACCTATTACTAAAAACAACCAACTGAAAAAAGTACTTTTTTGGAAAAGTATGCATTGGTACCTTTTTTATTTCCTGAAATACTGTTAATTTAAACCTACTTTGGTACTGTTTTTATACTTTGGTACTGTTTTTATCTACTGAAATTCTGGTTATAGAAATATGAAAGAAATGACCCTCAACTGAAAAAAATTCTAAAAAAAAGTACTTTTTGGAAAATTTCATAATAAGGGGGAACAGTAGGGTAAAAAAAGGTCTTTATATTTATAAAAACCTTTATAGAAAAAGTATAATTTTGGTACTTTTTATGAGAAAAGTACTATTTTAGAACATTTTATTTAAAACAACTGTTTTGGAATTTATTATTAAAATTACCTATTTTTTACATTTTATAAAAAAAAAACTATTTAAGTCCTTTTTATACCCTCCAACCACAGTATGGGTCTGTCTGTAGATGGCACGATGCAGTCCAAAATAAAACAGCTAGCCTCCTGAAATTTGGCACGAATATGTCTTATGGTCCTAGGCAGGCTAAGTTCGTAAATGAGCAAAATGGGACCAGGGGGAAAAAAGTTCCCCCTTGAAGAACTAAACCAACCTCTGAAAAATACCACTGTTTACATGATTTTTTGTGTTTTTGTTTAACAAATGCCTCATTTTTATGCTACAAGAAGTTCAAAGTCCTGCATTTGGACCCAGAGAATTAGAAAATGCAGTTTTTTTCGGTCCGCCTTCTTTTATGGGCGTGGAATAAATTTTTTTATTAAAATAATGATAAACTTGTGTTTCTTTAGTGCAAAAAGCATAAGAATGAATTTTTAAACACATGTTCTAGAGGAAATTTGCCCCCCCCCCAAAAACTACAACTACCGACCCCCCTCACTAAAAAAGAAGAAAACGCCCCTGCAATTTTTTTGTTCATGTTTTTGCATGTTGGAGGGTATAAAAGATTCGGCACAGCCGAATTTAACAATCTTACTTGTTTAGTATCAAAATAGTACTTTTCATGGCAAGGTACTTTTTTAGCGCCTTCTATAAAAAATGCTATTTTAGTACAATTTTTCTACTTTTTATGAAAAGGTACCAAATTAGTACTCCTTATAAAAAAGTACAATTTTGTACTTTAAAATAAAGCCGTATTATTTTGGAACTTTTTCAGTACTTTTTTTTATAAATTAGGTATTGTTTTACTACTTCCTATTAAAAAATTAAAATTGCAGTAGTTTTTAAAAACAAGTACCTTTAAAGTAGTTTTTATACAAAATTACTATTTTAGTAGTTGTTTTAAAAAAACACTTTTTGTGTGCTTTTCTTAAAAAGTAATATTTTCGTATAAAAAAAGTACTTTTTAAAAGCACTTTTACTACATTTTATAAAAAAGTTATATATTGGTATTTATTTTGAAAAAAGTACTAAAAAACACTACAAAATCTACTAAAACAGCACTTGTTTATAAAAACCACAAAAATAGTACTTTTTAATAGAAAGTTAGAAAAACAAAATATACATTTTTTTAAATTATTGAAATAATTGACTTTATCTAAAAGAACAAAATTGTACTTTTTTAAGAAGGACTAATTTTGTACTTTTTTTATCAAAAGTAAAAAAAATGGTACTTTTTTATAAAACGTACCAAAAATGTATTTTTAATAACAAGTACTAAAATAGCACTTTTTTATAAGACGTGCTAAAAATAGTACGTACTTTAAAAAAATAATAAACATAAAATGTAAACAAAGACTTTTTTAGTAGTTTTTAAACAAAAGTAGTATTTTAGTAGTTGTTTTAAAAAAGGACTTTTTGAGTGCATTTCTTAAAAAGTACTTTTTGTGTGCTTTTCTTAAAAAGTACTATTTTAGTAATTTTTATAAAAAAGTACTATTTTAGTAAATTTTTAAAAAATGTTCCATTTCAGTACTTTTTAAAAGTACTTTTACTACATTTAATAAAAAAGTTACATATTGGTATTTATTATAAAAAAAGTACTCAAAAAACACTACAAAAACTAATAAATCACCAATTGTGTATAAAAACTACGAAAATAGTACTTTTTAATAGAAAGTACCAAAAATAAAAATTTTTAAAAAATTACTGAAAAAGTATCGAAATACTAGGACTTTATCTAAAAGAACAAAATTGAACTTTTTTAAGAAGGACTAATTTTGTACTTTTTTTATAAAAAGTATCAAAATGGTACTTTTTTATAAAACGTACCAAAAATTTATTTTTAATAACAATAATATAGCACTTTTTTATAAGATGTGCTAAAAATAGTAAGTTGTTTAAAAAAGTGCTATTTTGGTACCAAATAAAGTACTAAACTAATAATTTTTTATGAAATGCAAATAAATAATTATGAATAAGCATAAAATGTAAACAAGGACTTTTTTAGTAGTTTTTAAACAAAAGTAGTATTTTAGTAGTTGTTTTAAAAAAGCACTTTTTGAGTGCATTTCTCAAAAAGTACTTTTTGTGTGCTTTTCTTAAAAAGTACTATTTTAGTAATTTTTATAAAAAAATACTATTTAAGTACGTTTTTAAATATGTTCCATTTCAGTACTTTTACTACATTTTATAAAAAAGTTACGTGTTAGTATTTCTTACAAAAAAAGTACTCAAAAAGCACTACAAAAACTAATAAATCAGCAATTGTGTATACAAACTACGAAAATAGTACTTTTTAATAAAAAGTAACAAAAAAAATATAAATTTTTAACAAATTACTGAAAAAGTATCGAAATACTAGGACTTTATCTAAAAGAACAAAATTGTACTTTTTTAAGGACTAATTTTGTACTTTTTTATAGAAAGTATGAAATAGTACTTTTTTAATAAAAGTACCAATAATTTATTTTTCATAACAATTACTAAAATAGCACTTTTTTATAAGAGGTGCTAAAAATAGTACCCTGTTTAAAAAAAGTACTATTTTGGTACTAAATAAAGTACTAAAATAGTAATTTTTTTATAGAATAAAAAAAAAATAGTTCTTCATAATTATAAGTACCAAAACAAAAATTGCCCATTTTAAAAATGTTAAAAAAATACTTTTTTATAATAAACCTAAGGACCTTTTTTTACCCCATTTTCCCCCATATTAAGGAATTTCCATAAAATACTTTTCTTTTAGATTTTTTTAGTTTTGAGTGATTTATTTGAAATTTTTTTGAACAGTATTTTTTTTATCAGAAGTACCAAAATATAATTTTTTATAAAATGTACTAAAAAATACTTATAAAATGTACTAAATAAACTAAACTAAAAAAGTAATATTTTAGTAATTTTTTGAAAAAGTACTATTTTAGTACCTTTTTGAAAAAGTTGTATTTTAATACTTTTTACAAGAACTTTTTTTAGCATATTTTATAAAAAAAAGTTGTGTTTTGGTACTTCCTATCCTTTTATAAAAAGTACCTTTTATAAAAAGTACCTTTTATAAAAAGTACCTTTTATAAAAAGTACCTTTTATAAAAAGTACATTTTATAAAAAGTACCTTTTATAAAAAGTACCTTTAATAAAAAGAACCTTTTATAAAAAGTACCTTTTACAAAAAGTACCTTTTATAAAAAGTACCTTTTATAAAAAGTACCTTTTATAAAAAGTACCTTTTATAAAAAGTACCTTTTATAAAAAGAACCTTTTATAAAAAGTACCATTTATAAAAATTACCTTTTATAAAAAGTACCTTTAATAAAAAGTACCTTTTATAAAAGGTACTTTTTATAAGAGGTACTTTTTATAAAAGGTACTTTTTAAAATATTACATTTATAAAAAAGTACCTAAAGGTACTTTTTAAAATATTACATTTATAAAAAGTACCTTTAATAAAAAGTACCTTTTATAAAAATACCTTTTATAAAAGGTACTTTTTATTAAAGGTACTTTTTATAAAAGGTACTTTTATAAAAAGTACTATAAAAAGTACCTTTTATAGAAAGTACCTTTTATAAAAAGTACCTTTTATAAAAGTACCTTTTATAAAAAGTACCTTTTATAAAAAGTACCTTTTATAAAAAGTACCTTTTATAAAAAGTACCTTTTATATAAAGTACCTGTTATAAAAAGTACCTTTTATAAAAAGTACCTTTTATAAAAAGTACCTTTTATAATAAGTACCTTTTATAAAAAATACCTTTTATAAAAAGTGCCTTTTATAAAAAGTACCTTTTATAAAAAGTACCTTTTATAAAAAGTACCTTTTATAAAAAGTATCTTTTATAAAAAGTACCTTTTATAAAAAGTACCTTTTACAAAAAGTACCTTTTATAAAAAGTACCTTTTATAAAAAGTACCTTTTATAAAAAGTACCTTTTATAAAAAGCACCTTTTATAAAAAATACCTTTTATAAAAAGTACCTTTTATAAGAAGTTCCTTTTATAAAAAGTACCTTTTATAAGAAGTTCCTTTTATAAAAAGTACCTTTTATAAAAAGTACCTTTTATAAAATACCTATTAAAAAAATTAAAGAAAAAAATATTCACTTATATTGTTTTTTCAATATAGAATAGTATGAAACTGTAGCTATTTTTTGATCTTTTTATAAAAGTTTTTTTAAATTTAATTTTCCATTGGATGCTAAGGAATCTTCCTAAAAACACCGTTTCTCCCAAATTATAACCATACCATTTCCCACTCCTTTAACTCATCAACCCCCCTTTCCAATCATAATCAAACAACAAAAAAGTCATATAATTTTTAATAAATTGTTTACTTTTGTTGAGATTTTCTACCTTTTTTGTTTTCTTGAACAAAAGTATATTTGATTGAGTCACGTTTTTGAAAATATTTTTTTTAATTTTGTTATATTTATATTTAACTTTTAGCCATAAATCTAATCTTAATATTAACAGCCAAATATTTACACCTTGTTGTATTCTTTTCGGTTACAAGTTTCTATTCCATTTAACTTGTATATTTTTTTTTTTTTTTGGCACAGAGAATATGTAAACAATTTACATTTGGGAAATAGAAAGTAGGTGTACTAATGTGTATTTATAAAATATATACATATGCATAACAGCCTTTCGCTAACATACTCAATCATAATACACTTGTGACAATGGGATATCGAGTGGATGAGGGTGGGGAAGGTAAGCTTAGACACAGGGAAAAAATAAATTTCGAAAAAAATGTTCGTGCTCACAATGAAATATTTGCTTTAGACACTACACTAACAATAATTGTTCAACCTGATTTAAATTTTTGTGCATACTTGGTTAGAAAACAAAGAATAAAATGACAGTTGCAGGATCGCCAATATTTAAAATATCAATATATATGATTATTTTGGTCAAGATACTGTAACTGATATCAAAATCATTGTAATATTCAAAATTGGGATGAAATTGTGAACTGCAAAATAAAATTTAAAAGCCCGAGTAAAAATAAACATATATTACAATATATAACTTGATACAAACATAATAAATTATATATGATTATACATCCGTGAGATATTTTCTAAATTTTTTTAATGCAGTCATATGTAGTAATATATAATTGAATCATGATTCGGATTAAAAGGTGTACGGTTGATATAATTATATAAAATTACATGAGGGTCAATACAAAATTTGTTTTTCTGTATAATTTAATATAAAATTATATATATCCTATTCTGTTCCATATATAACACTATATGTTTCCATTTAACCAACAATTTTCTAAGTTTTTAAGGCAAAGTATAAGAAACTTTTTAAAATGTTCCTAAACATTTTCTTGTTAGGGTTATGTATATCACCTATCTGGTTCGAAGCGTACCCGAACATTTTTTTGTTTAAGAAAATTATATGTTTGGTGAATGTATCGTTGACCTGTGGTGTAACTCAACCCAAACCAAAAAACACCAGGATTTTACATGTTTTTATGCAATTAGATCTAATTAGATCCACTAATATATGTCAATGTCTGGTCAAAACTCGGATGAAATCAAATCATATTTTATACAAATTGATCTTTTTTAATGCAAAAACATCCACCATTTTTCGGATCAAATTGCGTTTAATTATATATTGTATTACATATCAATATATATTGCATCATATAACAATTTTTACTCGGGAGAGTAAAATGACAGTTGCAGGATCGCCAATATTAAAAAATATCAATATATTTGATTATTTTGGGCAGAATATTGTAACTGATATCAAAATCATTGAAATATTCAAAATTGGAATGAAATTATGAACTGAAAAATTAAATTTCAAGACCATCTGTCATAAAAATTTTCCCATTTGTTCGTTATTTTCAAATCCTTCACTTCCATTCCTTGGCCTTACTTCTCCCATATTTGTCTATGTATTTTTTTTTTATTTTCATATACATATTTGTTATTTAAAAAAACTCATATTGTCACGAAATATATTTATTCTTTATATGCATATGTTTAGCTAAGAAATAATATTCACTCTCTTTGCATGGTAGGTACGTACATATGGTTTATACTGTTTTTTTTTTCTTCGCCTTAAGTTATTTTCTTTTGTGATTTTTACTTACAGTTTGTTCTTAAGAAGAATAACAGAACAAAAAAAAACGACAAGTTCTTTCTACATATACTTTAGAAAGCAATAAGTAACATTGTAGTACGTTTTAACGCCTAAAAGCATACTATACATATTTATGAAAACACACACACACTGAGAATGAACAAAAAAAAATGAATTTATTGTAAAGCAATCTAACGCATGTTTGCATATAAATTATTATATTTGCCAAGTTATTCTTTTTTTTTTCATTCAATATATTCTGTTTTGAATTTTGAAAACCCAGCAAAATATTTTGGTAGGTGTTGTAGGGTTTGAAGAGGTCAAAAAGTAAAAAAAAAAATAATGCCTCCCTCAAATTTCCAATTGTATAAGGTGCCAGAAACATTTCAATCGAAGGTTCTGAATAACAAACAAATCCAAAATCCGCGATTTCGCTGATTTAGAATTAGATCAATTTCAGTTTGATTATATTAGAAAATAGCTCAAGGTAAACGTCGAAATACAGGAATAATAAACTAAAAAAATCGTGGACTGTGGTCCCTCTTTGAGCCTCTTTGAGCGCCACTTTACCGCTATGATACCATCCAGGAAGTCTTGGATGGGGGACATTCCGGGTAGTGGAGCCACCGTAAATTTTTACACAGATGGATCGAGGCTGCACGAACAACTGGGATTTGGAGTCTATTCGGAAGAGCTTGGATTGAGCCTGGCTCGAAGATTGCCAGATCATTGCAGTATTTACCAGGCAGAGATGCTGGCAAAAAGGAAGTGGCTGACTGGTTGAGCTGCAATGTCTTGTCTACAACCGCAGTCAACATCTATACTGACAGTCAAGCCGCGGTAAAGTCCCTGGATTCAATGTTTCTGAATACAAGATCTGCCCTTAACTGCCACACGTCTTTAAATGAGATGGCCAAGCAGTTTAACATACGGCTCATATGGGTCCCAGGGCACAGAAACATTCCAGGGAATTGCAAAGCCGATGATCTTGCAAGGCTAGTAACTACCTTACAGGTTCCAACAGAATTGGAATGTATTGGTATGCCTCTAGAAACTTGCAAGCAAAACCTAAGGCTTTGTTCTGCGACGGAGACCAATCAAAGATGGGCAAATGGACGGACGTGTGAGACAACTAGAATGATTTGGCCTTCTCTTAATCAGGGGCGCACAAGTGAGCTGATATCGCTTCCAAGAGGAGAGATTTCGACGGTGGTCAAAGATGGGCAAATGGACGGACGTGTGAGACAACTAGAATGATTTGGCCTTCTCTTAATCAGGGGCGCACAAGTGAGCTGATATCGCTTCCAAGAGGAGAGATTTCGACGGTGGTTTCTATAATTACCGGACACTGTCTTATAGGAAAGCACGCAGAGCGGTTAAATGTGCCGTCGAATGACTTTTGCCGAAGTTGCATGGATGAAGAGGAGTTGAAAACTATCGAACACTTTATTTGCCATTGCCCGGCACTTTCTGGTCAGAGACTTGCTTCACTGGGATCTAGGGAGCTGTACGATCTTTCTGATTTGTCGGATGTCAAAATTCAACATGTAAGGAGTTTCATAAGAACCTCAAACTGGTTTAACGACAGGGACTAGTAGGGAAACCTATTACGGTCCCGTGGTATCACAATGGACCTCAGAGTTTACGTGTGTTGACGTAAAACGTCAGCAGCCACTTACAACCTAACCTAACAAAAAAATGTTTAAGTAAATGGCTCCCAAGCCGGGGCCAAATTCTGAATTGCCAAATGGAAACCCCAGTCGACTTGAGTTTACCTGCTAAACATTATATTGCTGGGGTTAATTTTTTCAAATTCCTTTTATTGTTAAAACTTAAGCACACCTACCGAGTAAATATAGAGAATGTGTTCTTTTTGTATTTGAATGTCAACAAATTTAGAAAATATTGTCATTTTTTGTTTTTCTGTTCACCGTGTTTTCTTTTCGAGATTTTCAACGTAGGTAAACATATGCTTAAGACATAAAAGATAATATTGAATTTTAAGTTTGATTTAGCATACAAGTATCTATATATATGGTACATATATGAATCACAAATACCATGAAAGATTCTTAAAAGCAGGAAGGATAAAAGGAAGTATTAATAAAAAAAATATTGTTAGAATATATATTATATGATGGGTATGGATAGAAACTATTTAGGCTTGAGGTGCAAACGAAATGTACAAATAAAGAACTATTTGTCAATTCTAAGCAGGTGTTTTATAAGAAAGAAATAATAGCTGGAAGGTATTTAATTTGCTAAAAGAAACAATAGGGATTTTTTTGAGGGGGGAGTGGGGGAAGAGGAAAACAAAAAACATTTTAGGAAGATATGATTAAGGCAATTGAAAATTCTATACTCGTATATGAAACTTAATGAGTTTGGTGTTTATTATGATGGTTTTGGTACTTATGTCTTTGGTATCAATTAATTTTGTGACTTCTATGAATTTTAAAGATATTTAAAAAAAAAATCAAAGTTTCCAGTTAAAACACTTGAAACTACTTCATTTAGATTTTTTTTTATCAAATGGTTCCCAACCACTGTCAACGATGGAAGACTACTTCTATTGTTGCCCTCGATTGCAGTGTTCTTTTTAATCTAATTAGCGAACCCTTCCTCAACTAAATTTCAATTTGTATAAGTTGCCAAATGACGATTCTATTATAGCTTTTGAATACCCGACAAATTCTAAATACGCAGTTTCGCTGTTTGGTTCCGATATGTTACGAGAACAGCTCCAGAAATTTCAAAAATTTAATTTTTAATTAAATGGCGCCCAAGCTGGGGCCATATTCCTAATTCTAAAGTGAAAACAGCCGTCCACGATTGAGAGTCGGACAAAAGGATACAGAACACAACCAACACGAGTCTGCAAACTTTAAGTACCGATTTAATTTAAACTACTGGATACGGCAAATGACTATTGACGGAGCTGTATGAATGAGGAGGAACTAAAAACTATCAACAATTTTATCTGCCATTGTCCGGTGCTATCTGCACTTAGACATTGGGATCTATGCATGGTCTATCCAGTTGGTTGGATTTAAAATAAATTTTTTAGCAATTTCACAAGGAGGGAGTTGAAGGAACAGCATAATGTTCTGACTTGAAACTAACAGTTCCGTTCAAACCTAAACGTAAAACCTAACTAGTATACGCAATCGTGAATATCAAAATATTGCAATTTCTTACCAACTAAACATCGAAACTGCTGAAGATGCAAATAACCATTCCTTTGTTTCAAAAGAAAGTCTCAGCTTTGCAACGTATGATAGAAAAAAACTTACAATTAGAACTCAGTCAAGACTCGTACCTAAGCATTCTATATAAGGCACTACTATATTACTTACCAATGATTTAAAAAAGCAATCATGGGTTAGTTAACTACTTATAAACTAAGATTCTATCTGTCTAAATGGGCAAGAGACTGTGGTACAAAGAAGAATAAGATTCCTGCTTTTGATCCTATTTCTCTCGACGGCATGGAAGTCGCCTTCTTAGAAGGAGCCAAGTATCTTGTCTCTAGATTGAGGGTTGAATTTCAGGGTAATATTGAATGTTGAGAAAAGCAACGATAGCTTTATATTTCTGTAAAAGAGCCATTGGAAGCGATGGGGTTGTAGGCCTAGAGTCGTTCACTGGATTTATACAGCAGTGCTGGGTCCAGTCATTGTCTGGTGTCCTGCTTTAGAGAAAATATAATTTTTTCTTTATAACGAAGATACAGAGAATGACGTCGATTTGTATCACTGGAGCTCTTCGTACTACACCTACTGCTACATTAAAATCCTCCTTTGCCTTATACCATTGTACGCATTTGGAAGGCAGTATGCAGCAACGTCGAAAATTCGACATAGTAGCACATTGAAATGGAAACGCAGCGATTGAGGCCATATCACGAACTTGAAAAATATAACTATACCACATAATGTGAACTGTGCTCCCTCTATGAGCCTTTTTGAGCGCCACTTTACCACTATGATGCGGTCTAGGGCAACTTGGATGAGGGGCATTACAGGTAGGGGAACCACTATAAATTTTTACATAGATTGATCGAAGCTAAACAAACAAGTGGGTTTTGATTGCCAGACTATTTCAGAGTTTACCAAGCAGAGATGCTGACAATAAAGGAAGTGGCTGACTGGTGGAGTTACCATGTCTTGTCTACAACCGCAGACAACATCTATTCTGACAGTCAAGCCGCGGTGAAGTCCTTGGAGTTAATGTTTCTTTAAACAAGATCTGCATTAAATGCGGCACAGAGACATTCTAGGGAATTGCAAAGTCGATGAGTTTTACAAAACTGGGAATTACCTTAGAACGGAATTGGAGCGTGTTGAAAACCTACTAACAAAATATACGGCTTTGTTTCGCGACGGAGACAAATCAAAGATAAATAGATGTGTAAGACATAAATGGGTGTGTAAGACTTAACGACAGATTTGGCCTTCACTTTATTAGAAGCGTGCAAGTGTTATCGCTTTCAAGAGGAGATATTACGGCCATGGTTGCTGTAACTACCGGACACTGTCATATACAAAAGCAAGCTGAGCGGTTATTTGTTCCGAACAAAGACTTTTGCTGGAGTTTCATGGATGAGGAGGAGTTGGAAACTAAAGAACACTTTATCTGCTACTGCCCAACACTTTCTGGTCAGAGACGGACCTCAGAGTCTATGTGTGCTGACGTAAAGAGTCAGCTGAAACTTACAACGTTCCCAAGGTTAGGTCGGATGGGCGTTCGCCATTTGGCAAATTCACTCGGAGGCCATAAGGCCCATTGCGATTCCCTTAATTCTATATCCCTACTCCCCCTCTGATACAAAGTTCTACTTCTTAAACCACCTCGATTCTCTAAGATATTCTGCTAGAGATGTCAATGAGACACCGTTTAGACAATTCAGGTATTCGAAAAATCTTTGCCCCAAATGCTTAAGGCGGCTTCTCATTAGCCCCGAACATTCACATAGCAAGTGCTTCACAGACTCATCCTCCTCCACTTCTACAGTAGTCCCTATGAGAAATTCTCATACGTAAGGCCATCTGGCTAATTATACAGTATCCTATAAGTACTCCTACTAATAGGCTAACCATCCGTTTGCCAAAAAAAGACTTTTTGTTCTCTTGGGATTTGACAGTGGCCAAAGGGTTTTCGATATTCTGCAGGTAGGCAATGATATCCAACTATCCTTCATTCTATTCTCAGATAACCTATCAATTTCGTTCATCAATTCCACTATAGGAATCGAGATGTCAAGTTCCACAGGTTACCCCACCATTTCTCGCATATTCATCAGCCAGTTCGTCCCAGCGACTCCGCAATGTCCAGGGGTTCATATTAGCTTGACTGTGTGATGATTAATTCGACGAAGGGATTTTTTTCTAACGATTCCCCATTTTACAGTGTTTGCTTCTAAGGCCTGCAGGTCTGCAAGACTATCCAAAATGTTAATGACGCAAGGACGAAGGTCCCTTGTCATAATCATCTTCGCGGCTTGATCAATTGCAAGTACCTCAGCCTAGAAAACACTACATTTTCGGAAGTCTCAATGAGGCCCCGATTTCAAGGCATTCAGAGTAATACAACGTTCCCTAAGATCACATCATCTAAGAATTTTGTCAGGAGTCATAGATTTTGCTAAGGCATCCAATAATCTTATTCAGAGAAATTCATACAAATGAAAATGTACATTCTTCATAAAATTTTCATAAATATCCTGATGTGATAACATACATAATATAATTTCAATGTCGGGATGACAATGTTTCCCTTTTAAAACTTTAATTTAAATACTTCCACAAAATGAAATGATATAATAATTATCCAATAATTCTTCCCAGTCGTTTCAAAGTTTCAAAAAAATTAAAAAAACCCACAATGAGAAAATAAACTTTTATCCTCAAAAATTTATTTTTTGAAAAACTTTTCTAATAACAACCTAATTTAGTTTTAGCAAATTATAATTTTTATACATGGCAAATTAGAACTTTCTACACATTAACTCATCTACAAGAAAAAAAAAAAACGACGACAACTGAAATGGAAACAGTTTTCCCTTCTTGACTTCCTTTGCAGACTGTAAACAGAAAAAGAGAAAATGAAAAAAAACGAACAAAATTTTCCAACAATTGTTAGAATATGTCAATTATGTGGTTTAGCATTACTTTCTTTGGATGGTATAAAACATATGAAAAGTTATTGTAGACTAAAGCAGTAATAAGGCGTTTAGATTATAACTTAAATTTCTTAAAGAATTTTAAGGCAGTCGGAATCCAAAATATTTGGTTTTTAAACTGAAAACGTTCAAGGATTGTACATCAGATTTTTATCAATTTAAATCAATTTTATTCTTGTAAATTTTCTTATAGTGTAAACGCTTCATAATAACGCACATTTGGTTTTTTGAGAGACGTTGCTGTATGACAAACTTAACTTTAATTAGTTGAAATGTTTATACATGTATGTAGAGAAAAACGACAAATAGTAGATGATAATTATGTTTGAAGAACATCTTTTTTTGAAATGTTATACTTTTGAGCAGAAATGGGGGGAATATATTACATATCCCAAAAGGAAAATTTTGAAAAAGAAAATGTTGACAAATTGTGGTTACTACGTAAATTTTGCTACAAGACCTAATGAAAATTGTTAAATATTTGAAAGCCTAGGAAATCCCTTCAATTTCGTTCATCAATTCCACTATCTCGGTTCCTATAGTGGAATTGATGAACGAAATTGAAAGGATATCTGAGAATAGGTTAAAGGATATGTGAATATCACTGACTATGTGCAGGATATCGCGAACCAGGTGGCCACTGCCAAATCCTGGGAGAACAAAAAATCTTCTTACTTTTGGCAAAAAAATCTTAGAGAATCGGTAGTTCAAAAAGTGAAAATTGTTTTGTATCAGAGGGCAATAGGGCGATGACAATTAAGGGAATCACAATGGACCTTATGGCTTTCTAGTGAATTCGGCAAATTGGCGGATGCCCATACAACCTAACCTAGAAAAAGTTTTCTATGGCGAGTAAAGTGTTGCAGACGTGATCTTAAATGAAATTTGATTCAAAATATCAGAAGTGAAGTGATGTTCTGTTTACTTGCAGGATCGCAAAAATACCTTATTTCCGTGCATAAGAAAGCACGGTCTCTGCTGTTACACCGAATCTTTATTTAGAATGCCTGTAGTTCGTAATAGAAGAAAAATATTTCAGTTGTGTTATTTAATTTATAGAGCTTTCTTGTAATTATTCCTTAGATTTTTATTCCATTCACTTAGTGGTAGAGGAAATCCGTTTATTGGTGATCGAAATATCGGTGTGGGACCATATATTCGTGATCCTCTTTTGATTTTTATCATTCTAGAGACGTCCGTTTGGTCTTTTGAAATCACGGTCGCTTCCAAAATATCACACAATATCGTGAAGAAATTGCATTTGAGCAAAATTGGTTCAGCGTTTTGATTCGCGTTATGTAAAAAGCTTTAATTTAGGTGCTAGTGAACACATTATAACGAAATACATTTAAAATGGCAAAGCTAAAACGCAGAAATCAGCAGTAACCATAGAGAGTCGGTCCAAATTTGCATGAGATTAACATTGAAATCAAGAAAAAATGATTAATAGAATTTTAAAACAAATGGCGCCCAAGTAGGGGCCCGGTGTTAAATCGCAAAGCGCAAACTGTGAAACCAAGACTGACGACAGAGAATAATGACAAATTTACAATAAACAAAACGGTTGAACCGTATTTTTTTCTTCCAAAGAAACAGTTTTCTTTTCAACAACGAATATCTCAAAATCTTTACGTTCTAGAAAAATTTGGATGGCAGATTTGGAATCTGGACACCAAAATATATAAGGAGCAGTTGGATATTTAACTGGGTGGTTTTTGGTGTAAAACAGTGTCGTTTGGTGGAGATCAGTGGATAAGAAATCAGAAGGTAAAACTTACTTACTTATTCCTGACCTCTTCTACCTTGCAGTGTAGAGGTATGATATAGATTTCGCCAGTAGCGCCTGTCCTGAGCTGCGGTTTATGCTGTACTGAGATTGACATTTAGCTTTATAAATATCTCATTCATTGAGTCCGACCAGGTTGTTCTTCTTCTTCCTCTTTGTCGTGCACCTATTGGCTTAGTCTGTAGTACAAGTTTGGGAGTTCGAGAGTCTTCCATTCTCATTACACGACTGTACCATCTTGTTTTGCATTTGCCAATTTTGTTGTCGAGAGGTTCAATCTGTAAGTTGACCCATATATTAGCTCTGAGGTTGAGAGATTCATAAATGATGATGCAACGCTGGAGGGGACACTCGATCATATTACGTTCAGTGGACATAACGGAACTGGAACCTGAAACTATATCTCACCCTAGAACAACTTTGACAGAATCTTCAAAAACCAACTACCGAAGGCAACCTCTGTTATAACGGAGAATGAAATATCAATTCTTACGAACGAATTTAAGATGAAGATCATCATGGGTGCAGGAGCGTCGATCTTCTTGACATTACCGCTTCAGTGAGACTTCCGGACAAGTATAGTTTTTCCAGGCCTAAGTACTTGCAATTTATTAAAACTAACTATATCTCACCCCATAATCACTTTGACAGAACCTTCAAAAACCAATTACTGACAAGGGAAAACTGTAAAGCATCGACTGTCATGACGGAGAATGAAACCTTAATTCTTAAGACGGATGTAAGATGGAGATAGTACGAAGGCAGGAGTGTCTTGACATGATAGCTTCAACGATATTTCCAGACAAGTGTAGTGTTTTCCAGACATATTTTAGGAACTTGCAATTGATTCAAGTCGCGTGGAAAATATTGGCACGGCACTTACATCGTTGAGCCATAAACACACAGTCAAGCTAATCTGGGTCCCTGGACATAGTGGGTTCGCTGGAAACGAATTGGCTGATGAATGTGGGAGAAAAGGCTCGGAATCGGTGAGGGAACGTTTAGAACCTGGCTTAGAACCTCGGTTTCTATAGTGGAATTGATGAACGAAAGGATATCTGAGAATGGGATAAAGGATATGTGGATATCACTGACTACGTGAGGGATATCGCAAACCAGGTGGCCACTGCCAAATCCTGAGAGGACAAAAAGTCTTCTTACTTTTGGCAAACAGACGGTTAGCTTATTAGTAGGAGTACTTACAGGACACTGTATAATTGGCCAAATGGCCGTGCGTAGCGGAATTTCCGATAGGGACTATTGTAGAAGTTCCGGGGAAGTGGAGTAGGAGGAGTCAGTGAAGCAATTGTTATGTGAATGGGGTCTAATGAGAAACCGCCTCAAGTATTTGGTGGAAAGATTTTTCGATGACCTAGATTGCCTAAACGGTGTCTGATTGAAATCTCTAGCCGAATATCTTAGAAAATCGGGGTGGTTCAAAAAGTGAAGTGTTTTGTATCAGTGGGGAATAGGGAAATACCAATTAAGGGAATCACAATGGGCCTCATGGCCTCCGAATGAATTCGCCGAATTGGCGGACGCCCATCCAACTAGGGTTGCCATTCGTACTGTTTTAAACAGTACATGTACTGTTTTTTATAAAAAGTACTGTTTTATGCACAGCACCTAAAACAGTACGCAAAAGTACTGTTTTTTAAAGCGTGTACTGTTTTTGTACTGTTTTTTTATACTCATCACCAAAATGTAACATTTTTCGAAAAAATGTTTCATGTTTGACAAAATTTTAATTCAATTTTTAAAAAGGAGCTAAATGCAATTTAATTTTATACCACACTCAAAAAGAAAAATTATTTAAAAAGTGGAAAACTTAACTAAATTCAATAATGATTTAGCTCCATTGCCATGTTTTCCTTCTTTTTATCTAAATTTTTCTGAAAAATAAGAAAAAGAAAAAAACTAGAAAATGGGAAAAAATTTATTTTATTGAGTACATCTCATTTAAAGTTCCGATTGCGGGCAGACCCCATTAGGTTCGGAACCCAGACCACCTTAGGCCCAGTCCCATTGGGTCTATTAAGGATCGTCATAGATTTTCATTCAAATCCTTGCCCTTTTCGCTCTACCTTGCTTAGTTTTTAGGATACAGGAATTTAAGGGCCCAAAAGGGTCTTTAGAATCTTAACGGGATAACTAAAAAACTATTACACGGATAACTAAAAAGAACTACAAAAATGTATTTGGCATTTTTTTTGTTTCGGCAATATTTTCTGAGAAATGAGGAACGCCCAAATTTTTAGACTCAAATTGAGGAGTCCATACATTGAAAGAGGACCGGAGATTCTTTAGAGATTTTTAGAATCGAAAATGAATACTTTTTTGCTCTTTCTGGCTTAGTTTTTGAAATTTTTGAAACATTTTTTGAAAAAAAAAAATTTCCTTAAATTGCATAAAATTTACTAAACCTGAAGAAAAAACTTTATCAATTCTAAGAAGATAAATATGATGAACTAATTGGTTGCAAATTATGTCAAAGAAATTTAAAAATTTTTATTAAATTTTACTAAATTGTGAAAAAAAAACATTTTCCCAAAATTTAGTTCGGCCTTGTTTGAGTGCAATAATACCGTTTTCGCGTTTGCTTTTTAAAGTCGTGTTTTAATTAAAACACTGTTTTATGGATTTTTTCATATGTTTTAGATACAAAGATCGGTGTATTAGTTAAGCGAAAGCATAGACTACAAAAGCTTTTCAAGTAAGATATTGCGGCAACTAAGACAAATGCTCCAAAAAGTCAATTGCAATTTTTTCAACACTGATAAAAAAATAGAATAAATTTGAGACGGTTTACCCAAAATGTTCCACCGTTCTGTTAACAACCTTTTATGCTCGTTTTGACTGACATCTGTTTGAAATCAGGGTAAAAGGGCTAAGTTTTTGTAGTTTGATATAAAATAAGACTTTTAAAAAAGTACTGTTTTTATTTGCAATGTACTGTTTTTTGAGACCAAATGTACTGTTATTCCATATATCAAATCTGATAACCCTACATCCAACCTAATCATACACTGTAAAATAGCGATTCGACAAGAATGTTATACAATCCAACCGCCAAATCCGACGGCACACAGCCCTGATAATGTTGGACCACAACCGTAAATATTTCAAATTAAATTTTGAGGTGTTCACTACCGGTCATTCGGTGGTTACAACCAATCGCATGAACGGCAAAAGACAACCTGGAGCAACTGAATTTGTTATGTGAGTGCAGAAAGAAGCTGGTATCTCAGTTTCTCTAGTGGAGGTAATAAACTGAATCTGGCAATAAGATGAACGATAGGTGGATATCATTGGATACGTGTAGTATATCACGAAGACTATGGGGGGCGGGCTGTTTGTATAAAAAATGGCAAAACCTCTGCAAGGGATTGTTGTAAGAGTTGTAGAGAAGTGCAAGAGAATGAGCCAGTGCAGCACCTGTTATGTGACTTTCCAGGACTGAAGGAACGTCGCCTTCATACTGCCTAATGAACATGCGTGTCGTGTACTACTTTAGCGAAACAAAATAGGGGATCGGAGTGGTTTAAGAACTGAAGGTTCTTAGTATAGTGGAAAATTGGAAAATAGTATAGAGAATCTTTGGCCTACAAGTAAACTCGCGAAAATGGCAGGTTTCGCGCTTGGTTCTAAGGCTGTGAAAAACGTGATTTCGGTTAGGATTTAAAGAGAAACTGGGTATCTTAAGATTTATTTAATAAAGGAGTTACGAAATAAAATTAAAAAATTTTTCTTCCAAGGAAATCATACCAAACAAATATCTTACACTCAAAAAAATACGTTAGTCGATTTACTAATTTTTTTTTGCTAATGCCAGTTAGCTAACTTTTAGCAAATTTTTAGTTGAGATTAGCATGTTAGCAAAAAATTCTTGTAAACTTTATTTAGCACATTAGCAATTTTTAAACAAATGTTGAACTAATTTCTTTTGCTAAGATTTGAAATTGAGTTGACAACATTTTTACAAGATTTTTTGCTAACATAAGCAAAAATAAATGGTAAATTTTTTTTTATTTTCAGAAAACTTAAAATGGCTCTATCTCGGAAACTAAGCCAGATAGAGCAAAATGGAGGGCATTTTTGGTTCTTAGAATCTCTATACTTTCGCGGGTCCTCTTTACATGTATGGATCCTAATGGGCCCTAACTTTGGATCCAAAAAAGTTAGAATTCCCGAAAATTTTAAAATGGTCATATCTCGGTAAATATTGCCGACACAACAAAAAGTCCAAAAGCATTTTTGTAGCCCTCAATACGTAGAACAAGGCCGCAAAATAGTCAAAAGCTCTCCGAGTAATATTTTTTAAGTTATCGAGTGTTTTAATTCTCAAGACCCCAGTGGTCTCCTATAATCACGTATCTCAAAAACTAAGCAAGGTAGAGCGAAACGGACACAAATTTTGGATCAAAAACTATGACGATTTTTAAGGAACCCAACTAGGTCTAGGCCCATCGGGGTCTGGACCTATCGGGTCCGAACCCAATGGGGTCCTCAAATGTGTCAAAAAAAAATTTTTTTTGTGAACTAATTATTGGCAAAACATTTTTGCTAACTTTAGCAAAAAAATTGTGGGTTCAAAATCAGCAAATTTTCTTGTAGGTTTACAAGCCTTTTTTGCTAACATTACAGTTTTTTTTTTTTTTGAGTGTACTTACAATAATTTCGTACCCCTATTAAGCTAAAAACCGTTGTCCACATCTGAAGAAGCGTAGTCTTCAGACTGCCTAAAGTATGTGTCATTAACTTCTCTAGCGGAAAATATTACGAAATCGGTGGGGTTTAAGAACTTTGGGGTCAAAGTGTATTGGAAAATGGGAAAAAATATCAAAGGTATTACAATGAGTCTTGTGGACTCCCAGAGAGCTCGCGAAAATTGGGGTTTTCGGTTCGATTTTGTGTCTGTGAAAATCGAGGTTTCGAGAGAAACTCTAGATTTCCAATAGGGCATCTTAAGAATTACTTACTAAAGGAGTTAATATCGCTCCTTTACTTGTATAGTGTCATAACTCAAAAAATGAGTTTTTTGAGTTAATGATGCAGAATTATTCGTTATATAGTGCTTAATATTGTGTCAAAAATTCGTATTATTATCTCTTTAACTCACCGTTTGAGAAGAGTACACGCCATTATTACATTTTCTATGTACCGGCCATTTTCAATTAAAAACCAGTTTCAATAGTAAACTTTAAACGTGTTTTCTGCAAAATCAAATATTTTGAGTTGTGACACTATACAAGTAAAGGAGCGATATGTAAAATTATAAAATTTTTTTCTACCCAGGAAATTATATTTAACAAAGATCTCACACACAACATTTTTTTTACCTTTGTTTAGTTAAAAAAACAATATTTTTTCCTTTTCCAAACAGTTCTTTGTACGAAAAAAAAAATTATAGTAGAAGTATGTTAAACTTATTAAATGATGATGACATTTATTGTCAGTTTGTTGGCATGTTAAAATGTCATTTCTGCGTAAAATAAAATAAAAAAAATATTTGTTTTCATTGAGGATTTCAAGACTCTAGTCAAACTGTAGAAGGATACATAGATGTAGATGGAGTGTGTGTAAGGGTTTATATTTCAAATGTTAGGTATTTTAATAAATATGTACGAATATGTAAGGTTTGTAAGTAAATTGACATACACATGTCTACAATTGCTAATGGTTTTTGTATTTTTGTAAGTAAGTAGGCATGATGGTGATGATAATCATGAAGTTTGATGGTATGAGTGTATAAAAGTATAAATTGTATGGGTGTGTTTGTCATCAAGTAACAAAGTATTCATATGATTATGCGATTGTCATATTTTACTCAAAACAAACAATAACAGACACCCATACATACAAGCGCACACACACATACAAACACACACATGTGCATATTCCAAAAGAGATTAGGTTATATTTGTTTGACTTCCTTGTTTGTGTATGGATATGTATGTGTGCATGTTTATGTTTGTGCATGTGTGTAGTGGTATGTATTAAGCGTTTCAATATGAGCATTTAATTAGCTTACATTACAAATGATTATGTTATCATAATTAAGACAATGAACAAACACAGTGAGTGCTTAAAGTTATATGATAATCCATATTGTTTGACTTGTTTAAAAGCTATATAGCGGCTAGAGGTTGTACTATATGAGATATTCCATGTCAAACTAAAAGCTTTCTTTAATTGACACCCGACATCTGTTGGGGTTAAGGATGAGTTGTATAAGATCAAAAAGGAAGCTAGGCGCTCAGATTAAAAATAGTAGATTGAACCGTGATTTAGAGACCAAAAGGAACTGTGACTTCATCACGAAGGTATAGAGAACGGCGTCGATGTGCATCACTGATGCTCTTCGTACTAAACTTACGGTTGCAATAGAAATCCTCCTTCATCATTGGTCGTATTAGGTAGGCAGTATGCGGCTACGTCGGCAATTCGACTTAACACACTGCAATGAAGGAGCTGCGATTGTGGCCATAGCGCAATCATGAAGAAGAAAACAATACCACAAAATTTGGACTGTGCTCCCTCTACGAGCCTTTTTGAGCGCCACTTTACCACTATGATACCATCCAGATAGTCTTGGATGAGGTGAATTCTGGGTAGTGGAACCTCCATAAATTTTTACACGGAAGGATCGAAGCTGCACAAACAAGTGGGCTTTGGAGATTATTCGGAGGAGTCAAGTCTCTGAAGTCAATGTTTCTGAAAACAAGATCTGCCCTTAACTGTCGCAAGTCTTTAAATGAGATGGCCAAGCAGTTTGACATACGACTCATATGGTTCCCAGGGCACAGTGACATTCCAGGGAATTGCAAAGCCCATGAGCATGCAAGACTGGGAACTAACTTACAGGTTCCAATTAAATTGGAATGTGTTGGTATGCCTCTAGAAACTTGCAAGCAAAACCAACGGCTTTGATACGCGACGGAGACTAATCAAAGATTGGCATTCTCTTAATCAGAAGTGCACTAGTGAGCTGATATCGCTTCCAAGAGGAGAGATTTCGACAGTGGTTGCTATAATTTTCGGACACTGGGAAGCACACAGAGCCGTTAAATGTGCCGTTGAATGACTTTTACCGGAGTTGCATATATAAAGAGGAGTTGAAAACTGTCAAACACTTCATCTGTCATTGCCCGGCACTTTCGTGTCAGAAACTTGCTTCACTGGGACCTAGGGAGCTGCACCGTCTTTCTAATTTGTCGGATGTCAAAAAAAAAGGAGCTTCATGAGAAGGTCAAATTGGCTTAACGACTGCGAGGGACTAGTAGGGAAGCCTACTACAGTCCCGTGATGCAGAACGTCAGCAGCCACTTACTACCTTACCTAAACGTGGCCAGAAGGGGAAATTAGTAAAGGATGAGGATAAGTTAAAAGAGAGCTAAAAGTGCAGTTCATTCTGTTGATATTAGGAAAATAGGTTATGAAGAGGAGGAAAGAGGGGTAGTGTTCGTGAATATTTGACTTGAATTTATCTACATTGAATGAAACTGCAAAGTCCACATACGGCTAGTTCGAATGAAAGACGAACCTTCTCTGTAATGCGTTGTGCGATCAATTGGACAATCGACACCAAACGGATGTGATCTACTAGACAACTAAGTGTTGCGAACAAAAACTCGGGCCCTAGGGATATTTTCACTTATCTCAGCAGAACCCTTTCTATTGTAATATCGATAGAACAGAGTTACTCAGCCTACATTCCGACGATGCTCCAAGCATAAACGATTGATAAAAGAACCTTCTTTGTAATGCGCTGTGCGATTAACTGGACAATCGACACCAAACGGATGTCATCTACTAGACAACCGAGTGTTACGACTTTTCACTTATATCAGCAGAACACTTTCTATTGTAATTTCGATGGAACAGAGTCAGACAAACAACATTTCGACAATGCTCCAATTGGACAATAGAGTTGGATAAACAATTGTCATTGATAAGCATCAATGCTGACCTTTGTACATGGTCCAAATGCACCAAAATAAACTTTGAAGCCCATGCCCATATATGGGAGTTGTATTTCATCTTCGGTCGAACGCAGGTTATATAAATAATAAGAAGATCGGATGAGATGAAGTACTTCTTACACCGGTTTAAAAAACCACTGAATTTTCATGCTCAGATCAAGATTGTCCGATTCCTCGATACTTACACCACTCATATGTACAGATGGCGATGTGGGATCCACATTCCTTTGGGTCAAGCTACAAAATTGAGTCTTGCGTGCATTAAACTTGACCCTGTTCGGAAGACCCCTACTAGATAAGGCAGTGCCCAGTAATTACAGCAACAAATGTCAAAATTTTTCCTCTTCCCATATAGCCGTAGGTGTACGAAGAGTTCTAGTGATACACATCGACACCTTCTTTGGAAAGCCACAGTTCCTTTTTGTCTTTAAAGCAAACTACCAGACAATGATTCGATATAGAAGAATTGGAAGTATCACTGCTGTATAAATCCAGTGTAGGGCTAAAGCGTCATCGTTTTCCAATTGCCCTTTTGCAGGAATTCAAAGCAATCGTTGCTTTTCTCAAAAGTCCCCCTTTTGAGAATACGGTTTTAGTGCTTACTAAAGAAATATGATCAAAAGCAGGAATATAATTTTTCTTTGTAAACAGGATAACGTTGGCTGGCCTTCAAGAAGGCCTATGTGCAGTTCTAAAAAATTCTCGAAAAGACTTTGTGGGCGTATATATATGAATTTGAAAACTCTTGCACATATGCCTTCTTGAAGGCCAGCCAACGATAAGTTCTGTTATATTTGGATTAACAACAACACAGCCTCTTGCCTATTATACAAATCTTTCAGAGAACCCTAAAGAATGGCCCTCAATGTTGGCAGCTGCTTTCCCTTTACCGCTATGGCGACATCGTCAGCATATGCGTCAACATGACAATCACGTGACTCTAAAGAAAGCTGCATTCAATTCAGTGCCAGGTCTCAAAGAAGCGAGGTAAGAACACCTCGCTGTGGTGTGCCCCTATTTAGAAATCGAGATATGACAGACGGAATTTTCACCGCTAAAACGATCCTATGGGTTACTCCTAGACCAGACAATGCCACGTTTGTCGATTCTGGGATGATATTATTAAAGGCGGAATTTCCACCCCTAAAACGATCCTATGGGTTACTCCTAGATATTATTAAAGGCCCCCTCTATATCAAGAAAGGCAACAATAGTGTACTCCTTTACCGAAAGCGATTTCTCGTTAGTACCAAGGAGCTTATGAAGAGCTGTTTCCATTGACCATCGTTGATGTACGCATGTCAGCAAGTCGAAAGAAACCTCGGATAAATCAATCTTCGCAAATGTGAGTCTTTACTTTCTTAAACAAGAGAAAGTTAGACAAGAGAGTATGTGTTCAGAATATCAAAACCCGCAGTCTAGCTCTTGAGAACATTGGCAACAACAGACGTCATCTATTAAGGACTTGATAGAATGTTATTAGTTGTAGATATAACTGATTTGAATCTAAGCATGAACCCGTTTATGTTAATCCTGAATTAGGCTGTAGTGCAAAAGGAGTCTAAAATTGAGTTGGCTAACAAAAATCTTGAAGTCTATCGGGAAAACCTGGAGTTTCTTTTTAAGTTAATCGGATTTGTGCGAAATGCTTGCCTTGAAAACTGTTTTATGTATAGTTGCAATAATCAATCTTTACTGCATCACAAAGAATTTTCAATCAAACTTCACTGCAGCCCCTAGAATTTCGCTTGTTTTTATACGGTTTGTATGTCTAAGGCAATGGTTCCCAACCTTTGATTCTCGCCCGACTGGGGGGCAATTTGAACGCTTCAGGGAGGCAACGACCAAAATTTCAAGATTTTTTTTTTGTTAAATAAACTAAAACAATATTATTTTAGTTAAATTATTTAGTTGATTGTTGAAAAATTGTTCTAAAAACTTCGTTTAACGATGACTTTAACATAAAGATTGCTTAACCACAAATAAATTTTGAATTTTAAAACAAATTTGAAAAATTTACAAATTTTTCTTCAGTGTTGGGGGGACATTGAAGTTTTTTATCTCAAAAGTGGGGCATGGCGCATAAAAGGTTGGGAACCATTGGTTTAAGACCTAAAATCTTCAAGTATAGTGTTTGCATTCGTGACATTTGAAACTAGTTTTACATGGACTAACTCATATGTGTTAGTTAATTTGGAATATACAAAAGTTAAATGCTGTAGAAGATAGAGATTTCCATTATACAATGTGTTGCTATTACGAGACCTATTCAATAACAAACGAACAAAGCTTCGTTGAGATAAACTTATTCCGGTTTAAACAATTAAATTAAAAGTTGATAACATCAAAAGTCCGTTTGACTTTCTGTAGTATAGGTGTAAACTTTGGTGAGCTTATTTGAGTCTAAAGAAACAGTAGAGCAACATTTTCCTAGATCAAACTTTTTTAAAATTGAGGAACTGAAATGATTTATAGATCAAAAGTTTTGATTCAAAACAAATACTAAATGGGTTTTGGAACAGTGATAACACCTTCCGACAAAAATTAAAAAAGTCGTTGAACACGAACTGGTGAAATATGTTTGAAACTAGAGACTAAATGTAGTAAAACTGAATTTACAGTTTTTCATTTCGTGATCCTGTTTTCTTTAAAAAGGACTTCAAAATTTTAGAGGATTAAATTTTATAAAATATTTTTTTTTTATATTTGTACTTGTCCTAGGATACCACTATTGATAGCAAATGAAAGAGGAGGATCTCCCCTAATTTTCCTATTTTATTATTTTTACATGTAAGGAAAAAGGAGGCAAGTTACGTCCATTCAAAAATGTGTCCTTCAATTTCATTCAAAATTTTCAACAACATATTTTGATAAAGTTTTCAAATGACTTTTTTCACATCCTTTTATCCTGATATGGCAAAATATAAAAATGGAAAAATTAGGGAGATCCTCCTCTTTCATCTGCCTTCACCAGAGTCATCCTAGGACAATTACAAATATTTTACAAAATGTATGCTTTAAAACTTTAAAGTCCTTTTAAAAGGAAACAGGATCACGAAATGAAAAACTGTAAATGCAGTTTTACTCCATTTGATCTCTACTTTCAGACGTATATCATCCGGTTCATGTTTAATATTGGCTGTCGAACGGTGTAATGATAAAAGTGTATTTTTTTAGTGCAAAAATCTTAACATATAAATTTGTTAAGATTTATCGGCACAGGTAGGGTTCCCCAAAAATGGGTCTCCTGTATAACAACAGCCATAAAAGCTGTACTTGTGCTCACTTGAAAGCGATATTTAGTTTAAACTTTTCCAGATTGTAGCTGACCGGGAATACTTCTGCTAGGTGTGAATTCTGAATTTTATCTGTAATCCGTTGTTTGATTCATTGGTCTGTCGAAAAGAAACGGATGTGATGTACTGGATCGACAAGTATTGCTAACATGCACCCGAGTCTCGGGAATAAGTTCACTTATCTCAGCAGAGCACTTACTATGGTAATATCGACGGTTGTTGCACTGTGTAGCATTTTTATGAAGTTTTGATCACATACGAATCCCACAAAAGTTTTAAAACCCCAAATAATTACTGTATCCAAATATGAAAAACCAAAAATTGATTGCTATTTGAAATTGCGAAGATATTACAATGTCATTGATGCAAAATTCTAATTCATCATTTGGCAAACACTATACAACTGTGTAAAATTTTACAGCAAGAAAAAACAAGAAAATCCAAAAAAAAACTTTATTGCAAACAAGTTATGATAAAATAAAAAGTTATAATAAAAATTGAAAATATTCAAAAGGATATATTCACAGTTAGCTATCTAAGCATAACAACTCCCTTTCCTTAACCCCAAGCGCACATACTCACTTTGACAAAACTTTTGAAAAAAAAGTATGAATATCAAGGCATAAAATAGGCCTATCAATAAACACGTCTTTATGTAAAAAAAAACTTACAAAACATCTTACAAAATTTTTGTTTCAAAGAAACAAACAACAGAAACAAAACAAAAAGGCGGTAAAAAGGCGTGAGTGAAAATGGATGGATGATTCGATATATGAAAAGATGGATGTGTGTGTGTGTATGTAAATGGAAAAGTCAGTCTACTACTAGTGTAGTATGTTAAAGAATATACTTAAAAGCAGTAAATGTAATTGCTTATAAAATATGCAAACCACAATTTCAAACCATTATCAAATACGTTTAAATAACCACATGACTAAAAGACAAGCTTGAAGCGTTATGTACACTGAGTTTAAAAAATATATGAAATAGTAAGACTGGCAAATGATGTTAAAATCATGTCGAGAGCAAATGCAATTAAATTGGATCTACTCTGATTACGCTTCTTACATTAAAAATATCAGTTTTTTATTTTCCAAAGATTTGTTATGGTCCTTCGAACCGGGTATAATTTGGTTACAAACCGGATTATTTAAGTTTTTTTTTAATAAAATATGTTTCAATTTTAAGCTAATTGCACAGAGTTACAATTAAAGTTTATTGTTATTTATAAGAAAAATTTAAGGTCCGTTGAACCGGATATTATTTAGTAACATTTATGAACAACACTGACATTCTTAAAAAAATCAAACCATTAAAGCAAGAGACATAAGTTTGCAATGAAGGTTTACCTCCTGGAAAAAAAATCTACTAAGGCTGGTTTTTTGGAAATTTCGATTCTAAGGGGGCGAAAATGAGTAAAAAAAGGTTAATAAAGGCCATAACTTCCTGAATAAATGATTCTAGACACTTGAACTTTTGAATGTAGGATAGGTTAGAGGTGGTGAAGCTCAAAATTGTAAGCTCCTAGCGCAGAGCAGCTATATAGCTTTACCACATGTTACTTCAGCGACGAGGATAATTAATTGGCATAAGGTCCAAAAAAGCGATTTCCTATAGATTCTCGAGTTCTGCTTTGCCTAGTATTACCAATGTGAGCCATTAGTACAGGATATGTTCAACTGTTTCATCCGTATTTAGTTCATCACATCTTCAACAATTAAAATCAGAGATAAGTCCAATAGTTATTGCGTGGAAAGCAATTTGGCAGTGTCCTGGGACCACTCCCATTAGTAAACGAGATTCCCTTTTGTTAAGAGAAAGAAGATAGCGGTTTCGTCTAAGGTCGTAACGCGGCCAGATTATTCTGGTAATTCTTATAAACCGATTTGACTTAAACTTAAAGTATATATAAAATAGACATTGTTTGTGAATTCGTTTCAAAATCTCTCGGTCTTCAATAAAATGTAAACTGTTATATACTTGATGGACAACTGGTGCAACAGGCATGGGTTGTCCGTGAATCCAGCTAAGACAACGCTGGTGTTGTTAACGCAAGGAGCAAACGCAATGGTCTTAAGCTTCCTACGCTGAAGGGAGTTACTCTTGAACTGTCTGCACATGTAGAGTATCACTCTTTAACTAAAAGCATCTAGGGAGTTTTTGGGAAGACGTGGGGTCTAAGACCTGCACTCAAAAAATTATCTCATTAACTGTTTGTAGTTTATTTAAAAAGTATTACGTTTTGTCGTTTTTAAAAGAAAAAATATTTGTTCAATGTTCAGTTTTTTTAAATGACTGTTTCTGTTCTTTGTTTCAAAAATAACAATATAAAAAAAAGACTTTAATTAGCATAAAATTTTTAAAGTCATTTATTTTTGTTCTGTAAGTAAAAATAAGTGATTCTTCTTAAATTTTTAATGATTTGTGTACGTTTTTTATACCCTCCAACCACAGTATGGGGGTATACTCACTTTGGCATTTCGTTTGTAACGCATCGAAATATCAGTCGGGGACCCCATAAAGTATATATATTATTGATCCATGATCGATTCTAAGACATTCTGTGAATGTCCGTCCGTCCGCCTGTCTGTAGATGGCACGATGTAGTCCAAAATAAAAGAGCTATCCTCCTGAAATTTGGCACGAATACGTCTTATGGTCCTAGGCAGGTTACGTTCGGAAATGGGCAAGATCGGACAAGGGGGAAGAACTGAACCAACCTCTGAAAAATACACTTTTTTACATGTTTTTTTGTTAAATAAATCAAATATTTGGTATATTTATCGCGATGGGAAGGTTCTCTCAACGTCCCCCACTGACCCCAGTGGTAAAAAAAAATGAAAGTGACGTAATTTTTTAATGGTCAATGTTATTTATTTTAGAAAATTTTATTAACAGTAAAAAATAAATGTTGATGTTTGTTAAAACAAAGGAATAATTACTGGGATGGTTTTCAAATATTTTATCACTTGTTTTAAATATGTTTTTCATTTGTTTTTGCCTACAAAATATTTTGAGTGTGCGGGGGTGCACTGGGTGTACCTAGCAGTCATTAGACCTTTTCTGACATATGCGACTGTTTTCTGGTGGCCGAAAACGGTGGTAAAATCTCCTCGGGCTGTGCTAAACGGACTGCAAAGAGCAGCTTGCTATGAGCACAACACCGGGAGCAGCCCTCAAAGCTATGGACATGCTTGCCTTGGATCAACATATCCAAGGGGTAGTCATGAAATATCTGTGCATACTCCGCAAAAAAGGATCACGGCATGGATACTACAATGCAAGACAGTCTACTGTTTAACGGGCTTTCGGAACTTTGTCCGATGTTTTCCATGCCCTTAGATATTATGACGGCTTGCATAGAGTTCGGTAGGAAGTTCAGTGTAAACTTTCCGTGAAAGGACGACTGGAGCGATCTAGGTAAACTTCTTAGAAATTACTCTGATACTTACTCTACGGACGGTTCTAGTACCTCGTTTGGTTCTGAATAAGGTTGGCATTTGGATGACAAAACCAAATACACACTCTCATGCTATGGGCAAAATTGCACCAGTCTTTCAGACTAAAATGTTTGCTATTTTGGAAGTAGTGACTCGGATAATCGAAGAGGGATAGGAGGATCTGTAGTGAGAGTCAAGCTGCGCTTAAGGCACTGGATTCTCCAGTCACAACTTCTAAATTTGTCCAAGAGTATAGGAGACTCAATGAGGTCTCATGTGATATCAGGGTCTATATCTTGTGGGGTTTCGGGTCACAGGGAATACGGGGAAATGAGATTTCCGATTCTTTGGCAAATATTGGCTCCGAAACAATTTCTCACAATCCGGGGCCTCAAATTGATATAGGTTTGATATGGATAATGCGTTGGATCAACTCTGACGTGAAATCAATTTTCTTGAAAATGTTTTGTAATAAGACCAGATAAGAATGTGGTAAACTTTTTACTCATTGTCAGTCTGAGTAGAAGAGACTGTCGCAATCTGACTGGCCTAATTACGGGGCACAATGCTAGTGCTCGTCTTATCGGACCCTCAGTGTGCAGCTTGTCTTGAGAATGTGGTAACAACGTCTGTTGTTGCCCAGCGTTCTCAATAGCTAGACTGCGTATAATGGGACCTGATATTCTGTCAATCGACAAGGCCCATGGACTTTCCTCGTCTGACTTTCTCAGATTTGTAAAAGTAACTGAGAAATTCTGAGCAACCACCTTTCACCCTCTTTAAACTTTCTCTCATCTTTTACTAAATTTGCCGTTCCAAGGTACGGTAGAATGGACTATTTAAGGTCTGAGCAACATGGACTTGCCTAGCTTAGGTAAAGTAATGAAACCTACATGGAACAAAATAAAATCGAAAAGGAAACGAAATGGAATAAAACGAGGAACGAAATGTATTAGAGAATATCACGGAATGATTTTTTTTACTGGTACAATTTTGCCTACCTTCAATCTTAACGAGCCTATGACGATAAGACATGTTCGTGCCAAACTTCAGGAGTCTAGCTCTTACCTTTCCCCTCGCGATAAAAAGTAAGAAATTAATTTTTTATGAGTTTTGAACCTAAGTAATACAAACTTATCATTATTTAAATTATTTCTTTATATTCACGCCCACAAAATGAGCTGTCAAAAAAGTGGAATTTGTTGGATCCCATTTGCAGTATAAAAATTGTATAATAAATTCGTTTAGGTCATTCGAACCGTGAAATGACAGCGAACCCCAGAGAATATGAGTGCTAGAAAGAACAGAGACATTCCTTAAATAACTGTATTTAAAAAAGCATGCTGAATCCAAAACCAAGAATTCATCTACCATTTTGAAATCTTCTAGAGCATAGTGTAAATATATCATGTATGTGTAAGTATGAGTAAAATCGTAACCTTCTGCACGTACTCTTATTTTGAAAGGTAAGAAATATATACATTTATATTAGCTGTCATGCCATGACTACCAACCAACCAACCACCAGACACCACCTTCATTGCCAGACGACATCAGTATCTCTGTTAGCTATTTTACGCATTTATATGCCTAACCTTAAGAAAGTAATCACTCAAACAATCATTCAACATCTTCATTATTATTTTTTTTTCCTATAAACCGTCACATCATCATCATATAACCAACCAACCGATGGAGCAACCATATACACATCCATCCGTTCATCGCCAAGAAGCTTATATGACTTATTGGCATTTAGTTGTTTAGAGGATCTTCTATCAAGAGCTAAAATAGCTAAAAGGAAATTTATAAAGATATGGAGGAGGTTGTCTTTTTCTTAGAACCCCTTTTTTTATTCTTTGTTAAAATGTTTTGTTTTGCTGCTTTCACAAGGTCCTTGATAACTTTTTCTTTCTTTTTTTTTTTAAATTTAACAGGCATTGACGGGTTTAAACAAAAAAAAGCCTTTAAAATAAAAACGCCAACGCAAGAAGGAAGGAAATTATTGACTTTCACTCCCAGTGTTATGGCATAAAAGATGTTTGTCCCTTCTGGAGGATTATGACAAACCAAAAAAAAAAAAACAATAATTGTAAAAACAAGTTGTTATATTCAATGTCGCATTTTATGGGTTATGAGCAGAGGTTTTTTAGAAACTTCCTTATTTGTTCATTCCTTTTGCATTTAAGAGATTTTTTTAAGTACCAAATTTGTTTGATAAGGAAGTATGCCTTTTGAAAACGAAAACAACATTGGCATTAGCAGTTCCACCTCTTAAAGAGGTGGAACTGCAAACAACAGTAGCTTGACCGCAAGGTCGTACCTGGATAGTGAATCCACATTTTTAAAAATCTTCCTACGACGTTCAAATCTTTTAAATAATAAAATTACCCCGTAATCCTTAATTATGTTCGTTACGGTAAAAAATTTTGAGTCAAAAAAATTTTGAGAAAAAAAAATTTGAGAGAAAAAATGTTTTAATAAAAAAACCGTTAATAAAAAATAAATCAATCCATTTCGTTCCCTGTTCTTTTCTTTTTCGTTTCCTGTGCCATTACATTTTGTTCCCTGTTCCTTCCATATTGTTTTCCGATCTTTTTTATTTTGTTCCCAGTACCATTTTGTTCTAAGAAGGTTCCATTTTGTTCCGCTTCTTTCATTTCGTGTTGTTCGCCGTTCTTTGACATTTTGTTTCCAGTTCCATTCCAAAGTTTGAGTCAAAAAAAAATTTGAGAAAAAAAAATCTTACAAGGGAAGTATCTCAACCCTTATGAATCGATTTGCCTGAAGCTTAAAATATATATCAAAGAGACAATTCTAAGGTTGGGGTGTTTAATATATATTTTAAGTTTCAGGCAAATCGGTTCATAAGGGTTGAGATACTTCCCTTGTTAGTAAAAAAAAATGGAGGAAAAATTTATCAATCCATTTTGTTCCCTGTTCCCATCTGTTTCATTTTCACTGCCATCCCATTTCGTTTCCAGTTCCATTTCGTTCCAGTTCCATTTCTTAGTTCCAATTCTGTTCCCAGTTCCATTTTGTTTCCTTTTCTATTCCATATCGTTTGCCGATATTTTTTTTTTTAATTTTTTCCGTATAACTTGCGTTAAATAAATAAAAGAGTCTAGAGTCCTTATCTCAGTAGATATAAAAAGTACTGTTTTAACCAACTTTTACTACTTTAACCCTAACAATTTTAAATTTAAAAATACGTTCTCTCTAATATTTATTCTTCTGGAGGCTCCTAAATGTCATATTTTGAGATTCAGGGGTTTAGTTCAAGAGTTATAAAACAGTCAAAAAATATTTCTTTTTGTCCCTTAGAATAGAAATTTCCAAAAACTGCAATTTTCAAAAGGTTTTTTTTTTTTTTTTGGAAGATCCTAGATCAAAATTTCTACTTTATATGAAAATTATTAAAGATATCGAAAAAGTAAAAATTTTAGCCATTTTGTTAGAATAAGAAATTCCTAAAGTTTTTTTTTCAGAATGGTTTGTTCTGGTAGAGTATCCTAAATTTCAAAAATCAAGTTTTTATGACCATTACTTCAGGAGATTGAAAAAGTACCAAAATACAGGTTTTAGCCTCTTAACTTTGAAAGTTTCAAAAAACCTTTTTTGCCAGAATGTTTTTTTTTTGCATACACTTCATATTTCAAGCTTAAAAAAAATCTTTTAAATTTCAAGTGATAGAAAAAGTACCAACTTAAATTTTTTTCTTTTATCCTATTAAAATCAGTTTTTATACCCTCCAACCACAGTATGGGGGTATACTCACTTTGTCATTCCGTGTGTAACGCATCGAAATATCGGTCTAGGACCCCATAAAGTATATATTTTATTGATCAGTGATCGATTCTAAGACATCCTAGCGATGTCCGTCCGTCCGCCCGTCTGTCCGTCTGTAGAGGACACGATACAGTCCAAAATAAAAGAGCTAGGCTTCCGAAGCTTGGCACGAATATGTCTTATATTCCTAGGCAGGTTAAGTTCGGAAATGGGCAAAATCGGACCAAGGGGAAAAAAGTTCCCCCTTGGAGAACTAAACCAACCCAAGAAAAACCGCATTTTTTGCAGAGTTTTTTGTACTTTTGGTAAGCAAATGCAACATGCTTATCTCAGAAGAAGTTAAAAATCACAAGGGGAAGGTGCCCCTAACGTCTCCCACCAACCCCCCCCCCCCCACACAAAAAAAAAGACGTCCCTGGATTTTTTTAAATATTTTTTTACATTTTGGAGGGTATAAAAGATTCGGCATAGCCGAATGTAACACTCTCACTTGTTTTTTTTAAGTTATTATTTCAGGAGATAGAAAAAGTACCAATACTACACTACTTTATCTCTTGTTGTCCCTTAAAAATTTTAATTTCCAAAAAGTACTTTTTTCGGAAATCTTGAAACTTTATCCCAATTTTACACTATTTTTTTACCAATTTTTAACCGCTTTTTACACCAACAATTTTGAAAAATGTCCTTTTCTGGAATGGTAATTCTACTAGAGAAACATACATACATGTACGATATTAACATTTTCATCATGTTTTCTTCTGAATGATCCAAGATTAAAAATTTAAAAGTACCAAAGAAAATTTTTTTATTTCAAAAATCATTTTTTTATTGCCAGTTTGTTAAAGAGACAGAAAAAGTACCCAAGTACACTTTTTCTCCCTTGTAATCATAATTTCCAAAAAGTACTTTTTCTGGGATAAATTTTTCAGCTAGACGATTCGACGTTCTGGAATTCTGACCACTTTTTAAGGAGATAAAAAAAGCACCAAAGTACAAAATTTCCAAAAAGTACTGGTTTTGGGATTTTTTTCCGCTAGATGATCCTTCTTCCCAAATTTTACTATAGAATCGAAACTTTGAAGAAATACTTTTTTTACTAGAATGTTTTGATCTGAAGGAGAATCCTACATTTCAAAAATCAATTTAGAGTGTTCTTCAGCGAATTTAGAGTGGAATGATGGAGAATCCTACATTTCAAAAATCAAGTTTATGTAACCATTTTTTCAAGAAACAGAAAAAGTACCAAAGTACACCTTTTTCCCCTTGTAATCGTAATTTTCAAAAAGTACTTTTTCTGGGATACATTTTTCCGCTAGACGATTCTACGTTGAAGAATTCTAGTTTTTAGGACCATTTTTAAGGAGATAAGAAAAGTACCAAAGTACAAATTCTCCATCTTACAATCAGTAAATGATCCAATTTTATTTTAGAAAATCAAAAAAGTACCAAAGAAAATTTTTTTTTGAGAAAGTTTTGCAGCGATGGAGAAACCTACATTTCAAAAATCAAGTTTTTATTAACATTTTTTCATGAAACAGAAAAAGTACCAAAGTACACTTTTTCCCCCTTGTAATCGTAATTTTCAAAAAGTACTTTTTCTGGGATAAATTTTTCCGCTAGACGATTCTACGTTCAAGAATTCTAGTTTCTAGGACCATTTTAAAAGGAGACAAAAATGTACCAAAGAAAAAACTACCAAAGAAAATTTTTTTAGACTGTTTTGCACAGATGGAGAATCCTACATTTCAAAAATCAAGTTTTTATTACCATTTATTTAAGAAACATAAAAAGTACCAAACTACACTTTTTCCCTCTTGTAATCGTAATTTCCAAAAAGTACTTTTTCTTGGATACATTTTTCCGCTATATGATACTACGTTCTAAATTCTAGAACCATTTTTAAAGGTGATAAAAAATACCATAGTACAAATTTTTCCTCTTACAATCAGTGAATGATCCAATTTTATTTTAGAAAATCGAAAAAGTACTGAAGAAAATTATTTTAAAATGTTTTGCACCGATGAAGATCCCTACATTTCAAAAAAAAAAATTTTAGAAATAGAAAAAGTACCAAACTACACTTTTCTCCCTTGTAATCGAAATTTCCAAAAAGTACTTTTTCTGGGATAATTTTTTTTTTTTTTTTAGAGATAAAAAAAGTACCAAAGTAGAATTTTTCACTCGTAGAATCAGAATTTCCAAAAAGTACTGGTTCTGTGATTTTTTTTCCGCTTGATGATCTAATATTCCAAATTTCTAGTGTCCGACCGAATATTCGACTTCGGCCAAAAAGCACTATTCGGCTTCGGCCACAATTTTGGCCGAATAGGCCGAATACCGAATAATTGTATAATATTTGTGCTCACGTGTTGAAAAACCCACTTAACTAACTTTGAATCACATTAGTAAGCCACAAAAACATTTTACTAAGTGTTTTTGCAACTAAAAACATTTTTTACATTAAAAAAAAATTTCGGTCGAAAAAAATTTACACTCTAAAATATATTTTTTTACAAAAATGTCCAACAAAAATTGTTTGCTTAAAATAAAATCATCCTAGACATCATTCTCATTTTTTTCTTGTTTTTACTACATAAATATATATTTTTTTTAATATTCGGCTTCGGCTTCGGTTTGGCCGAATAGTGAAAATTTTGCCGAATATTTGGCTTCGGCTTCGGCCAAAAAAGGTATATTCGGTCGGACACTACAAATTTCACTATAAAATCTAAATTTGCAAAAGCTTTTTTTACAGAATGTCTTTTTACTGGACGATCCTTGATTCAAAATTTCATGTTAATAAAACCTTTATTTTAGGAAATCGAAAAAGTACCAAAGTAAAAAGTATACTTTTTCCTTCTTGAAATCGGAATTTCAAAAAAGTACTTTTTCTGGGAATAATTTTTCCGATAGAGGATTTTACCTTTCAAAATAAAATTTTCTAGGACCATTCTTTTAGGAGATAGAAAAAGTACCAAAGTGTACTTTTTCTCTTTTAGAATCAGAATTTCTGCTAGTTAATCCTTTGTTACAAATTTCAAGTAAACTTTTTCCCCCTTGGAATCGAAAATTCCAAAAAGTACATTTTTTGGGAATATTTTTTCGACAGAGGATTCTAATTTACAAATTCCGAGATTCTAGGGCCATTCTTTAAGGAGATATAATGTACCAAAGTACACTTTTTTTAAGCTTAGAATCTGAATTTCCAAAAATTACTTTACTGGGATTTTTTCCCAGCTAGAGAATCCCACATTTAAAATTTTAAGTTTCTAGGACTAATCTTTCAAGGGATAGAAAAATTAACAAAGTACCCTTTTTGCTTAGAACCAGAATTTTCAAAAAGTACTTTTTCTGGGATACTTTTTCCACTAGAGGATCCGACAGGTCAAATTTAAAGTTTCTAGAACCATTCTTTCAAGAAGTAGAAAAAGTACCAAAGTACGTGTTTCCTATTAGAATCGGAATTTCCAAAAAGTACTTTTTCTGGGAATATTTTTTTCATTATACGATACTAAATTTCAAATTTCAAGTTTTTAGGACCATTCCTTCAGGAGATAGAACAACACTTAAAGTACTCTATTTTTCTTTCTTAGAATCAGAATTTTTAAAAAGTAATTTTTCTAGAATTTTTCTATTGTATGATTTTACATTCTAAATTTCAAGTTTCTAGAGCCCGTCTTGTAGGATAGAAAAAGTACCAAAGTATATTTCTTTAAGTTTACAATCAGAATTAAAAAAAATCCTTTTTAGGGATATTTTTCCGCTAGTCCTTTCAAATTTCTAGTTTCTATGGCCATTCTTTCAAGGGATAGAAAAAGTACCATTCTTTTAGGAGATCGAAAAAAGTACCAAAGTACACTTTTTACCATTAGAATTTCTAAAAATACTTTTTTTTTGCGATTTTTTTTCACTGGGTTCTACATTTTAAATTTTTAGGACCATTTTTTTAGCAGATAGAAAATGTACCAAAGTGATCTTTTTACAGAATTTTTACAAAAGTACTTTGCTGGTATATTTTTCCGCTAAAGGATCCTAATTTTCCAATTTCTAGGACCAATTTTTCAGGAGATGAAAGAGAAAATACATTTTCTGAGAATCTTTTTTCCGCTAGAGAGTACGACATTCCAAAATTCATGTTTCTTGCACAATTCTTTCAGAAGATAGAAACAGTGCCATTCTTTTAGGAGATAAAATCGATATTTTTAAAAATTAATGTTTCTGTTAATGTTTTTTCCGCTCGAGGATTTTTCATTCGGAATTTCCTTGATCGCGCTAAATACATGCAAAGTACACCTTTTTACACTTAAACTCAGAATCTTCAAAAAGTACTTTTTCTGTGATATTTTTCAAGCTAGAGGATCCTAAAAATCAATTTTTAAGTTTCTCGGACCATTATTTCAGGAGATAGAAAAAATACCAAAGTAAAGTTTTTACTCCAAAAGAATGTGAATTTTCAAAAAAGTACTTTTCTGGAATTTTTTCAACTGGATGATCATACTTTTAAAATATTTAGTTTTTAGGATCATTCTTTTTGGCGATAGAAAAAGTGTAAAAGTACACTATGTTCGCCTTTCTAGGATAATTGATAGGAGATCGAAAAAGTACCAAATTACACTATTTTCCTCCTTAGAGTCAGAATTTCCAAAAAGAAAATTTTTTGGTAATAGTTTTTTCGCTAGAAAATTCTACTTTTTAAAATTACTTGGAACCTTCTTTTAGGAGATAAAAAAAGTACCATGGTACACTCTTTTTTAAAAAAGTACTTTTTTATTTAAAAAGTACTTTTTCTGGGACCTCTTAAACCATTTCGAAACCTGTTTTTTTTTTTCAATCTATTAGGCCACCTTCCCCCATTTTGATTTTTATATATAAAAAACATTTGCTTAACTGTCGCCGAAAAATACATTTAGGTTTATGCCAGAGCTTTTAAATATTTAATGAAGACATGTTTTAGCATGTCAACAAAAATAACAATTTCTTAATCCTTTGACGACCACAGGCAAGTATACTTGCCAAAGGGTTTTTGGCCTCTATTAGTGCCCAGTTAGGAGATAGCGTGAAGGTGTTAAAAGAAGACTTGTAGAGTAAAGGATTGGCAATAAAATTGTAGTTGACGGTCAGTCTCTATCTGCTCCTCCTTGCTCTCTAGGTGCCCCAGAAGTTATGCAAAAAATAGGCATAATTCAGCGGGCTGCTATCGAAGGAGAGAGGGGCGCACATGGCCAACACGCATGTATGTTATGTCTTTAGCACTTAACTTTCAAAAAATCAAGTGGTGAAGATTGTATGATTTTCCCCCCTCCAGCGGAACCCTACATGTGCTTGGCAAGTATGTTTGCCTGTGGGTTAAAACGGAATAAAACGCACTAAATATTTAATACCGATTTTTTTAATTGTGTGGTGTGTTTACATTACTTTTATTTATTTTTGTGCTTCTTCTTCTTCTTTTCTGTAATTCTAATGATAACATTAAAAAAAAAATAGAAGATTTTCGCGTTTTATTATTACAAGTTGTAATTTTTCAAGCAAAATTTTCGATAAATTTTGCACTAATGTTTTTTGCGCTCAGTGTAATGTGTTCCTGTGCTTCATTGCATCCCGCGACTGCTTCGGAATCTACCATAAACCAACCTAATTAAGTTTAATTTGTTTTTAATCCTTAGTTTTTACGTTAAAAATGCTTTAAAAACATGAATTACATATTTTTTCCTCAGTGTAAAGTGTTCCTGCGCTTCACTGTATTCCGTGACTGATGTGGAATCTACTATAAACTACCTAATTTAGTTTTATTTATTTAAAATCATTATTTTTTTACTTTAAATATGCATTAAATAAAAGAATTACATAAAAAAAATATTTTTTTTTTTTTTTGGGGTGAAAATTTTTGCTTTCAACCCACAGGCAACTATACTTGCCAAGCGATATGAGGGGCAAGGAGGGGGTCTAGGGGGCCAAATTGTTGTGACATAACTATTTTTCGGTCGCAGATTACGAAAATCACCAAAAAAATAAAATCGCTTCGGCAGAAAATGTATGGTCGTCAAAGGGTTAAGTATATAAATATTTTCTGGCTAATTACACAGTGCTACAAAATCGAACTTTCGGAATCGGAATGGGATGAAACCAAAAGCAAATGAAAGCTGACGTTTTCCATAACAAAACCCTCAAGGCCTTTTTTTTTATTTTACACACATTTAAAGTTGGTGATTTTAAAGCATTTAAAGTTTTTGTGTACTAAACATGTCATACTTTAAAGGCCCCTGGTGGTGCCCTTATTGGACATGTAGGGTCCAGTTTCCAAACATAAGCTCAAAATTACTTCAGCTATGACTGGTATGAATTTAGCTGCAATCGGTCCAGTACCTATTTACTGAAAAGCCAAATTATTAAAATAAAACACTGTTCACCGTTGCGTATGATTGTTATTTAATGGCAATTATTAATATAAACCATTGGACACCGTTGCGTATGATTGTTATTTAAAGGCAATTACAATATTAATCATTCGCCACTAATACAGTTTTCAAGCATTTATTATTATAATTATAATAAAAGTGCACTAACTTCAAATGCGTGTAAAAATCTAGCTCTGAACTAGAAAAAAGCCTTGAGGGGTTTGTTATGGAATATGTCAACTTTCATTTGCTTTTGGTTTCATCTCATTCCGATTTTGGGTGTTGCTCTGTGTTATTTGTAGGTAAAGAAAAGTTAAATAAAGAAACTTTAAATTTTAGAATTAGAAAAACTTTAATGAAAACTTACTGTGTGTGTGCTTTTAGCTTTTTATGTTGTTGCGACACTTTTGATTTTGTAAAAAAGTCTTTTTGTTAAAGATGAAATGTTATTCATACGAATTTTGATTAAAGCTGCAATGAAAAAAGAAAAAACAAAAAAAAATATTAAAAAAAATTAATTTAATGCATTAAAAATTTGCAATTAAGCATATTTAATTCTTAAAACATTAGAATTCATAATTTACAAATGCTTATATCATATCACTTAACAAATCAATTTCAATAATTAGTTTTCAATTTGCTTATGAAAACTCTAAAGCAAAATTACATATATGAGGCATTCCACACCAAATGTTCAGCAAAAAAAAAGTGATGTCGTGTAAATATGAAATCAATTGCAAAGTATTCGCCCTTAGGGTACTATTAAATAACAAAAATAAAATTTAAGATTTTTCAAAAAGTGGGCCTTGGAGGCATGGTCAAAAATTGAAAATTTCAGCATTTTTTGCCTAAGTATCCTTATTTCAATATTTATGCCAATGAAATGAAATACAGTGATGTCTTTAAAATAAAAGTTTTTTATAGATTTTTGTATGGGCTATCGATTAAAAAAATAAAAATAGGAAAATTTTCAGAAGAAGTTCTGAATTTTTTAAATTTAAACTTAAACTTTATTTATTAAAAAACATGCCACAATTTTATTTCTTTTTTAAATGCTTAAAAATTAGTTAAGGTGTATATCTATCCGTTCTGAAATTTTCAGAGATGCATTTTTCCTTGTTTTCGAGAAAAAAAATGTTGAACATTGCACTATGCTTATAATTTACAATAATGGGGTATATTACGTATGCGAATGAGTAATATTAACTCTTAAAAAACATTTAAAATAGAGATGTTTTCGTTTGTGAGTTTTTTTTTTACGTTCACGTACGGTCACGAAGGAAAAGTTTTAGTCACGCACGATTTTTCATTTTCCTCACGTTCACGTACGCTCACGTGAGTAGAAAAAAATGTTGTCACGGGCACGATACTCACGTGAGCGTGACTGAGCGTGAGCAAAATTAATTATCATGTGTGATTAAAATAATTTCCTTGGTGAGAGTTCGTGATGGTAAAAAAAAACTTACCCACGATCACATCTCTATTTTAAATGTTTTTTAAGAGTTAATATTACTCATTCGCATACGTAATATACCCTATTATTATAAATTATAAGCATAGTGCAATGTTCAACATTTTTTTTCTCGAAAACAAGGAAAAATGCATCTCTGAAAATTTCAGAACGGATAGATATACACCTTAACTGATTGTTGGCGGAAATCTGTCGACTTTTCCCCAACCAGTTGTAGAAAACATCAAAATTGTTGTTATTTTATTTTATATTATATTTTTATATAAGTTTATTATTTTCTATAATTATGTCGGTAAAGTGGAGTGCCCACTGTAGCATATTTGCCTATGTTCTGGGCACAAAGTTGAATTATAATTGAATTATTTTAGCACTATACTATTTAGATATATATATCTACATTTATATTATTACTTATAACAATATTTATATTTATTATTTATAATAATATAATTATTGTTATATTTTAGTTATTAATAATAATTATTTTCATTAATATTGTTAAAACAAGTTTACCGAGACTTTACTGTATTTGAGCATCACATTAAATCTGTCTCTTTTCATTGTTCTCTTGTTTTAACAATTGATATAATTATTCAATTCCACACTGTCCCTACTTAAGCCTTACATTAGCATTAGAACGTACATACTTACATATGAATTTTACGCACAAGTAGAGTAACGGGCGTTTATAACTCTCTGTACTTAAAGAACATTTGTAAATATATAGATCACTTGAATTTAATTTAGGGTTTATTATATTTTATTTTCTTTTTGTTAATCACTTCTAGTTGGACAGTGCGTTAAGATAGGTCATAAGCGGTATAGGTTAATTTTAAAATAAATAGTTTATTAAAACCTAAACGTTTTGTTGTTATTTCTTATTGTACACTTTGCACAATAAGTATTAGTTTTTAATTATTTTATGGGTTCCAATATTGTAATAAATTTACAATATTGCGAAACATTGGTGCCGAAACCCGGGAACTCGGCGTTCCCGAAAATTATTTTTCTAACTCGAAATTAATTGAAAAATTGTTTTCATTCTAAAATACGGATTACCGTCGTGTATATCGAAATTAAACGTGTGTGTTACTTTAATTTTTTAAAAATATAATATATCTGAATATTAAACAGTGACTCTTGCGTAATTTGTGAAATTTATTTAACTTAATTTGAATAGTGTTGAATTTGAATTGTATAAAAAAAAAAACATAAATTTACACGTGTAAAGTTATTAATATTTAAATTCTATACAACAGTATTTTCATATGTAAATAAATATGTACATGGTTTAGATTCAGCAATATTTGAATTGTATTAAATGTTTCCTGTGTTACATAGTGGCATAACAATTTAATTATTTTGTGACACATTTTAAAGAAAATGAATACACGATATAAAGTTATAAAGTTTACATTAACTAATTTTAATTAAACTAAAATAATTTAAAATAATAATCTAGTCTAAAAAAGAAAGGAAAGCCTTACTTTACTTCTCTTTCACACCAACATAACTTGTTACATATTTGGCTTCTTTTCTTCGCTTATATATCAAAGTCGCGTTTGCCTCCCTTTTATTATATCACACATTTATTACATAATAAAAAGGCAAACCCTTTCGTTTAACAAAATATAATAAAGTGATACATATAATGCACTTGTATCTTCTTCATGTTTTATGAAACAAAGATTTGTCCCTTTTCTTCCGATGTTCATAAATATACATTTTGTATACCAAAGTATACTTTGTCTCATTCTATCGCATTAATAGAACATAGTTTTAGAAAATATTTGTACTAATATCGTACAACGGTACATAATGTGCGTTAGATCATTTCTTTAAATAAATTTCATAAAACTATATTCATACACCCAATCAAAAAGTTGGTAAAAACAGAATATTGGTTTAAAATAAATATTTTATAACTTTCAGTCGTTTAAATTGTGTGTATTTACTTTAAATTCATTGAACTTAAAGTATTACAGATCTACGGTTATTCATATTTCTTTGCACTTTAATAAAAGTGCAAAGTCTCAACTGCCGCCATTTTGTGATATTTCATTAACATTTTACTTTCACTGTCATCCAACAAAGTCAAACATTTTCTATACGTTATAGAATTGCTTTTCTATAAGAAAAAGTGTGATCTGTACAATTGTACTAGCACTTATTTTCTTTACATTATAGGAAACATTTTCTATTAAAAGTGGGATCTGTACAAACTGTACTAGCACTTATTTACTTTACATTATAGAACAGCGTGTTCTATAAAAAGTGTGATCTGTACAATCTGTACTAGCACTTATTTTCTTTACATTATAGAACAGCGTGTTCTATAAAAAGTGTGATCTGTACAATCTGTACTAGCACTTATTTTCTTTACATTATAGAAAAACATTTCTATAAAAAGTGTGATCTGTACAACTGTACTAGCACTAATTTTCTTTTCATTATAGAAAAACATTTTCTATAAAAAGTGTGACCCGTACAACTGTGCTAGCACTTATTTTCTTTACATTATAGGAAAACATTTTCTATAAAAAGTGTGATCTGTACAACTGTACTAGCACTTATTTTCGTTACATTATAGAAAATATTCTATAAAAAGTGTGATCTGTACAATCTGTACTAGCACAAATTTTCTTGACATTATAGAAAATATTTCTTATAAAAAGTGTGATCTGTACAACTGTACTAGCACTTATTTACTTTACATTATAGAACAGCTTGTTCTATTAATTTAAAATTGGCTTAGTCTTAACGGATAATTTAAAACAATTTTGCCACATGGGAAACAAACCCACGGGTTTATTAGATCAGGAAAATATCGTCAATGTTACCTGAAATATTTCTTTTGTAATACATATACTTGAAATTTATGAGGAAAAAGGCAGAGAAAAAATAAGGGAAAAATATTTCTGAACAGTTTGGTATTGGGTTTCGTCTTCTAAGCTGTTCCCTAAAACTTTTTCTGCGTTGAGTTAAATTATACATTTACTGGGAAACAATTTTAATTTATACGTAAATTGAAACTTGCATAAACATATAAGTTTTTATTCTAAAAGGATTTCCAAATATGTGTAATCTCAGCGAAATTATTGCCGAGCAATACGTTATAATTAAAACTGTGTCGGAACTTTACCAAAAGCTTCAGGAAAACCATGACAAGAATATGTCTATTGAATATATAGTCAACAAAATTTCGTTGTTGGATAACCTTAACATTCGGTTTAGACAACAAGACTATAGAGTCAACGAACTTGTTAAGGAATCACAGACGAAAAATTGTGATATTCCATACATTGTTGACAGCGTTTACGTTGATTATATAGATCTCTACTGTTGCGTTAGAGGTTATCTTGTAGATTCTTTGCCAGAGATCTTAAGGACTGAATTTCTAAAAATTAATAAAGCGACCTTTGAAGGACATATTACTTGTTTCGGTGATCGGTTACATCGTTCTCATAATTCAGAAGTAGAAGTCCCAATCTTAAATTTGCAAAAGCCTGAAACTCATAATAGTTTCAAATTTATTTCAACTTGTCACGAAATTCTGAATTATGAATCTATACTACACAGCTCAACAATAAGAGTCTATTCTTTATTAAATAAGACTAAAATTACCCAAGGATTAATATTAAAATCGACACGCTTCCTTAAACTAAAATACAAAAAAGAATACCTGTTTAAAAATGTGTCTGCATATAAATTTTTTGTTTTTTCTAAGTCTGTACATAAGACTAAACTTTTCAGTAAAAATAAACTTTCTTATAGTTCAAAAAGTTTATGCAGGTACAAATCGTATATTCTAAGATCGAAAGATCTTACAGGTGATAAAAGGATTCCAAAAACTTCTAAAATTCTTAACACTAAAAAGAATTCAGAAAATTTTGTTCAATTTCAAACTTTGTATATTGCTCAGCCATTACAAATGACAAATAAGCCCATATACAATACAAAAGTTTCGACAAAGAACGCATGTAACTTTTTGAGTTCCAAATATTCTGCTAACTGCATACTTTTTCATCAAATCAATGAAAATATTAACACTGACGTTGTGTTGAAAACTTGTTTACTCAACAAACAGTATTTTGGAAGAATCTGCTGTTTCATTAAAATCTTTTTATATAAAAATGAAACTACTGATTTTCATGAAACCCGTTTTCATGACATATTCGTTAAACTAAATACAAAAGCATTTACATCTGTAAATCAGTGTAATCTCGCTAATGTCCTTAGCATTTTAAATATTTTCAAGGATTTTTACCTAAAAATTTTATTTGGTTTTTTTGCTGAGCAAGTTCTTTTAACTCAAATAGAGTTATATGCTGAAACAAAAGTTCTAAGCTACCATAAGTTTAAATATTTCATTTGGATAGATTTTCCGTTTATCCAGCTTAATATTTTTTATTATAACGAAAAACGAAGCTATGACGAACCGCTATGGAATTTCGACATGAATCATTTGATATGGCTTCCAATATGGTGCGTTTTTAAACCATTGAAACTTAAGCAGGAATACAGTCCTGGTCAGCAGCTGAATAATGGACGAAGTCATTGGCGTTTCTTAACGGAAATATTCCCGGTCGTAATAGTTCTTTTTTCTTTAATTTTTACATATAGATCATTTTTTAAAATTTTTCTTTTTATCACAGATTACGCGCTAAAGGATTCTGAAGGCATTTTAATTTGTACTTTGGGAATCTCTGCACATTCTCGTTCGATGTCAATCTTTGCAATCAATTTGCACTTTGGAATCACTGCTCATTCTCATTTGATGTTAATCACAGCAACAAACTTGTAACCCTTAACCAAAGGATGGAGCCTACAACAAAAGCTGTGAGTCGGAGCACAGCGCAGTCCATATGACTAAATCAAAAATACTCCCAGCAATAGGCCATCCATGATGTCTTCAATAGTATTCAAGAACAGTCGTTCTTAAGGGGGAGTATGTTGGCGGAAATCTGTCGACTTTTCCCCAACCAGTTGTAGAAAACATCAAAATTGTTGTTATTTTATTTAATATTATATTTTTATATAAGTTTATTATTTTCTATAATTATGTCGGTAAAGTGGAGTGCCCACTGTAGCATATTTGCCTATGTTCTGGGCACAAAGTTGAATTATAATTGAATTATTTTAGCACTATACTATTTAGATATATATATCTACATTTATATTATTACTTATAACAATATTTATATTTATTATTTATAATAATATAATTATTGTTATATTTTAGTTATTAATAATAATTATTTTCATTAATATTGTTAAAACAAGTTTACCGAGACTTTACTGTATTTGAGCATCACATTAAATCTGTCTCTTTTCATTGTTCTCTTGTTTTAACAATTGATATAATTATTCAATTCCACACTGTCCCTACTTAAGCCTTACATAAGCATTAGAACGTACATACTTACATATGAATTTTACGCACAAGTAGAGTAACGGGCGTTTATAACTCTCTGTACTTAAAGAACATTTGTAAATATATAGATCACTTGAATTTAATTTAGGGTTTATTATATTTTATTTTCTTTTTGTTAATCACTTCTAGTTGGACAGTGCGTTAAGATAGGTCATAAGCGGTATAGGTTAATTTTAAAATAAATAGTTTATTAAAACTTAAACGTTTTGTTGTTATTTCTTATTGTACACTTTGCACAATAAGTATTAGTTTTTAATTATTTTATGGGTTCCAATATTGTAATAAATTTACAATATTGCGAAACACTGATTTTTAAACATTTAAAAAAGAAATAAAATTGTGGCATGTTTTTTGATAAATAAAGATTAAGTTTAAATTTAAAAAATTCAGAACTTCTTCTGAAAATTTTCCAATTTTTATTTTTTTAATCGATAGCCCATATAAAAATCTATAAAAAACTTTTATTTTAGAGACATCACTGTATTTCATTTCATTGGCATAAATATTGAAATAAGGATACTTAGGCAAAAAATGCTGAAATTTTCAATTTTTGACCATGCCTCCAAGGCCCACTTTTTGAAAAATCTTAAATTTTATTTTTGTTATTTAATAGTACCCTAAGGGCGAATACTTTGCAAATGATAGCCCATTGAAACCACAATGGTTTTTCTGTAGTGGAACAGTTGGTGTGGAATGCCTCATATGTATCACACAACTCCACCAACAGTTACCAGCAAAATTGAGGGTACATCTATCTCTATCAAAAAACCAGTTCCTGCATTTAACTTAGATGAAAGTTTAATAGTTGCGATTAAGCTTTTAACTGAAATAAATGCTTAAATACCGATAAAATCGCGCAAACACCGCGATAAAGATTTAAACTGATAAAAAAAAAGCCCAAACATCGTGATAAAAACTCAGATGCCGTGACAAAAGCAGAAAACAGACAAAAGCTCAAGCATTTCAATAAAAGCTTTTAACCCAATACTTTCTTGAACGGTTAAAATGTTAAAATTTTTGTTTGTTCCCTTTAAAGGCAACCTCAAAAGAATTGTCATATTACAAAAAAAGTTTTTTAATTGTGTTACTCACTGTTAGTTCAATTATCTAACTCACTGTTTAAACTTGTGCATAACCACTCAATATTGTTCACATTATTGGTATGCAAATCAAAATCTAATCATCATAATAACTTCATTTAACATTGATTTGAAGTAAATATTTGCAACTAAAACAAAAAAAAAATAATTATTAAGCAAATAATATGACAAATAAAAAGGATAAAGTATTATAAAGACAACAATAAAAAATAATACAATTTTTATACAAAACAAACATAATGAAAAAATTTCGAAATAATAAGGGTGTAAGTAGTATTATTAAAGAATCCAGCTTATACATCAATTGGCAATACTTCAATAAAATAAACAATACATTGAAGTAGAAATATTATTTTACACAATATGATTTATGAATGACAAGTAATAGAAGTTATTATGAGGTCAGTTGGAATAATAAAATACAGAAGAAGGCATTTACTTAATGAAAGAATACTTTTTTATAAAAAGTACCATACTTTTTAATAAAAAGTACCAAACAATAAAAAGTACATTTATATAATAAAATTATTAAAATGAAGTACCAAAAAAGAAGTCTTAAATGCATTTTTGATAAAACTTCGAAAATATTATTTTTTTAAAAGCAACAGTACTTCTTTTATAAAAAAAGTACTTTTTATAAAAAAAAAACTACTATTTTTATAAAAAGTACTTTTTTATAAAAAAATTTCGATTTTTATAAAAAAGTCCTATTTTTATAAAAAAAAAAAGTACTATTTTTATAAAAAAAGTACTATTTTTATAAAAAAGTACTATTTTTATAAAAAAAAGTACTATTTTTATAAAAAAGTACTATATTTATAAAACAAGTACTGTAATATTTTGAGTAAAAGTCGAATAAAACAATTTTAATTTTTTAATAAAAATTAATCAGAATTGTAACAAGAACTATTGTTAACAAAAAGATCTATTTTTATAAAAAAGTACTACACATTGAAAAAAAGTACAATTTTTATAAAAAAAGTCTATTTTTATCAAAAAGTACTATTTTAATAAAGAAGTGCTATTTTAATAAAGAAGTGCTATTTAAACAAAAAAGTACTATTTTAATAAAAAAAAAATACTATTTTAATAAAAAAAGTTCTATTTTTATAAAAAAGTACTATTTAATAAAAAAAGTACTATTTTTGATGAGTAAACGTCGAATAAAACAACTTTTTTTTTTTAAATATAGTAGTACTTTTTTTTACAAAACAAAAGTACCGTTTTTATAAAAAAAAGTACAATTTTTTTTAAGTACTATTTTTATAAAAAAAATTCCTATTTTTATAAAAAAAAATTATACTTTTAGTAAATGTTGAATAAAACATTTTTTATTTTTTAATAAAAATTAATCAGAATTTTAACAAGTACTTACTATTGTTATAAAAAAGTACTAGAGTTTATTTTTATAACAAATGTACTACATATTTAAAAAAAAAGTAAAATTTTTATAAAAAAAAGGAGATGTGTATAAAAAAGTACTATTTTAATAAAAAAGTGCTATTTAAACAAAAAAAGTACTATTTTATTAAAAAAAGTACTATTTTATTAAAAAAAGTACTATTTAATAAAAAAGTAATATTTTTTATGAGTAAACGTCTAATAAAACAACTTTTATTTTTTTTGATATAGTAGTACTTTTTTTATAAAAAGTATCATTTTTATAAAAAATGTACCATTTTTTCTAAAGTACTATTAAAAAAAAAAAAATGCATGTTTTTATAAAAAAAAAATATACTTTTAGTAAATGTCGAGCCAAACAATTTTTATATTTTAATAAAAATTAATCAGAATTTCAACAAGTACTATTGTTATAAAAAAGTATTACATTTTATTTTTATAAAAAATGTACAACATATTTAAAAAAATGTACAATTTAAAAAAAAAAGGCAATGTTTATTAAAAAGTATTATTTTAATAAAAAATTGTGCTATTTAAACAAAAAAGTACTATTTACTAAAAAAAGTACTATTTTAATACAAAAGTACTATTTTAATAAAAAAAAGTACCATTTTAATAAAAAAAGTACTATTTTAATAAAAAAAGTACTATGTAATAAAAAAAGTACTATTTTTCATGAGTAAACGTCGAATAAAACAATTTTTATTTTTTTTAATAAAAATTAATAAGAATGTTAACAAGTGCTGTTTTTTTAAAAAAAATAGTACTATTTGTTAAAAAAAATTACATTTTAATAAAAAAATTACTATCTTTATAAAAAAAAAATATTTTTTTAAAAAAAATTTTTTTAAAAAGAAGTACTTTTTAAATAAAAAAGTACTATTTTTTTTATAAAAAATTGGTATTTTTATCAAAAAAATACTATTTTTAAAAACTACTATTTTTGTATATTTTATGAGAATTTTATTAAAAACAAGTAAAAAGGTTAAATTCGGCCATGCCGAATGTAGTGATCCCTCCACAATTTAAAAAAGATTATTGCATAAAACTTTTTTTAAAAAGAAATTACTTTTGAAAAAAAAACCGTGAAAAAATATTTCCGCGAAAAAAAATTTCCGCGAAAAAAAATTTCCGCAAAAAAAAATTCAGCGAAAAAAAAAATTTGTAAAAAAAAATCCGCGATCAATTATGTTCACTTATGTCAACCAGCAGCCGAATTAAAGCATTTTGTATTTTTACACTAAAAAAAAAAACTGTAAAGTTAGCAAAAAGTTTTGTTAAATTTAACTAAAAAAGCACCTGATTTTGGGCCTACTAAATTTTTAGTTAATTTAACTAAAAATAGTTAGCTAACTTTTCGTAGAATGAATGTAGCAAAAAAAAACCGTAACTTTAACTAAAAATTTAGCTGAAATTTCGTAACGTTTTTATGTACATATATTAACAAAACCATTAGTTGAATTCAGCTAAACTTTTTGTTACTTTTCGTAAACTAAAATTTACAAAATATTTTGTAAAAAATTGTAAGTTTATTTTTTCTGTTTTTTCATCAGTAGAACTTATGAGATTTGCATAGGAGGCTACATAAGAAATTTCACTTAACAAATTTGTTACGAAAAATCAAGAAATTAATTAGTAAAAATTCGTAAACTCAGTTTTGAAGTCAACAAAAAAATTAATTCAAAATTTGTTCAAAACTAGTATTTTCGTAAATTGAACTTAACGAAAAAAAGTAGTTAAAACGCTGATTTTAACTAAAAATTTGCTAAAAAGCCAGTAAACTCGAGTTAACAAAAAAAAAATTGTTAACTTTACAGTTTTATTTTTTTGAGTGTAGGTTATGTTGAATGTTCTAAAATGTTTGAGGTGTCCTTGCATTTTCGTTCATAACGCTGAAGCGATATAGCTCAAATGCAATACCAAACTTCTTGGGAGAACTTCCAATAAATATGTTAAGTTTCAGTCATATCCGTGTAGTATTTTAATCGTGATCACCATTTCCACAGACAGACGGACATCGCTAGAATGTCTTAAAATCGATCGGGGATCATGAATATATATACTTTATGGGGTCCTAGACCGATATTTCGATGGGTTACAAACGGAATGACAAACTTATATGTACCCTCTATCACTAAGTGGAGGGTATAAAAATCCATTTTGGTACTATTTTAATACTTTTATTATATAAATGTACTTCTTTGGTACTTTTTTAAAAAATGTATTATTTCGCGACTTTTAATTTGAAAGGTGGGCCATTCCAGAAAATTTAGCTCAAATTTTATTAATTTTTGGAAATGGTGTCTCAGATTAATTTGAGCCTTGGCACATAGATAGCCCTCATAAATATGATATATGTACCATATATCGTTTTTTTACATTTGGTGTATTTAACGAATTATGGCGGGTCAAAGATTGACTTTTTAAGCAAAAGTAAGAAAAATACATCACGTTTAAAGAGCTGTAACTTCTTAACCAATGACCCGATTTTCACAAATTTAGGCTCATGTGAAAGCTGGGGTTCTTCTTTTAGAAAATATTTTTTAAAAAACACAGTTTTTTTTACAGAAATGATGCAAAAATGCAAAAACATTTTTTATTTTCGAATATTTAAAAAAACACATCTTCGATTTTTTTTTAAATAATTCTGGTGAAAAATAACAATGTTTTGTATAATATATTCAAAATTCAGAGTGGGATCTCCATGGGATCAAAAACTATTCTGTTTTAAGTACGAGGTTCTCATATTTTTCCCTTAGAAAATTTAAATTTCTAATATTTTGAAAGTTTTTCAAAATTTTAATAGTATAACTTTCTTTGAAAATTTAAATTTTTATATTGAAATAACATAAAATTTTAATTTTCTAAGGTAAAATTTAAGAACTTCGTATTAAAGCCAGAATATTTTTTGATCCCATTGGGATCCCACTCTGAATTTTGGATATGTTGTACAAAACAGTATTGTTTATCACCAAACTTTTTTTTTAAAAAATCGAAGATGTGTTTTTTTAAATATTCGCAACAAAAAAATGTTTTTGAATTTTTGCAACACTTCTGTAAAAAAAACCGTATGCTTTTGAAAATATTTCCTAAAAGAAGAAGAATTAAGCTTTCATATGAGCCATTACTTGTGATAATCGGATTACTAGTTAAAAAGTTAGAGCACGTTAAACGTCATGTATTTTTCTGACTTTTGCTAAAAAAGTCGAACTTTGACCCGCGATAATTTGAAAACTACAGAAAATTTTGAAAATCCAAAAATGCAACATATCTCATATAAACCTGGATATCTATGAGCCAAATTCTCAGTGGCGTCCAAAGGCATGTTTCCGAACAGTGGGGCGAAAATTTTTGGAATTACCCAGGTACTTTAATTCTACTTATTATATAAACTTTTATATAAAATAAACTAACAAAAGATGTTTTTTTTTTGGATTGATGGGATCCACAATTTTTTTTTGGCACAGCGAACATTATGTAAAAATATTATTTAATAATATATAATACTTGAAATGTTTTTTTGAAGCCTCATGCTGCCACGAGGAATAAATAAAAAAAAAAATATATTCCGAAAAATGTACCAACATAGTACTTTTTACCAACATAGTACTTATTTTACCAAAGAAGTATATTTTTTTATCAAATAGTAGTATTTTGGTACATTTTTTTTAAAAACATTTCAATTTGGGTACTTTTTTAAAATGTAGGATTTTGGGGCTTTTAAGAAGAAGTAGTCAAAAGTTTTAAAAATTACCAAAATAATAATTTTTAAGTAAAAAGTAAAAAAATATTATTTCTTTATAAAAAGTACCTATGCAGTATTTAATCGATTTCTGTATATGTTTTTTTTTTTTTTTTTTTTTTTATAAAATACTGCTTTGGTTCCTGTTTTAAAGAAGTAATATTTTGAAAAGTACCAAAAAAGACTTTAGTAAAAAGTTCCAAAATATAACTTCTTTCTAAAAAGTACCAAAGCAGTAATTTATCGATTTTTGTACGTTTTTTTTTTGTACTTTTTATTAAGAAGTAATATTTTAATACTTTAAACAAAGAAGGAGTATTTTGGTACTTTTGACAACATTTTGCTTAATAGTACCAAAATAATATTTTTGAAAAAAGTACCAAAGTTAAATTGTTTACTAAAAAAGTACCAAAATACAACTTTTTAATAAAACAAATATACTTCTTCGGTACTTTTTTTAAAATGTACTTCTTTGGTACTTTTTTTAAAATGTACTATTCTATTTCTAAACTTTTTTTCTGAACTAAAAGTTCTGTTTTGGAACTTTTGATTAAAAAAGTACTATTTTGATACTTTTTTTAATTACAATTACTATTTTAGTACATTAAATAAAAAATCAACAGAATTTTTTTTTTGGATTCATGTACCAATTTTTTTAGCAGTCAGGGAGCGCAAAATGTGCGAAATTTTTTTTTTTGTTTTTATTAAGCAGTACTATTTTCTACTTCTCACGCACAAAGAGTATTTTAGTATTTCTTTTTATCAAAAAGAAGTACTATGGTACTTTTAACTAAAAACTAGTAGTACTACTTTGGAAGTTTGTTTAAAATGTACTTTTTAGTAAAAAGTAAATTATTTTTGTGATACTTTTTATAAAAATGTACTATTAAAGTTTTTATTTTTTTATAAAAAAGTACTATTTTGTTTTTTCTTTTATATAAAATTTTAGTAATTTTTATAAAAAATAACGGACTGTGATGATTGCTGGGCCCATTTTTTTAGTGCAGCCAGAAGGAAATCAAAATGTATGAAAATCGATGAAAGAAAATGTTTAAGTAATTTTTATAAAAAAGTGTATTTTTATTTTTTTTTTTTTTTATCAAAGGTAGTTTTATTTTAAATTTCAAATTTTCAATACATTTTTTGAAAGTCGATTTTAAAAACAAAAATGATTTGTATGGAAATAAAATTAAAAACTGATTTTAAATATATTTAATTTTTCTATGGTAAGGCTGGTAGTGTTTGGTACTTTTTATTAAAAAGTATTATATTGGTTCCTTATTTTAAAGATGGTATTTTGTGAAAATAGTATGAAGTATTTTTTAGTACTTTTTATAATAAGGTACTATTATAGTACTTTTTATAATAAAGTACTATTATAGTTCTTTTTATAATAAAGTACATTATAGTACTTTTTCAAACAAAGTACTATTATAGTACTTTTTATATAAAAAATAATATTTTGGTTGTTTTATAAGAAAGGTGCTACTTTAGTACTTTTTATAAAAAATGAATTCTATATACTCCTTTTTAACAGTACTAAAAGAATGATTGCTTGCCAGGGTGTTAAGTAAAAAAAGAGTCAAGTTATAATGATTGATGGATGCATTTTTTTTTTGCAGATCCAGGGGAGTGCAAAAAGCATGAAAATCGATAAACTGTTCTTGTATATTTTATTGTGTAAATTTTTTACTTCTTACGAAAAAGGAGTATTTTGGAACTTTTTAATAAAAAGTATTTTTTGGGTTCTTTGTTTTTTTGGTACTTTTTGTAAAAAAATTACTATTAAAGTCCTTTTTTAAAAAAGTACTAAAAAGCTGCTTCGCTTTTTACTATAATAGTATTTATATATAAAAAGGACTAAAAAATACTTCACTTCTTGCTATATAGTACATTTTAAATAAAACAACAAAACAGTACTTTTATATAAAAAGTACAAAAATACTACGTTTAGATAAAAAAACATACCAAGATACTCCTTTCTAAGTACCAAAATAAATTTCCTTATATTTTGGTACATTTTACGAAAGATTTTTTTTACTTCTTTTATCAAAATGTACCAATTTGATTTTCATTAAAAAGTACTATTTTGGTACTATATTTAAAATTTATTTTTTTGTACAAAGTGGAGTATTTGTTGGTACTTTATATAGTACTATTATTGTACTTTTTATAAAAAAGTACTATTACAGTTTAATAAAAACTATTTTGTTCTTTTTTATAAAAAATTTACGTTTTTGTTAAAGGAGAATTTTGGATTTTTTTTTTTTTGCAAAAAGAAGTATTTTAATATTTTTTATTAAAAAGTACTTTTTTTGTTATTTTAATTTAAATGTTAAAAGTAAAGTTTTTTTGGTACTTTTTATGAGAAAATACTGTTATAGTACTTTTTTATAAAAAGTACCAAACAAATACTTCGATAAGAAAAGGAGAATTTTTGTATTTTTTTTTATCAAAATGTAGTATTCTGATTTTGTATATTATAAAGTACTATTTTGGTATTTTTTTTTTTTGCAGTTTTTATAAAAAAGTAGAATTATAGTAATTTAAAAAAAAAAAAATACTATTTTGTTTTTTTTTTTTTATAAAAAAGTACTATTTTAGTACTTTTTCAAAAGGTGAAAACTTTGGGATTTCTACAGGGCATTTAAAATATTCTACAACTATGATATCAATTACTTAAAACGTAACATCATATAGACATAAACAATACACCCACTCGTTCATGCCACAAATAGTTATTCACTTTACTTTTGTAAAATAAATAATTGTAGTGAAAAAGGACATGACAAGACATGTAATTTTTGTTATTGCAATGAAATTTAAACACACACACACTCCAAAATTGTTACAAGAATAAGAACACAACACGCCGGCGAAGAAGACGAAGTGGACGAAGTAGCAAAAAAACATTAATTATGTATTGAATATATGAATATCAATGTATAATGTATGTACTTATGTAAATTCATTATTCATGCATACTTATAAACATTATTCTTGTTAAAGTTGTAGTCGTACATATTTACACCTTTTTAAAAACATACAATATAAAACCCAACGAAACTATTGAAAATTCAGTAAAAAAGGTTTAAAAACTTTTTTTAAGAAACACTCAAAAAAAAAGCTTCATTATATTGATGAAACGGTTTCATTACTTTCTGCTATCAATTTCGATGACAAATTTCATCATATTGATGAAGTATTTCTTTCATATGATGAAACATGTAATCAAAATTGAAGAAACTTGTGATGACATATTTCATCATGTTATCAAAAAATGTCATCCATATGACTTTAAATCTGTTTTTTAGTAATTTTAATAATGTTAAAATAATTTTAACAGTTGAATAAATATTAAAAAAAAAAATCAAAACAAAAAGGCTGCCTTGGTTTCCAACCAACCTGGAACCCCCGTGTTCCACGTGTAACGTGTCATCAGCATATTGACGAAAAGTTACATTGTAATAAAATGTATGTAACATTTCATTATATTGATGTAACTTTTTATCAATATGAAGAAGTTTTTTCGTTGAGTTAAGCTGAGTCGATTGCCAGTAGAATAATTTTCAAGTTTTGGAGATATAAGCATAAAAAAAAAGTTCAGACAATCTGGAACAGTTTTCGAGATATGATTATATGAGGTCCAAGGAGTGACGAACATTTCATTTGGTTTCAGATTTGAACAACTTAATTTTCGCGGCCAAAAAAACTATTTTCCAAACTCATTTAATTAGTTTCACTCCTAAAACTGTTTGCTGGGTTATGTAAATGAATAAAGCGAATGACTGAATGAAATGTGGCAATTAACAAGGTTATGTCTTGTTAGCAATAAGACATACAATGAATAAAATGCTTTTGTTGTTGTTCTTACATGCAAGCATTAAATGACATTTAACAACAAACACAATAAAAACATGAAGAAGTATAAGTAAAAACATACTTGCCAAAGTACTTTAAAAGTAATACTGTATATGGTTAAGGTCAAAAAAAGTAAAGTTTCTGTGAAAGACAGTGAGTGAAAGAGAAAAATTGTAAAGTAAAGAAAATATATATTGACTTTAACGAAGGATAAGAATAATCTGAAAGTCCTTTATAAGTTTTGAGTGTCAATGAAATAATATCCTTGAGAGAAATGGATTTTATAAAACTTTTTGTGTGATCATCAATCAACCACTATTCGAGCTCGGAAGAGTGTTCTATACTATGCCTAAAATTTTTCTCTGAGCTCTTGTAGGTAAGAGAGTTCTTAAGAGAGAATCTCTGTGTGATCAATTCTCCGGTATTTGTAAGTTTTGTACGAAAGAACACTCTAAGGGATCCGAATTTCAAATTATCTTTACACTATAGTATTTGTAGAATCGGAAAAGAAAAACTAACTTTGACGTTGACATTCAAGCCGCACTAAACGAGTACTTTTTTGGTCCTTTTTGCTATAATGGTATATTTTGGTACTTTGAATAATATTTTTAATATGGGTGCTTGGTAGAAAAAAAGTACTTTCCTGACCCGTAGTTCTATTTTAAAGAACAAATTTGGTACTTTAAAAAAAAGTACTATTTTGGTACTTTTTAAAATAATGTTCTCTTTTTGTACTCTTTACAAAAAAGTACTTTTCAAAAGCGATCTTGTATTGTACTCGATTGTGGAGTACTCTCTCACCAATCATTTTTAAAATTCCTTTCGAATTTTAAGATTTTTGATTCTTTTTCTTGTAATTATTGAGATCTTGAGTTGGCATGCAGGAATACCAAACGTTGTGTGATTAGGCCAAACAAGAAAGTGGCTAACTATCTACTCAGTCTCAGAAGAATAGACTGTCGCAGTATTACTGGCTAAATTACGGGACACAATGCCTGCGATCATCATTTGATTAGGTTAGGAGTCTTATCAGACCCATTATGTGGAGCTTGTCTTAAGGATGATGACACAACTAAACATTACGTCTGTTGTTGTCCAGCGTTCTCAAGGGCTAGACTGTGGATATTGGGTGTTGATATTGGACACGGCCCATGGACTTCCCTTGTCTGATTTTCTCGAATTTGTGTAAGCAACTGAGAAATTCTAAACAAGTACTTTTTCATTCATGAGAAAAGGTCACCCATACTAACTTTTATTTTCAGGGTACGGTATAATGGACTATTTTAAGTCTGAGCGCCATGGACTTGTCTGAAAAATGTTTAAAAAGATAATCAATCCAAAAAGTGTCGCCTGTGATGCCTCTGACACTTTTTGAGTGCCATTTCACGACTATAATACCATCCAGAAACACTTGAATGATGTAGTGGAGCCTCCATAAATTGTTATATGGATGGATCGAAGCTACACAAACAAATGGGTTTCGGAGTCTGTTTGAAAAGCTTGGGATTAGCATGGCTCAAACATTGCCAATGTTTCCCAGGCAGAGATGCTGGCAATTATATTCCGACAGTTAAGCCGCGGTTCATGGAGTCCCTAGAGTCAATGTTTCTGAAAACAAGTAGTTCTTAAATGAAATAGCCAAGCAGTTTAACTTACGACTTAAGTCCCGCGCACAGAGATTTTCCAGAGAATTGCAAAGCAGATGAGCTTGCAAAACTGGGAACTACCTTACAGGATTAAACGGAATTGGAATGTAGAGGGTTAGGTTGGATGGGCGTCTGCCAATTTGGCGAATTCACTCGGAGACCATAAGGCCCCTTAATTGTTTTTTCCCTACTCCCCCTCTAATACAAAAATTGTTCTTCCTAAATCCACCCCGAGTCTATAAAATATTCTGCTAGAGATGTCAATGAGACACCTTTAGGGCAATATAGGTCATCGAAAAATCTGTGCCCCAAATACTTAAGACGGCTCTTCCTCAGACCCGTACATTCACACAACAAGTGATTCATTGACTCCTCCTCCTCCACTTCCCTAAAACTTCTACAAAATTCCTTGTCAGAAATTCCTAAACGTCCATTTGACGAAAGTAAGAAGACTTTTTGTCCTCTTAGGATTTGGCAGAGGCCACAAGGTTCGCGTTATCCAGTACGTAGTCAGTAATATCCACCTGTCCTTCATCCTATCACCGGATTTCCTATCAATTTCGTTCATCAATTTCGCTATAGAACCGAGATATCAGGTTCGACACATTCTCCAACCTCATTTATTGCAGATTCATCAGCCAATTCGTTTCCAGCGACCTTACTATGTCCAGGTGCCCAAGTAAGCTTGACTGTGTGCGGACTGGTGCGATGAAGGGATCGTATACAATTCATAACAATTCCCGATTTTACAGTGTCTGATTCTAAGGCCTTCAGAGCGAAAATGTTAATAGCGCAAGGACTTAGGTCCCTTGTCTTAATCATCTGCGCGGTCCTGATTTTAAAGCATTCAGAGTATATTTCCGAACCCGTACCCATTTCCATTTTTTATACGCCCGTAAAGATTAAATTCGCATTTTCTTTCATAATAGAGTTTTCCGCTAGTCTTCCCTAGTTGGTATTTGGATTTCGAAGTTCGAGATATAATCAGTTTCTGTTCCAGTTCCGTCCCGGCCACCGTATTTAATATGGTCGAGTGTCCCCGAGAGCGTTGCTTAAGCATTTGCGATTCTTTTAGTCTAGAATGTAGAAACTTGCTAGCAAAATCAAAGGCTTTGTTCCATTACGGAGATAAGTAGAGAAGAGCACATGGATGGACGTGTAAGACTACACGACAAATTTGGCCGTATCTTAATCAAAAGGCCAATAGTGAGCTGTATCGCTTCCCAGAGGAGATTTCGACGTTTGTTGCTGTAATTACCGTGCACTGCTACAATGGTTTTTTCCGGAATCGCATGGATGAGAAGGAGTTGGAAACTATAGAACACTTTATCTGCCATTACCCGGGACATTCTGGTTAGAGACTTGTTTTAATGGAATCTGGGGAAATGCACGATCTTTCTGATTTGTCGGATGTAAAAATTAAATATTTTTGGAGTTTCACACTGGTAGGAGTTTCGTAAGCAGCCACTTTCAACCTAACCTAGTGCCAAATTGCTTTTCAGGCGAAAATTATTGAATTATCTACGACTTCAATTGTAGAAGATATGACGAACCGAATACCGATGAAACCATTGAAAATATCCTGTGAAAAATCTCCGCACTGGCCAGATATCGAAAATGCAAACAAGACAAAGCATTTACTCCAATCTGGAGGAAATCGCAGTTTTAAACTTAATTATAATAAAAATATTCGCAACACGAATTAACGCGTTTTTCCTTGTCGCTGAAGAAATGTTCGGGGAGTTTCCACCATCCCTAACCAAAGTCTCAAAAACACAATTTCATGATTCAAATCCCAAAAAAAATGGTACCCAACCGCGATGTGTTCTGTGCTCTCCAAAATGATAAAAATCATGGTTAAATAACTTCCTAATGATGGTCAGTATTTTTTACTTATAAATCGTTTCACGGAAGCCTTGTTGGCGTTCCTGTTAAAATTAGAGTAAGTCTACTCATTACACTTTGGCAAAGTAAATTTGTTGCTCTGTATATTTCCAAGGCGTATGTGGTACAGCACACTCTTATTAAAGCTTGATGAGAGACTTGAGGAAGGTGGGACCAACAATTTTATAATAACCGTTATACTCTCTTTTCTTCTAGTGTAAATATCCAATAAAATATATATGAGGTGCTATAAAAATTCCTTTCTTTTAAGGCATTATCTTGTTTAAGTTATTAATTTGTTTTGTATTCTTTACAAAACTTAATTTATTATCAATTATTTTACCATAAATCATGTTTAATTATTCAATTTAAGCACCGTATACAAAATCACTCCAATAATATTTCAATTCAAACTATTCCCAACTATAATTACAATCATTATCAATTGGCATATTTAATAAATTATAAACATGATTTTATTTTTTTGTGTTGGAAAATAAATGTCTTATTTTAAGGTGTTTACAATTAAACACTAGAACCTCGTTAGGCGGCATTTTGCATACGGCCTTGTCGTTTAATAAAATGAGAAGCATATACTATAGAGAAAAATAGGGCCACCCTGCTCAGCCACTAGTATTTGTTGATGTAGCGAGTTAGGTCTGACTCTTTTTCATTTGTAGTGCAGTTCTCAATCAGGCCCTTAGCTGGGCGCCATTTCCTTGAAAATTATTATAATAAATTTTACTGAATAATACCACTGGCCGACAAAATTAAAAAAGTCAAAACCCTAGGACTATAGTATACTTTTCTAAGGGTTTGGTGGGTAAAGGCGGATTCACGCAGCTATAAAGTCTCGAATATGGCGAAAAACAGGGTTTTTTTTCAACTTCAGGTATCTCAAAAACCTGATGTGATAGGCAAATTCTGAAATTAGATTCAGATTCAGTATACAGTATATTCTGGTAGATTTGATAAAAATTTTATGGCCTGTGTAATCAAATTTCAACTTAAATCTTTTGCTTAAATTACAATTGTTTTTTTTTATTTAAAAAAAAACAGTAAATCATTTGAATTTTATGTTGTTCCGTTGTTAAGTCGTTAGCTACTGAGTCATTTTGGGGCCTTTGGAGTTATGATTTTTGAAAAATGTTGGTCTACGACCGTATTTTGAGTTATTGCTGTACTATCACAATTATTATTTATTGCCTTGTCATACACCCTCGTCCTTTAAACACAAGTCTATCCATTGTTGACTTAATTTTGTTCAGGTATCCCCCGCTCCCTCTCGCCATTGCCCCCAAATTGTACAAGTTCTCTCAAATTCAATATTAAATATAATATATTTGTATGGTTTTAATGTAAATATTATTGTTAAAATGAACGTATGCATTTAATACGTTTTTAATTGACCTCATTTATCCAAACCGCAAATTGTGCGTGTGTGTGTGTGTAAAAGTGCGAGTAAGAGTTTATTGAAAAAGACATATGTAAATATTCCTTAATAGAAGGGAGCAATTTAGTTATGTAAGGTTTTTTTTTTTGCTGACCACGAAGCTCACATATACCAGTTTATTTCAAAAGCTTTACAAGTTTATAACGATTCCGACGTAAGGCGATCTTATCCCTCCGAAATGGCATCCATGTTCCTTCTTGTCAAATGTTTGAAGCCTTGTTATTCCGATTTTTAAGAGTTTTTCCAGTTGTCAAAACATGTGGTCTTCACCACTTTGTGTCTCAAGAGTTACCTTCGCTTTCTTGTCAAATGTTTGAAGCCTCGTTATTCCGACTTTCAAGCCTTTTAAACGGCTAGTGACAGGATTCTGGAATTACAACAGTCTCTTCTGTTTTCATTAACTCTTGTGGATGTAGTTCAAATTTCTGTCAATATCGTTTCAATCATGTTGTCTCGATTAACTGCGTTCGAAGATGTTCTTCATGCGGTGTGGTTTCCTACCTTTTGACACTATTAAATTATTTCAAGAAAATCTTTGATCTGTGTTTTCGATTATTTTTCGTTGTTGTTGTAAGTCATGTCTCACTCTCTCTCATTTCAAATTGTTTGTGTTACAGCTTTGTGATTTGAAGTCTGCCCCTGCTTGGGCGCCATTTTACTCAATTTATATGTTTATTTAGAGCAGTGATCGGCACCCATTGCACGCTGGAGCCGAACACAATCGGTAATTCACATGTATACAACACGAATGTCAACAAAAAATCAACAAAGAGCATAAAAAAAACAAATATTTTATTCAGTAGCAAGCTGACTTTCTTCAAAGCAGGTTGATGTCGCTTTGTTGAAGAAATACACCAACACATGCATATTTTTATTAAAACACTAATACTTTCATATGCCTCTTTGTGCCGACCACTGATTTAGAGCAACCGAAACTGATTGTTTTTTTTTTTCAATTTTTTAAAACTGAAGCAGCGGTTTAAAATTATTCGGTTAGTGAGGAACTTTATGAGTGTTTGCCATTGCCTTAAAGATTCTAATATAGTCAATTTTACTGAATTCTGGGGTTCAAAATCGTGAGTTGAGTATTCCTACCTTTCGACATTGTTTAAATAATCCGAGTGAATCGTCAGCCTATGTTTTCTGGTTTATTTTTAGCCAGGAGCCCCGCATATACCAGTTTTTATCTGAAGCGCTACCAGTTTATGAATATTCCGCCGTATGCCGAACTAATCCCGACGTAATGACTTTGTGTCTGAAGCGTTACCAGTTTATAACAACTGAACGTAAGTCGGTTTCATCTCAACGTAATGATATGCATGATTCCTTCGCTTTCTTGTCAAATGTTAGAAGTCTTGTTATCTCGATTTCGGAGACTTTTTCCAGTTATCGAAACATGTGGTATTTTAAACACTCTGCTCTGAAATGTAAGCAAGCAGGAAATTAAAAAAGAATTTGCTTCATTGTCTTTTTCTTTCGAGTTTCAAACTGACCGGTTTTTGAAAAAACTCCGGGAATGGATATAAATGCGGTAGGGACGGGATTCTGAAATGACAACAGTCTCTTCTGTTTTCATTAACTCTGAAGTAGTTCAAATTTTTCTATCAATATCGTTTCAATCTTGTTTTATCGATTAACTGTGTTCGAAGATGTTGTTCCTGCGGTGTGGTTATCTAACTTTCGGCACTATTCAATCATTTCAAGAAAATCTTTGATCAGTGTTTTCTTTCACATTTTTGACTATTTTTCGTTGCTGTTGTAAGTCATGCCTGATTCTCCCTCATTGAAATTTTTTTGGGTTACAGCTTTGCGATTTGAAGTCGGCCCCTGCTTGGGCGCCATTTGCGTAAATAGTAAAATTTACTCAATTTCTATGTTTATTTAGAGCAAACAAACTAAATGTGTTTTTTCATTTTCTTTAATATGAATGAGCAATTTTAAATTGTTCGGTTTTTAATAAACTTTATTGTTGCCATTGCCTTGAAGATTATAATAATCAATTGTACTGAACCTCTAGGGTTGAAAATTGTGAGTTGGGAATTCCTACCTTTCGACATTGTTTAAATAATCTATGTGGTATGTTTCTAAGTCGTTTTCGTGGATGTCGTAAGTTATGCCTGACTCTGCCTCATTAAAAAGCTTTAGGCCCTATAAATCCCCTGGACCTTGCTGTATAATCTCTACACAGCAGGCACAAACTGGACGTGTAATCCTTCAAAATGGAGGGACACAAGGGTCGCTGGGAAAAATTCCCACTCAGTTCCGAAGGATTTCAGTCTATACCCATTGACTAATATTTGTGTAAAATGATTGACCCGAGTTTGCTTTCGCCTAGTCATACTGCTATGTTAGACTAACGGAAACAGCTCCTTATGAGCTCGTTGATACCTTACGTACCAATAGACATATAACGTCTGCTTTGGGGTATCTATCATATCTCGATTTGTCAATAGAGGCACACCACAGGGAGTTGTTCTTTTGCCACTTCTTTGGAACCTGGCACTGAATTCATTGCATATACTGGCGATATCGCGATAGTGGTAAAGAAAAACACCTGCCAACATTAATGGACATTCTTCAGGGTTCTCTGAAAGATCTGTCTAAATGGAAAAGAGACTGTGGTCTGGAAGTTAATTCAAGTAAAACTAAACTTTTCTTGTTTACAGAGAAAAACAAGATTTCTGCCTTTAATTCTATTTTTCTGGACGACACTGAAATCGCCTTCTCAAATGGAGCCAAGTATCTTGCAGTGTTTCTAGATTGGAAGTTGAATTTCTGGAGTTATATTGAAAATCAGAAACTCAACAATTGCTAATAGCACTTTTGAAGGCCCAGAGATGTTCACGGGATTTATACAGCAGTGGTGCCTTCAATTCTGGTATATTACTTAAAGCATTGTCTGCTGGTCTGCCTTAGAGACAAAAGGAAACTGTGTCTTTATCACAAAGGTACAGAGCATGGCGCCGATGTGTATCACTGGAGCTCTTTGTACTTCACCTATGGCTGCCATAGAAATCCTCCTTCTATAATACAATATAAATACAAAATTGGTTAGGCAGTATGCGGCCACGTTGGCAAATCTTGACAATAACAATACCACAAAATCTTGACTGTGTTCCCTCTATGAGCTTCTTTGAGCGCCACTTTGCCACTATGATATCATCCAAGGAGTCTTGGATGAGGGGCATTCCGTGTAGTGGAGCCTCAATAAATCTTTACAAAGATGGATCGAAGGTGCTTGAACAAGTGGGCTTTTAGAGTCTACTAGGAAGAGCTTGGGTTGAGCCTGGCTCGAAGATTGCCGGATCATTGCAGTGTTTACCAGACAGAGATGCTGGCAATTAAGGAAGTGGCTGACTGGTTGAGTTGTCTTGTCTACAACCGCAATCAACAACTATTCTGCAATCAAGCCGCGATCAAGTTTCTGGGGTCAATGTTTCAGAAAACAAGATCTGTCCTTAATTACCGCACGTCTTTAAATGAGATGGCCATCGGTTTTGCAATTCCATGAACTACCTGCACGACTGGGAACTACCTTACACATTCAAACAGAATTGGAATATGTGGGTATGCCTTTAGAAACTTGAAAGACTTTGAGTAAGCTGATATCGCTTTCCAGAGTAGAGACTTCGACGGTAGTTTCTGTAATTACCGGTCTTATGGGAAAGCACGCAGAGCGGTTGAAAGTGCCGCGAAATGAATTTTTCCAGAGTTGCATGGATAAGGTGGATTTGAAAACTATCGCACACTTTATTTGCCATTCTCCGGCACTCTCTGATCACAGACTTGCTTTACTGGGATCTACGGAGCTGCACTATCTTTTTAATTTGTTGGATGTCGAAATTCAATATCTTAGAAGATATAAGGAGATTAAATTGGTTTAACGGCAAGGACTATTATGGGAACCCCCTTAACAAACTTCTGGTATCATAACGGACCTCAGACTCTATGTGACTTAAAACGTCTGCAGTCACTTATAACCTAACCTAACCACCCTCATTGACACAGGATCTGTTATTGCTTTGGAATTGTGACCCCGCTTGGGCGCCGTTTTTTATGTTTATCTAGGGCATACGAAGCCAAGCGATTTTTCAATGTTGGAAAACTGAAACCGAGGTTTTAAAACTGATTGGTTATTTATAGGGATGTCGCGAATAGTGTATTCGGCATTTTACCGAATATTTACTATTCGGTATTCGGTTGGAACCGAATACGAATATTTGCCGAATAATTTAATTATTCATACGCCTGTATTTTACCTATGTAAAATATTAAAAAAAAGTACCAGATTAAAAGACAACAACGCTGTTGTTGACACTATTTTTTCTGGTACCTTAACATTTCGAATTTTAATCAAGTGCTCAAGTTTTTTTGTATAAAAACATACTGAAATTACTACGAAAAAGTGTCAAACGTTAATAAAAAGTGTTTTTTTTTAACTAATTTAAATTTTGCGAATATTTGGCAAACTGTTAACGAATATTTATTTAACCGAATATTCAAAAAATATACCGAATATGCCGATTACCGAATAGTGGCGAAGATTCGCGACATCCCTAGTTATTTATAAACTATAGGAGTTAATATTGCTGTGGTAAAGACGGTATTCTGGAATGACAATTCTGTTTCCATTAGCTCTTGCGAATGTAGTTAGAAATTTGTTTGTCAAAGTCGTTTGATTCTTTTTCGAAGATGTTCAACAGTAAATTCTATTGTGAGTATTTTTACCTTTTAACAGTGTTCTAAGTACCAGTAGTTGCTTCAGATTAAATAGTTCTAGTGAGTCGTGGTTACATTTTCTGATACTTTTAATGATCGTTTTTGTTGGTGTTGTGAGTTAGGGTTTACTGTTTTTCGTCTTCAGTGGCTTTTTTTGCCTCTACTTTCCGTTTCTAAAGCAAGCCCCGAGTTGGGCGCCATTTTCTTAAAAATTATGAAAATAAATTTTACTTAATAATAATCGAATTTCAACTAGATTCTTCTAATTTAAATTAAAATCTTTGAAATGCAATCGTTTTTGTTATTTTTGTAAGTAAGGGTTTACTCTTTTTCATCGTCAGTGACATTTTTGTGCTTCTGCTTTGCGATTCTGAAGCAGGCCCCAAGTTGGGCGCCATTTTCTTGAAAATTATAATACTGAACAGTAATCAAATTTTAATTTCTTTTAATTTAAATTGAAATCTTTGAAATGCAATTGATCTTTTTTGAATTTCAATTGATCTTTTACGAATTTGAATTTATATTATTCAAACAACAATTGATGTTTAAAGAATTTTTATTGGTTTTTGTTCCAAACTTTTCAAATGCAGATTGGTTCTTTACGAATTACAGTTGATCACCTGCGAATTTTAATTGGAATCTTCAAATTTCAATTGGTAACTTCGAATTTCAATTAATATTTTCCGATTTTTTAATTAAATAAATCCGAAAAGTTTTGAGATAAACTGAAAGGTTTTCCAAATTCTGCTATACATATACCACCTTATTATTTATATACTTCCCAAAAAAAAGTGTTTATAGTAGAAAGTATTAAATAATTGGAGTTAGGGGAATACATATTTATATATATTTTCATGTTCATACTTTAATTTATCAGTGATTTGTTATTTTATATGTGTAGACATGAACGTGGTATTCTTCCTTAACGTTTTTTTATGTTTTCATATTGAATTGTTTGTTTATAGACATACTCATATATAAATATTATGATATACTACATATACATATTTATTCATTGTGGTAATTGATTTCAAAATTATATTTTTTTTTTGTATGGTAATTTAATGCCTTGGGATTAATATGTAATTTAAATATTATCAAAGACTCATGAACGACATATAATAATCAGTTCTTTTAAGAGGAGTGAGGAAAATGCAAAGCAACACTTTAATTTATTTGTTAATAATTAAAAATGTTGTGATAATAATAATTATCATTAAAATAAAATCCCAGTTGGCAACGTTCTCGAACCATTTTCAGTCAAGGCGCGGTGACATGCCAGAGTCACTGCTGACATCCACAAGACATCTCTATGTACTGAGTTGAGGACAGTTTCATATAAATTTTTAAAATGTCCTCATTCAAAGTCAGCAGTAGGCAGTTCATGCTGACTTTCTGGGGACATGTCACTCAAAACTTCTTTGGGGAAATGTCTAATATAGGGCATACGAAAATACAAACAATTTTCGTATTTCTTTTAGTTTTCCATTTTCCTTTATAAATTATATTTCTATTATTAAGAAAAAAACTTTTCGCCTTTTTTAGTCCCAAGTGGATTTGAACCTGGAACCTCAAGTTTATTAGTCCCATAACAAACTAGTTCCAAACTTTTTTTTTTTAAATTGTTTGTCTATTTATTACTTTTATACTAATTGCCATCTTCTTCTTGGAAATTAAAGAGTTGCCCAGATTTAAAATTATTTTTAAATATTCAGCTATCCTGAAGACATTTCCTTATCGATGTCTCAGAAGAATTGTCCACACTCTTAAAACAAACATTCATTGTTGGCAATGTTAGGACATGTCATCAAGGATTACCTATGATTTGTCAGAACCTGAAGACATTTACTCAAGGAATCACTTTGTAAATTTTCTCAGTGACACATTTTCCAACTGAGCTTTTATTCACCCACAAAACAAGTTTCATAAAGTTTTGTATAATTGCCATTCAACAATTAACAATTGATGACATACACTTTGAGGCTCATTTTCAAGCTAATTATTTTAACCAAAACGTTTAAAAAACAATTTATGTAATTTCTTATTCCATTTGTTTGCCAGAAATTAAAGCTAAAAAAAAAGTTTCGATTAAAAAAAAATTTATTTCCCCCTAAGATTTAAAAATTATGATGTTTATTATTACTGATAAGTCAAGTAGGAAGTAGTCAAAAGTCCCTAAATCCCTAAGCATTAGCATTAATTAACATGATTTTAACTTTTTTTTATCAAAAAATATACTTCTAGGAATGCTAATGCTATTAGAAATGCTAATAATACTGCTATTCCTAATGCTTTTACTACACCATTTTCAGATGTAATTCGTAAAATATCAATGTAGATTTAAAGATCATGTTCACCATTACAGATCATGTTGGTAACCCTTGCAATATAATGTAAGAGACAAACAAGTTGAAAGAAAGTATGAACTAAGTTTGAGATTGGTAGAAATAGAAATGTAGTGCTGGAAACTGTTAAAATTAATTCTGTAGAAACTATAAATATTCACATACCAGTATAAAAAACATATAAAAAACCATTAACAAAACGAACTGACATTTAAAATCATGCTGATGATAACACTAACTGGAAGTGTTTGAAACCGGTATGGGAATACCAAAAATATCTATAATTTTTAGAAATTAAATTTTTCTTCTGCATTTTTTAAACTTAAACCCTTATAGCAAATATAACACTGTGGAACAAATTCAGGTTAGCAAAAGTTAATTCGATTCTGAGAGTGAGGGGTGAAAATAGAGGCTAAATTAGAAGACCGGTATCGCGGCGTTTTTTTTTATGTTAGTTCGAATAAGGATGTTTTTCAAGTATTGAAAGAATCATTCAAGTATCTCGGGTTTTTAAACCGGTGCAAGAAGTACTTTACCCATCCGATCTTCTTACTATTTATACCTATAGCCAATTGAAGATGGAATATACTCCCATATATGTGCAGGGGCTTCAAAGTCTATTTTGGAGCTCTTGGACCGTGCGCAAAGGAGGGCGTTGGGGCTTATCAATGACAGTAGAGTATCTAGCTCTATAGACTCATTGAGTGTCGTAGGAATGTGGGTTGAGTGGCTCTTTTCTAACTATATTACAATGGAAAGTGTTCAGCTGAGAAAAGTGAACTTATCCCAAGGGTCCGAGTTTTTGTTCACAGCACTCGGTTGTCTAGTAGATCACATCCGTTTTATATCCACTGTCCAGTTGATCGCATATCGCAATACATAGAAGGTTCGTTTACCAGTTGTAGTAGCCGTATGTGGAATAATCTACCAGTGTAGTTCCTCCCAGCTTCTTTCAATGTAGATAAATTCAAATCAAATATCCACAAATACTACTCCCCCTTTTCTCCTCCTCATAATCTATTTTAATGATATCAACACAATGCACAGCATTATTAGGGGCATCTCCTGAGTGTTGGTTCAAAGTAGAAAAATCAAGTGAGAGTGTTAAATTCGGCTGTGCCGAATCTTTTTTATCCTCAAATATTGAATTTTTTAGTTTTTTAAACTATTTATTCATTTCCCCGCCCTCAAAAGGGGGGCAGTCCGAAAAATATTACATTTTCTCATCCGCTGCATCTAACTGTAGGACTTTGAACTTCCTCTACCATAAAAATGTTTCATTTGTTTAACAAAAATACAAAAAACAAGTGAGAGTGTTAAATTCGGCTGTGCCGAATCTATTATACCCTCCAAAATGTAAAAAAAAATTAAAAACAAAAATTTGTCAGGGGCGTTGTTTTTTTTTTGGGGGGGGGGGTGATTGGGTCAGTGGGGGACGTTGAGAGCACCTTTCCATCGCGAAAAATATACCAAATGTTTTATTTAATTAACAAAAATACAAAAAAAACATGTTAAAAATTGTAGTTTTTTAGAGGTTGGTTTAGTTCTTCAAGGGGGAACTTTTTTCCCCCTGGTCCGATTTGGCCACTTTCCGAACTTAACCTGCCTAGGAACATAAGACATATTTGTGCCAAACTTGAAGGGTCTAGCTTTTTTATTTTGGACTGCATCGTGTTAACTACAGACGGACGGACGGACGGACAGGCAGACGGACGGACGGACGGACATCGCTAAAATGTCTTAGAATCGATCACTGATCAATAATATATATACTTTATGGGGTCCCCGACCGATATTTCGATGCGTTACACACGGAATGACAAAGTGAGTATACCCCCATACTGTAGTTGGAGGGTATAAAAACAAGTAAGAGTTTTAAATTCGGCTGTGCCGAATATTTTATTTCCAACATGCAAAAAAAAAGAAAAAAAATCAGGGGCGTTTTCTTTTTTTTTTTTGTGGGGGGGGGGGTCGGCAGTGGAAATTGGTGGGGATGAATTTCCCCTCGAAATAGATGCTTAAAAATTATTTTTTATGCTTTTTGCTTAAAGCAATACAAGTAAATCAATATTTTTTTTGAACCACGCCCACAAAAGGGGGCGGACCAAAAAAAAATTATAATCTCCTGGGTCCAAATGGAGGACCTCGATTTTCTTGTAGCATAAAATAATTGTTGCATTTTTTAAACAAAAACACAAAAAATCATGTTTAAAGATGGTGTTTTTCAGAGGTTTTTTTAGTTCTTCAAGGGGGAACTTTTTTCCCCCTGTTCCGATTTTGCTCATTTTCGAACTTAACCTGCCTAGGAACATAAGACATATTCGTGCCAAACTTCGGCAGTCTAGCTTTTTTATTTTGGACTGAATCGTGTTAACTACAGACGGACCGACAGACCGAATCTTATATACCCTCCAACATGCAAAAAAACAAGTGAGAGTGTTAAATTTGGCTGCGCCGAATCTATTATACCCTCCAACATGTAAAAAAATAAAAATAAAAATAAAATTTGACAGGGGCGTTGTTTTAGGGGGGGCGGTCGGTGCGCTGGGGTGACTCCTTGGCCCTTACGGTATACATATGTTTACAAGTTCATTTTTGTCTGCTTTTGTGCACATAAGTGTTATAGTTTTATAGTTTATAGTTTTATAATTATTAAAATTATTTTTTTATCCACGCCCTTAAAAGACGGGAGGGGCAAAAAAAGCCACATTTTTTAATCCCCTGGGTCCAAGCGCAGGACTATAAACTTCTATGATCATAAATGTCTCATTTTGTTCACAAAAATACATAAAAACGTCAAAAAAATTTGCATTTTTAAGAGGTCGGTTTAGTTCTTCAAGGGGGAACTTTTTTCCCCCTGGTCCGATTTGGCCCATTTCCGAACTTAACCTGCCTAGGACCATAAGACATATTTATGCCAAACTTGAGGGGTCTAGCTTATTTATTTTGGACGGCATCGTGATAACTACAGACGGACGGACGGACGGACAGACAGACGGACGGACGGACATCGCTAGAATGTCTTAGAATCGATCACTGACCAATAATATATATACTTTATGGGGTCCCCGACCGATATTTCGATGCGTTACATACGGAATGAGTATACCCCCATACTGTAGTTGGAGGGTATAAAAATGGCAGAGGCGTTTTTTTTTTGGGTGGGGGTCGGTAGTGGTAATAGGGGGGGGGGGCAAATTTCCTCTCGAATATGTGGTTAAAAATTCATTCTTATGGTTTTTGCACTAAAGAAATACAAGTTTATCCTTATTTAAAAAAAAAAAATATTACCACATCCATTATAGGGGGCGGACCGAAAAAAAGCTCTGGGTCCAAATGCAGGACTTAAAATTTGTTGTAGCATAAAAATGTTGCATTTGATAAACAAAAACACAAAAAATCATTTAAAAATATGGTATTTTTCAGAGATTGGTTTAGTTCTTCAAGGGGGAGCTTTTTTCCCCCTGGTCCGATTTTGCTCATTTATGAACTTAACCTGTCTAGGAACATAAGACATAATCGTGCCAAATGTCGAGAATCTAGCTATTTTATTTTGGACTGCATCGTGTTAACTACAGACGGACGGACAGACGGACGGACATCGCTAGAATGTCTTATAATCGATCATTGATCATAAAAATCCTATACCGATATTTTGATGCGTTACACACGGAATGACTGTGACTATGCCACCATACTGTAGTTGGAGGGTATAAAAAGAGAGACTAATTGATATGAAACTTTTCGAAACTTAGTGGAAATTTTTCCCAGCCTTCGGTATAAAAATATTAAAAATGCTATTGCTAATGGTTTTGCTAATGCCATTGGTAATGCTAATGATATTCCAATGCTATTGCTAATGCTTTTGCTAATGCTATTTCTAGTGCTAATGCGACCGCTATTGCTGTTGCTATTACTTATGCTACTACTATTACGCTATAGTTTTTGCTAAGAAATCCGCTTAAATTTATTGTGCTTAAGCATGCTTATAAAAATTCTAATTTATATCAGATTAATTTCAGAAAATCTCTATTTAATCTTGAATTTAGATTCCTTAGTATAAACTGAAATATTTAATACTTCAATTGTTTAAAATTTCGTCGATTATTAATTTATTAATGCATTTGCAAATAATATCGCTCATTTACTTGCATAGTGTCATAACTAAAAAAAAAATTGATTTTTGAGTTAAAAATACGGAATTATTCGTTATACAGTGACTCAAACTAATAATGGAACAGCATATATTTGATAGCAGTTCTTTAAAAGAAAAGTGCTATATAGGAAATTTTCCAAGCTTTAATTAAAGCTTGATAACGTCCAGATTGAGCAAATATTAAATGAGATACGAGGATCGCGCTGGAAAATGAAATTATTTATAGATATTTTTTAAAAATTTTTTTAAAAAATTTTTTATGTCAATTTTTTTTATGTTCAAACATCAAAAATTTAAAAAAATATTTCAATTATTTTTATTTAGTTATCAGCTAGTTTTTCCAATAACACAAATAAAAAATTAATTTTTTTAAATGCAGTAGAAGAAATCAACATTTTTTGACCTCCAACTATTTTGACCACCAATTTTTTGTAAACAAAGAAAATATTTTATGGTTTTTTAATTTTAGAACACCTAAGTGCATAGTAATGAGTAGGGATGAGATTTTCAAACACTAAGAAATCGAAAATATATGCTAAAAAATCCAAAATATGTACTAAAAAACCTAAAAATATGCACTAAAAAATAAAATGTTGACAATAAAAATCCTGTTTTCATACGAAAACTTCTTAAAAAGCAAATAACGCCGTGTTTAAATAGTACCATTTAAAACTTTATAAAAGATTTTTTTTAGAAAATAAGAATATCTGTAAAAAAATAAAAAGAAAAAAATATATTTTTTTTATTTTCAAAATAAATTTTTAAAAGGTCAAAATAGTTTTAAAAACAAATAAATTTCAATATGGGTTTTTCCTAATTTATGCCAAAATATGCAAAAATATGCACTTAAAAGTTAGCAATATGCACAAAATATGCATTTAAAACCAAAACATGCAAAAATATGCATTTTCACCAAAATATGCAAAAATATGTAACAACAAATCGATACCATTTTAACGCAAATTTCTTGATTCGAAAAGATAATTGGTCCATATCGATTTTATACTATCGACAAAAAACATGCATTTGCATGGAAATCTCATCCCTAGTAATGAGATATTAAATTTGTTTCTTTGTTTACAAAAAAATTAATGGTCAAAAGAGTTGGAGGTCAAAATATGCTGATTTCTTCTCGTCTATATAAAAAATTAAATTTTTTGTTTGGGTTGTTGAAAAAACTAGGTGATAATTGAATAAAAATTTCCGGATCATTTTTTAAATTTTTAGTGTTTGAACTTAGAAAAAATCTATAAAAAATATTTTTAAAAAAAATTCTAAAAAAAAATCTATAAAAAATTGTATTTTCCAGTGCGACCCTCGTATCTCATTTAATCTTTTTTAATCGAAAACTTTAAATGCAATGTCTGCAAATTCAAATATTTTGAGTTAGGACACTTTCGAAGTAAATGAGTGATATCTACTTAAAATTTCAAAAGTTTATTAAATTTTTAAAAAATTTATTCATAATCTTGTTTTAAAAGGTTTAACATTAAAACATATTTTCTATATGTTCGTATCGTATCTTACAGAAACTGAACTTAACAATAATTACAAGTTTTTTTAGTTAACAAGTACATCTAATATTTATATAATCAACAACAACTTCTAGCAACAACATGAAAATCCTTTAACATCAAACTCTACTACCAACAAGACTAACATGGACACTACACATAAATATGAGAATATTGATGATGATGATGTTGTTCATATACATACTGTAAGAACCAAAAAGTAGATGTAGATTTAACAATATTTACAAGACAACAACAGGAGTCAACATGCAATAACATTAAAACTAAAATAAACAATTGGAAGTTTAAAGGAATATAAGAAAAGGGAAGAGATAGCCCAGCAAAGACTGATGGTAAGGGAGTGGTTTCAAAAAATTTTAATTATAACGCCGTCCGACAGCCAATATTAAACATGAACCGGATGATAGACGTCTGAAAGTAGAGATAAAATGGAGTAAAACTACATTTACAGTTTTTCATTTCGTAATCCTGTTTCCTTTTAAAAGGACTTCAAAGTTTTAAAAGATAGATTTTGTAAAATATACCTAGGATGGCACTGGTGATGGCAAATGAAAAAGGAGGATCTCCCCTTATTTTAATATTTTGCCATATAATGATAAAAGGATGTGAATAAAGTCATTTGAAAACTTTATCAAAATATTTTGTTTAAAATTTTGAATGATATTGAAGGATACATTTTTTAAAGGACGTAACTTACCTCCTTTTTCCTGAGATGATAAAATAATAAAATAGGTAAATTAGGGGAGATCCTTCTCTTTTTTTAAAAGAGATCAAAGGCGTTTTAAAAAAGTCAAAAAACTCTTATAAATGCACATCTAAAAAAAAAATATTTGTAGACCATTTTATCGCTTTCTATTGAAATTTTATTAAACTTTTTTGTTTAATTTTTGAAAAATTACCAAAATGACTGCCTAAAATTGCAGTTAAAGGGCTTATATGTTATAGGAAAAAAAATTAATATTGGTCCTTCGAATTACCAGATTTATATCTACAAAAACAATGTTTAATAAACTTTTTGCTGGGCAAAATATAAAACCAAATAGGAGGTGCATATTTGGTTTAACATAAAATTTTAGAATAATAGTTATTTTCAAACATTTGTTAAAGTAACAGGAATATTATTTGTAATAAACTGGCTGGAAATATGGTACAATAATTTACAATTTACTAACATATACACAAAATCTATGTAAACATTAGGAGGGGTCCTTTTCACACAACCAAAAAATCCAATTTTGTTCGCTTTTGTCAACCAGTAGCTAAAATAAAAAATTTTGAATTTTAAGGTTATGTTGAAATGTACGAAAACTATAGCGGTATCCTTACTCAAGAAAAAAAAATTGTATTGTTGGCTAGTTTTCAATTAAAGTGTTGTTGTATTAACAAACAATTAAATTGTATTGACAAATTGTGTTGTTAAATAAAAATATTAATTATTTTAATTGTCAATACAATTAAATTGTTTGTTAATACAACAACGATTTAATTGAAAATAAACCTTTAATACAATTTTTTTGTGTACATTTTCGTTGATAACTTTTGAACCGCGGCTTAGAGCTGAACGGATATACTTAGATCGACGGTATATCTATATCGACTATATATTCTTTATGGGGCGCCATTCCAGACCCATAATTTGATGAGTTACAAATGAAATGACAAAGTGGAGGGTATAATCATCGAAAATTATCTACATTAAAAAATTTTTCTGAACTTAAAAGTCCAGAATTTCGGAACTGAAAAATAAACACAATTACTTCGAGAACCACCCTATTAAACACATGCTGACATAGATTAATATCAAAAAATATACTACTGTATCTGAATATATATATGCAGAAAATTTAAGGATATTACTTAATACTAGTTCTAGTGAGACACCATTTCCAATTTGTCTTTAACTTATAACTCTCAAGTCACAATAATAAAATCTAAACTTGTTCTCAGTCTCAGAATTTGAGAATTTTTCTATAAGCCAAAATGAATCAGTATCAGAGAATTCCAAAAAAGTACATATTTTGTGCTTTTTAATAAAAACAAATGGCCGAAAAAGTAATTCCAATAAAAGTTGCTTCCAATAAAAAATTCTAAAATTATACTTTTTAAATATAAATACTAAAATAGTACGTTTTAATAAAAGAACAAAATCTGAGAATTTTTCTATAAGCCAAAATGAATCAGTATCAAAGAATTACAAAAAAGTACCTTTTTTGTACTTTTTAATAAAAACAAATGGCCGAAAAAGTACTTCCAATAAAAGTTGCTTCCAATAAAAAATTCTAAAATTATACTTTTTAAATATAAATACTAAAATAGAACTTTTTAATTAAAGAACAAATATAGTACTTTTTTATAAATACTGCCAAAATAATTGTTTTACATTAAAAATTGCCACAATAATACTTTTTTATAAAATCTATTTTTTTTTTATATAAAATCTATTTTTCTTATAAAATGTACCAAAATAGTCCCTTTTTATAAAAAGTACCAAAAAAAATGTTTTTTATAAAAGATATCAAAATACTAACTTCATACGAAAAGTATTAAATAACTTTCTTATAAAAAGTATTAAAACATTAATTTTTATAAAAGGTACCTAGATAGTACTTATTTATAAAAATTATTAGAACAGACTTTTTCTTTAGAATCATTTTTTTAGAATCTGAGACTATTTCCTTTAATGTATTTTTTCATTACTTCTAATAAAAAGTTAAAATTTTCGTTTTTTAAAACCAAATAGTACTTTTTAGCCAAAAGTACAAAAATGTTACTTTTATACAAAAACTACCAAAATAATAATTTTACATAAAAATTTCCAAAAAGTCTACTTTTTTAAATTTTGTTTTTCTTGTAAAATGTACCAAAATAGACTTTTTTATAAAAAAGTACAAAAAAATTACAGTAGTAACAAAAAGTATAAAAATAGTAATTTTCTAAAAAAAAAAAATACCTAAACAGTACTTTTTATAAAAATTATCAAACTAGATTTTTTCTATTAAATCAATTTTTTAAAATATATACAAATATACAAAATATAACAAAGAAGTACCAGTTGATACTGCTAAGAAAAATCGAAATTTGTACTTTTATTAAAGAATAAATACCAAATAATACTTTTTAGTCAAAAGTATATAAATTGTACTTTTTTGTATAACAACCACCAAAATAAAAGTTTTTCAAAAATAATGACAAAAAAGTAAGTTTTTTTATAAAATGTAACTCTTTTATAAAATGTACTTTCATATAAAATATAATTTTTTAAAAAAAGTACTTTTTTTATAAAAAGTACATTTTTTATAAAAAGTACCTTTTTTATAAAAAGTACCTTTTTTATAAAAGTACCGTTTTATAAAAAGTAAATTTTTTATGAAAAGTAACTTTCTTATAAAAAGTACCTTTTTTATAAAAAGTAAATTTTTTATAAAAGTACCTTTTTTATAAAAGACCTTTTTTTATAAAAAGTACCTTTTTATAAAAATGACCTTTTTATAAAAAGTACCTTTTTATAAAAAGTACCTTTTTATAAAAAGTACCTTTTTATAAAAATTACACTTTCTTACAAAAAGTACCTTTTTTATAAAAGTACCTTTTTTATAAAAAGTTGCATTTTTTAAATAATTACCTTTTTAATTATCTTTTTAAGTACCTTTTTATAAAAAGTAACTTTTTATGAAAAGTACCTTTCTTATAAAAAGTACCTTTTTTATAAAAAGTACATTTTTTTATAAAAAGTACCTTTGTTATAAAAAGTACATTTTTAAAAAAAGTGCCTTTTTTTATATAAAGTACCTTTTAATAAAAAGTACATTTTTATAAAAAGTATCTTTTTATATAAAAAGTAAATTTTTATGAAAAGTACACTTTCTTATAAAAAGTATATTTTTTTATAAAAGTACCTTTTTTATAAAAGTATTTTTTTTATAAAAGTCCTTTTTTAAGAAAGTACCATTTTTTAAATAATTACCTTTTTTATAAAAAGTACCTTTTCATAAAAAGTTCCCTTTTTTATAAGAACAACCAAAATAGTACTTTTTATATAAAAAGTATCAAAATAGTTCTTTTTACAACAAGTATCAAAATATATTTTTATCATAAAACGTTTGCAAATAGTTATTTTATATAAAAAAGTACCTTCCTTATTAGTACCTTTTTATAAAAATTATGAAAATTTTCTTTTTCTGTAAAAAAAAAATTAAAATCTCCCCTAACAACTCTAATCAAAAAATTGGTTCCATCCATATGGACCACCCATGGATGCTTCCAAAAAAAGGAACTTTTTTGATTTTTATAATAAAAGATAACAAAGAAGTACTTTTTGGTACTTTAAATAAAAAATAAAAAAATGTAACTTTTAAAAAATAATTACCAAAATGGTACCTTTTAGTCAAAGGTACAAAAAAGAACTCTTTTGTAAAAACTACTAAAGTAATATTTTTTTATAAAAAGTTCCAAATAGTACTATTTTATAAAATATTTTATAAAATATACCTTTTTTATAAAACGTAGCAAAGTAGTACTTTTATATAAAGTGTCAAGTTAAAAGTTTTTTGAAACAAGTACAAAAATAGTGATTTTCTATGCAAAGTACATAAATACTACTAGTACTTTTTTATAAAAATTATCAAACTAGACTTTTTCTCTAGAAACATTTTTAAGTGTGTGACCGTTTCTACTAGAACAATGTGATTTTTTCGCTTGCCTGATAGCTTTGCTGAAAAAAGTACTTTTTTGAACTTTATAATAAAAAGTAACAAAGAAATAAATTTTTGTACCTCTTATAAGACACAAATAGTATTTTTTTTTTAAATATAAGTACCAAAATAGTACGTTTTGATCAAAAGTACACATAATTTTTTCTATTAAAACTCCCAAAATAATAGTTTTTCATAAAAAAGCCAAAATAGAACTTTTTAATAAAATGTACTTGTCTTACAAAATGTACCTGTCTTACAAAATGTACCTCTTTTATCAAAAGAACCAAAATAGTTTTTTTTTTTGATAAAAAGTACCAAAATAAAACTTTTTATAAAGAGAATAAAATTGGAGTTTTTTATAAAAAGTATCAAAAGAGTAATTTTTGTAAAAAGAATCAAAATAATATTTTTTCAAAAAGTATCAAACTAGTATTTATTTTTAAGTACCAAAATAGCACTTTTTTTAAAAAGTAAAAAACATAGTACTTTTTTTATAAAATGTATCAAAATAGTACTTTTTTTGATAAAAATATCAAAATAGTACTTTTTTATAAATATCGAAAAATGAAAAATGTCTTTGACTTTAAAAATTTTTCTACAAAAATTTTATGTAAAAAAGTATAAAAATAGCACTTTTTTATAAAAAGTATCAAAAAAGTACTTTTTTATAAAAAGTATCAAAATAGTATTTTTTTATAAAAAGTATCAAAATAGTACTTTTTTATAAAAAGTATCAAAATAGTACTTTTTTTTATAAATATTATCGAAATGGGCTTTTCCAGAAAATATATTGTTTACAAGTAAAATGTCTATTAATTTAATTTTTTATTGGAAAAATAGCTAAAAAAAATTATAGAAAAAATGGCTCAGAATCTGATAATTTTTTTTATCAAAAATATTTTCTAATCCGATCTTAGAATTTTTGTAAGGAAACATTTTTGAAAATTCAAAATTCAAAATATAGAACTTGATAATAATATGTACTTGTCTTACAAAATGTACCTCATTTATAAAAAGTACCTAAATAGTAATTTTTTATAAAAAATGTATCAAAATAAAACTTTTTATAAAAAGTATAAAAATGTTACTTTATTATAAAAAGTATCAAAAGAGCAATTTTTCTAAAAAGTATCAAAATAGTATTTTTTTAAAAATGTATTAAACCAGTATTTATTTTTATGTATCAAAATAGCACTTTTTTAAAAAGTATCGAAATAGCACTTTTTATTTAAATGTATCAAAATAGTACTTTTTTGTAAAAAATATCAATATCGTGCTTTTTTATAAATATCGAAAAATGAAAAATGTCTTTGAATCTAAAAATTTTTCTACCAAAATTTTTATGTAAAAAGTATTAAAATAGTAAGTTTTTTATAAAAGTATCAAAATGTTTTACAAAATGTACATGTCGTACAAAATGTACCTCTTTTATAAAAAGTACCAAAATAGTTATTTTTGATAAAAAGTACCAAAATAAAACTATTTACAAAAAGTATAAAAATGGTATTTTTTTTAAAAGTATCAAAAGAGCAATTTTTCTAAAAAGTATCAAAACAGTTTTTTTTTTTTTTAAGTATCAAACTTGTTTTTATTTTTAAGTACCAAAATAGTACTTTTTTTAAAAAGTATCGAAATAACACTTTTTTATAAAATGTATCAAAATAGTACTTTTTTTGTAAAAAATATAAATATAATACTTTTTTTATAAATATCGAAAAATGAAAAATGTCTTTGAATCTAAAAATTTTTCCACGAAAATTTTATGTAAAAAGTATTAAAATCCCGGGTGAAAATGACCATGTATGTTCATATATGATGCATATATGGAAGTCCATACATGTGCATATCCGTAATTTGAGAGTACATGTACATTAATGATCATACATTGTCATACATGAATTTATATGTAAAATTTTTTTTATGTATTTTTTTCCATAAAACGTCTATTAATTGAAATTTTTTCAAATAAAAATAATTTGTACTAATTTATGACACTGATTTCTTAATAAAAACTAACGAATATTTTAAAAATATACTTTGGACTTTATGGTAATCAAAGCTTCGAAGAATTAACCACTTTTCGAATGAATTCACAAATAAAATACATTCGATTTTTATAGTCACTGAATACAATTATCTTTAAATATCAATATTTCTTGGAATGGATTCGATTTTTGCCATTAAATAGAATTCTTGTTTATGAGAATTTTAAAAACTGAATGCATTCTTTATTTCATTTATTTATTATTCATGAGACTTTTAAAAATCGAATTTACAAAAACTTACGCATTCAATTTCAAAGTCGAATGAAAAAGAAACCGAATTCATTCTATATTTTAAAATCAAATGTACACTCGAATTAAAATGATTTCAGTTTCCTACTATAAATTGGGTAAATTTATACAAATTGCGTAATTCTACTTAAAAATATGGGAAATTTACTCAATTTATAGTATTTTTTGAATTTGTTGAAATTTACCCAATTTATAGTAGGAAACTGGACTCATTTTTTTAGGTTGTAAATTCATTCGATAAATTGTGATTGGGAAATGCAATCTTTAAAGTTTAATTCAGAACACAAAATCTTATTAAGGGATGAAATCCTTCGCAGCTCTGACAGTAATACCGTCAGAGTGTTCGAATTTTCTTCTAAATTTGGTTGTTTACGTTAGTGCCATTTATATTCGCCTATAGAATACAAAAATTATAACCAATCCTGATGATGTATGATCATTATTGACCAACCGAACGACTTTTTTAGACTGAACCCATACATGAACTTCATCCAATTTTGCAAAGTTCTGCCGAACCAAACCTTAAAAAAAAAATTTTTTAAGACATGTATCCCAGCAAAAAAAGTGCGGAGTACTTCTATTTGGAGTGCTTTAAAACTAAAACAAATGTAATGAAATACAACAAAAATAACAAAAAACACTAGAAAAAAACACACAAACAGTTTTTTCTACTCCATAAAAAGTTGTTATTCAGCACTTAACTCATTACCTTCCGCGACACTCCCATACAAAAGTAAGTAGATATTCAGCAGATAAGAAGTACTCCGAGCTTTCAAACAACTTCCAACTACTTCCACGGAGTAGTTCATTTCTACTGAATATCTACTTACATTTGTATGGAGGTGTCGCGATAGGTAATGAGTTAAGTGCTGAATATCTATGCATTCTGGAGTAGAAAAAACGGTTTGTGTGTTTTTGTCTTTTGTTTTTTGTTATTTTTGTTGTATTTCATTACATCTGTTGTAGTTTTAAAGCACTCCACTGAGAAGTGGTAATGACTTTTTTTGCAGGGATGCTATGCAGATGCATAGCATATATGAAGGAGTATGACTTATACCTATCCACACATAGTTGCATACATTTACATATATGGAATATTACATTACTTGTGTATGTTCATATATGTTCCCATATATGGCATACATTTCCATACATTGCTCATATACTATCATACATGGAATCATGTATGAGCATGTATGAACATGTATGAACATACATGGTCATTTTCACCCGGGATAGTAAATTTTTTATAAAAAGTATCAAAATAGCGCTTTTTATAAAAAATATAAAAATAGTACCTTTTAAAAAAAGTATCAAAATAGTGTTTTTCATCAAAAGTATCAAAATATTACTTTTTTATAAAAAGTATTAAAATAGTACTTTTTTATAAAAAGTATCAAAATAGTACTTTTTTTATAAAAAGTATCAAAATAGTACTTTTTTACAAATATTATCGAAATAGGCTTTTCCAGAAAATATATTGTTTACAAGAAAAATGTCTTTTAATCTAAAAATTGTTATAAGAAAAATATCTTACATTAGACAATTTTTTATTAGAAAAATATCTAAAAAAATTATAGAAAAAATGGCTTAGAATCTGAGCATTTTTTTTATAAAAAATATTTTCTAATCTGATCTTAGAATTTTTGTAAGGAAAAATTTTTGAAAATTAAAAAAATAGTACTTTTTATAAAAAGTATGGAAATAGTACTTTTTCATAAAAAGTTTCAAAACAGTACTTTTTTTATAAAAAGTATCAAAATAGTACTTTTCTATAAATATTATCGTAATAGGTTTTTCCAGAAAATATATTGTTTACAAGAAAAATGTCTTTTAATCTGAAAATTTTTATAAGAAAAAATATTTAAATATCTTACATTAGACAATTTTTTATTGGAAAAATATATAAAAAAAAATTATAGAAAAAATGGCTTAGAATCTGAGAATTTTTTTTATCAAAAATATTTTCTAATCTGATCTTAGAAGTTTTGTAAGGAAAAATTTTTAAAAATTAAAAATAAGTACCAAAATAGTAACTTTTAATCAAAAATACGACTATAGTACTTTTTTTATAAAAGCTATCAATAAAATGTGCCTGTTTTATAAAATGAATTTCTTTTATAAAAAGTACCAAAATAGCTCATTTCTATAAAAAAAACAGCAATACTACTTTTATTATAAAAAATACTAAAAAAGTACTTTTTTTAAAAAAGTATCAAAATTGGCCTTTTTCATTAAAAGTACAAAAATAGTACTTTTTTATAAAAATTATCAAAATATAGTATTTGTATCGGAACAAGTTTTTTAGAATCTGTGACATTTTCACATGAAAAATGTACCAGAATCTAAAAAGAGTCTCAGAATCCGGGATTTCGTTTAAGGAAAAATTTTGCGGAATCTGTATTTTTTTTGGTAAAATTATCTCAGAATCTGAGAAACTCACAAATGGTGTTCTTTCTATTGTCTCCCTTATTTAAAACCAAAAACTATCTTAATTCTGTCTTATTACTAGTATGTAGTAAATTTTGTACCATATTTTAAGGATGTTGTTTTTAGAAAGTACTCGTAAGTAATGTAGTAGCATCAGTAGTAGAAGTATTCATAGGATAGCAAAAAAAAAAAAGGGTTTGATATATGAAAATCCCAATTTGTTTAAAATTTGTGTAAATTGAAAAATCTAGCTTCTACTATAATCTAGCTTCTACTCTATATATTTTAAGTGTTCAATAGAAAATATAGAAAAAGAGTCATCCTCTTATGATATTGAGGATGGAAAAACAATAACAATTGCTTTTAGAATGTTAGGAGATTTAAAATGAAAGGGATACAAAATTTATGCATAAATTCTAATGGTTTGATAAAAAGCATCATGATATGATGACCATATAAGTTTTTTTTTCTTGCAAATTGGGTAGGAGGAGTAACAGATTCAAAACTAAGTAAGTGATTGAGTAAATCTGTTGACCTTTACTTAAAAATGATAAAAAAAATGGAAGAAAACAAATTAAAAGGGGGAAATAGTTTAAGAGAAGTTTATTAAAGAGTTTAAAAGGAAAAATAAGTGGGAAAGGTTTATAACTATTGGAAACAATTTGAGGAATATTATTTTATCGAGAAGAAATCTTAAAATGGACTAACTGAAGTCTAAAGTTGTAAGTAAATGGTGCAAAATTCAGTTGTTTCAACTAGAGATATTACAACCTCATTTTTGAAGTCGTCGCAATTGGTTGATCGGTAATCGCAACCAAGTTGGCAACTTCAAAAATGAGGTTAGCATACCAAGTTGGCAGCTTCAAAAATGAGGTTAGCGTATAAAAGTTTGTGGAAACTGTTTTTTTTTTTATTTGACTTACGTGGATTTGTTGTCAGAAAAACTGTTTATACTTACTTAATTTTGATTGATCTGGAATGAAAAGAGAAAAATGTGTAAGTATATGCATGTTCAGTTCGATTGTTAGCAAAAAAAAATATTTATACTAAAAAAAATTGAACGCTCAAACATTTTTTTTTTACAAAAAAAAGTTTTTAATCTAAAATAAACATTTTCAAGTAAGAGTCCCCGCACAACAATGTCGGAGCGGTTGACGGTTTCGGTCACGAGAGAGTATAGGCGCAAAACAAAGGCGGCAGCGGGAAATTCAGTCAGGCGTTGATATTTACACTATTTTTCACTTTTTCGACATTTTTTAATTAAATTTTATTGTTTTTTGTTATTATCAATTTGATTTTCTTGTATTGTTTCAACTTTTGTGTGTTTTTTTTTAGAATTTTAAATATTTTTTTTAGAGATCGCATTTTTTTGTTTACTTTATCGAAAATAATCGAAATATTTATAAAATTGTGGCAACATTTTCATAACAAAAATTAAAAGAGAGAGAGAAACCGACACAAAAATAAAATTGATTTTATTCAAGCGGTTTTCGGTCGAGCGTTTTTTCTTGCCAAATTTGTATGAAAAAAACGTCACCGACATTGTTCTGCGGGGACTCTAAATTTTATAATTTTTTTTTACATTGAAACAATTCAAATCACTTAAAAAGTGTTTTTGCACTCAAATTCATTTAATTTTTTTTTCATGGATTCGATCAGTCGAAATTAACTTTTTACTTGTTTAAATCATTTTGTAATAAAATGTACCAGTCCTACAAAATGGACCTGTCTAACACAATTAGAGTTTTTCACGGGAATTCCCGGGACGGGAATTCCCGGGAATTCCCGTAAATTTTCGATCCCGAAATCCCGGGAAATAGAGCGGGAATTCCCGGGAATTTTAGTTTCTTTGTTGATTGATTTAAATTCCATACGCTAAATAAATAAAATGTGATTTTTTAGAGATTTTATTAAAATTCTTGATAATTGATGACAGAAAGGTACAGAGCGACCAAGAGGGCCCAAAAAGAGAGACGTTCTAACTAAAAAATGTCATGAAATCTGAGACTTACGAAATAAAAAAAGTCTCACAATATCTTAATTTCGATAGGATATAATTACACAGTGATAAAAAATCTAAATTTCCGAATCGGAATAGAATGAAACCAAAAGCAAATTAAAGTTTTTACATAACAAAGCCACCAAGACTTTTTTAATTCAGCGCTAGATTATTTTTTGCACGCATTTTAAAGCAATTAAAGCTTTTGTGTACTAAACATGTCCTACATTAGGGGCATCTGGTCCAAACATAAGCTCGAAATTACGTTAGCTACAACCGGTATGAATTTCGCTGCAATCGGTCCCGTACCTATTTACTGAATAGCCAAATTAATAAAAATAATGATTGTTATTTAAAGGCAATTACAAAATTAATCATACGCCTTACACAATTTTAAAGCAATTATTATTATAATTATAATAAAAGTTCACCAACTTCAAATGCGTGTAAAAAAAATCTAGCGCTAAACCCAAAAAAAAAGTGTCGAGGGTTTTATTATGCTTTCATTTGCTTTTTGTTTCATCCCATTCCTATTTTGGTTTTTGGGCTGAGTTATCAGATCCTGGTACTTTTTTTCAGAAGTTAAGAATTTTTTTTTCTGCGAACTACATTATAAAAATTTGCAGTATGATTATTTGTTTCTTTAGAGAATATTTATGTCTCTGGACATGATTCTTTTTAAATCGATAAATTGATATAAATTCTGTGTAAAGGATGACAGTTTTTTTAGAAATAAGGATTTTTAATTTTTTTTAATAGTTTTTGGGGTAAATTTTCTTATAATTTCATTTCCCTGAAACAGTTACATTCAGTTTCAGAAACATAATAGAAAAATTCCTGTGAATCAGTTTCATTGTGTTTTAGAGGCAAAGCGTTGAGAACCAATTGTAAAAATGAACTGAGATAAATTAGAATAAATGATGAATTTTTATTATTAAAACAGATAAAGCGATGTGAAATAACATATTCCCTTAAAAATACTTTTAAATGACTTCGATATATTTGGACCGTTTTTTATAAAAACTGGGTAACAAAAATTATTCTTTTTTTTTTCGAAACTTATTTTATTTTTTTGTTTTAAACATTATAAATAGTGTAATCGCATTCATAAGGTTTTTATATATTTTTTCAATAACAAATTTGGGTTTTCAGTTATTGCGGGAATTCCCGGGATCCCGGGAAATTTAAAAATGAATCCCGCTTTCCCGGGAAATGAAAAAGTCCGGGAAAAGAAAAACTCTAAACACAATGTATCTCTTTTATAAAAAGTACCAAAAAAACACTTTTTATAAAAATATCAAAATGGTACTTTTTTATAAAATGTATTAAAATAGTAATTTTTGTAAATGGATAAAAATAGTACTTTTTTATAAAAAGTACCAAAATAGTACTTGTTCATAAAATTTATCAAAATAGTACTTTTTTTTATAAAAAGTGCCAAAATAGTACTTTTTTACAAAACTAATCAAAATAAATATTATCGAAATGGGCTTTTTCCAAAAAATATTATATTTACAAGAAAAATGTCTTTAAATCTAAAAACTTTTCTAAGAAAATTTGGTGTAAAAAGTATCGAAATAGTACTTTTTTTGTAAATAATATCAATATAGTACTTTTTTATAAAAGGTGTCAAAATGGTACTATATTATAAAAAGTATCAATATAGTACTTTTATACAAAAAGTATCAAAATAGTACTTTATTTTAAAAAGTATAAAAATAGTACTTTATTATAAAAAGTATAAAAATATTATTTTTTATAAAAAGTTTCATAATAGTTATTTTTTTAAGTATCAAAATAGTACTTTTTTATAAAATTTATCAAAATAGTACTTTTTTATAAAAGTATCAAAACAGTGCTTTTTATAAATATTATCGAAATAAGCTTTTTTCGAAAAATATTATATTTACAAGAAAAATGTCTGCATCTAAAAACTTTTCTAAGAAAATTTGTTGTAAATAGTATCAAAATAGTATTTTTTTTATAAAAAGTACCAAAATCTTATTTTTTTAAAAAGTATCAACATAGTACATTTTTATAAGACGCTTCAAAATCGTACTATTTTGATAAACGTATATATAGAAAGGCCATCACACACCTGGAAATAGCCCTGTGTTGGAATGAAGTCAAACACCATGCATCAGATCGAATTTATTGGAATAACCTTGTGGCGACCCAATGCTCCTTGCAGGAGTAAAACGAACAAATAAATATTATCGAAATAGGCTTTTTCCGAAAAATAATACATTTACAAAAAAAATGTCTTTAAATCCAAAAATTTTTCTAAGAAAATTTGTGTTAACAGTATCAAAATATTACTTTTTTATAAAAGTATTAAAATAGTACTTTTTTAAAAAAAGTATCAAAATAGTACTTTTTCATAAAAAGTATCAACATAGTACTTTTTTATAAAAAGCATTAAAATCGTACTGTTTTCATTAAAATATCCAAAATGGAACTTTATAATAAAATGTCCATGTCCAATATAATGTATCTGTCTTACACAATATATTTTTTTATAAAAAGTACCAAAATAGTTATTTTTGATAAAAAGAAGTACCCAGATATAACTTTTTCATAAAAAAGTATCAAAATAATACTTTTTTTAAAAGTGTCAAAATAGTATTTTTTTTGTAAAAAGTACAAAAATAATACTTTTTATAAAAAGTACCAAAATACTATTTTTTTTATAAAATTTATCAAAATAGTACTTTTTTATACAAGAAAAATGTATGAATCTACAAATGTTCCTAAGAAAATTGGCTGTAAGAAGTATCAAAATAGTACTTATTTATAAAAAAAAAAAAAAAAAATATTACGTTTTATAGAAGTGTCAAAATAGTACTTATTTATAAAAAATCAAAATGGTACTTTTTATAAAAAGTATAACAACAGTATTTTTTTATAAAAAGTAACAAAACAATGCTTTTTTTATAAAAAGTAACAAAACAGTACATTTTCATAAAAAATATCAAAATAGTACTTTTTTTAAAAAGTACCAAAATAGTAATTTTTATAAAAAGTATCAATATAATACTTTTTACAAAAGGTATCAATATAGTTGTTTTTTTTAAATATATCAAAATAGTACTAAAAAGTATCAATATAGTACTTTTTCAAGAAGAGTATCAAAATAGTACTTTGTTATAAACAGTATCAAAATATTACTTTTTTATAAAAAGTATCAAAATAGTACTTTTTTATAAAAATTATCAAAATAGTTCTTTTTTAAAATATCAAAATAGTACTTTATTATAAAAAGTATCAATATAGTACTTTTTTATAAAAAGTATTAAAATAGTACTTTATTATAAAATGTATCAGAATAGTACTTTTTTATAAAAAGTATCAAAAAAATAATTTTTTATAAAAAATATCAAAATTAGTACTTTAAAAAAAAAACACAAAATAGTTATTTTTTAAGTATCAACATAGTTCTTTATTATAAAAAGTATCAATATAATACTTTTTTATAAAAAGCATCTAAATAGTATTTTTTTTATAAAAGTATCAAAATATATTTTTTTTTATAAAAAGTATCAAAATAGTACTTTTTTATAAAAAAAGTATCAAAATAGTACTTTTTTTTAAAAAGTATCAAAATAGTAGTTTTTCATAAAAATTATCAAAATAGTATTTTTTATAAATTTTATAGAAATAGAAGACTTTTTCCGAAAATACTTATATTTACAAGAAAAATGGCTTTAAATCTAAAATTTGTTCTTTGAAAATTTGTTCTAAAAAGTATCAAAATCGTACTTTTTTTATAAAAGGTATCAAAATAGTACTTTTTTATAAAAAGTATCAAAATTGTCTTTTTTTATAAAAAGTATCAAAATAGTACTATTTCATAAAAAGTATCAAATTAGTATCACAAAAAATCTCAGATTCTGAACCATTTTTGCGTGTAGAAAACGTTCAGATTCTCCAACACTCTTCCGTATAAAAAAAGGCTCAGTTTCCAAGACATTTTTCCGTATAGAAAAATCTGAGATTCTGAGACAGTTTTCTGTATTTTTTAAATCTATAAAAAATACTGGTTTTCTGTAATTTTAAAAAACTCCCATTTCTTTTAGCAACCACTTTCATTTTAAATGATTTTTTTTAAATTTAATGACTTATTTAAGTAAAAAATAAATTAACACTTATTATTGTTATCTTAAATATACCATTCCAGGTCTTAGCTCCCTTTTGCTCAGACCCTTGTCTAGTTTTTTTTTTTGCACGACTAATGCACTTGAACAAAAAGTCAACAATCATACGGGGAGAAAAAATAAAGCAGCAAAAACCCAACCCTTTTTTTTTTAAATTTTAATATTATTCTAAAGTTTTGCTTATTTGTGCATGTTCAACATCATTAACACATCAACAGCTGTAGCGAAAAGAATATTGAAAAAAATTAAAAAACGAACAACAGCAGCAAGACAAATCTACCCTTTTTTCTGATGGCAAGTATAAAAAATTATATATATTTTAATGATATTATCATTATATTATAATTTAATGGATATTATAGCGTTTAGATTAGATCAAATACAAAAAAATTCCATTTTTGGGGTAAAAAATGGTACTTTTTGCATTTTCTGAACTAACGGGACTAGAAACTAAAGATTTGGCATGTAGGAACCTTCAAGATGGGTAAAATGGATATTTTGGTACTTTTTTACCTATTGAACTAATAACCTTAGAGATTTGAGATTTAAAATTCATAACACATAATTTTATGGAAATTCCCATTTGATGGGGATAGGTTTAAAGCGGCTGCTAACGCTTCAAGCCAGCACACTTAAACTCTTAGTTCCGTTGTTACAAAAAAATGGTACTTTGGTACTTTATATGTTTTTTGAGGAGTTACCATAGAAACTTAACAAAAAAAATTTTTGTCAAACGTAATTTTTAGAAAGTTTAAAAAGCGTACTTTGGTAATTTTTAAATATCCTAAAAAAGACAAAATAGTAATTGTTTCAAAAGTACCAATATAGTACTTTTTATAAAAAGTACCAAAATATTACTTTTTTATAAAATTTATCAAAATAGTACTTTTTTATAAAAGGTATCAAAATAGTACTTTTTGATTAATATTATCGAAATAGCCTTTTTCCGGAAAATATTATAATATTATAAATATTAATGTCTATGAATCTAAAAGCTTTTTTAAAAAAATTGTTTTTTTTTTTTTGAAAAAGTATTAAAAGTATTAGTACTTTTTTTTTTAAAAAGTATTAAATAGCACTTTTTTTAAAAAAGTTTTAAATAGTACTTTTTTATAAAAAGTATCAACATAGTACTTTTTTATAAAAAGTATCAACATAGTACTTTTTTATAAAAAGCATCAAAATAGTACTTTTTTTTTATTTGATTTTTTCTGTAAGTACAGATCAAGCACGGGCTCTAATTATATTTGTTATAAGGGTTCAAGTTGAAAAAATGCAGAAGAAAAATTGAATTTCTAAAAATTATAGACATTTCTGGTATTTCCTATACCGGTTTCAAACACCCCAGTTAGTGTCATCTTCAGTAGGATTTTAAATGTCGTTTGTCTTGTTAATGAAAACTGTTTTTTATATATGTGAATATTTATAGTTTCTACAGAATAAATTTTGACAGTTTCCAACACTACAATTCTATTTCTAGCAATCTCAACCTCACCTCATACTTTCTTTCAACTTTTTTGTCTCTTACATTATTTTGCAAAGGTTACCAACATGATCTGGAATTGCAGATTTTTTATTTTCATAACAAAAGACAAACAATTTGGGTTCTCGATCAGAAAAAAAATAAAGACAAAGAAAAACAAACATTTTGTATAAAGAGCTAAAACACCTCAATTCAACCGAGGAGTTGACCGCACCCCCTCCAAATTTAATGAAATTAAGTACTGGAGTTTACTTTAATAAAAAAGAGATTTTGCCAATTTTTCGGGCTTCTGGTCATTCCAGTATTCGAGATATTCGGTCTTGATAATTAACAAAATTGTATATATTTGACAAAAGTGTTTTGAGATAAATAAAGATAACTCGAAGAGTAATAACAATACAGGTCTCAGTCAGGTTGCGAATAATAGGTAATGAGACAGCCTTTACAATGACATTCCCCAAGATTTTTTTTGAAAAAGGTCAAAGTTCATTGGTTTTAACCTTAATTTTTGGAGAGCTATATCTCAAAAAACGATATTTTTAAAATTTTGGAAAAAATATATATTGTTAAGAATCACCTATACTACTTAAGTTTAAATTTTCAGGATGGAGTCTTCATTGGAACTTTTTATATTAATATAAACATTGTGATAGGAAAGAAAAAGCGGTGTAACTTCCCTTAGAAAAAAAAATATTTTTTTTCTCTTTGAAATTCTGGTACCAAAATTCATTTTTCTGAATGTTTTTGACGTGCTGAGTCCAAATATGACCTTTGAACTGGCCTATCACTATTACTTTTCAAGATATATGCACCTAAATGTTCAAAAAACACAGCAATAGCGTTTTAGCAATTTTCACACATTTATGTGCAGATATCTCGAAAACTAATAGCGATAGGCCAGTTCAAAGGTCATATTTGGACTCAGCACGTCAAAAAGATTCGGAAAAACGAATTTTGGTACCAGAATTTCAAAGAGCAAAAAAAATATTTTTTTTTTCTAAGGGAAATAACACCGCTTTTTCTTTCCTGTCACAATGTTTCTATTAATATAAAAAGTTCCAATGAAGACTCCATCCTGAAAATTTAAACTTGAGTAGTATTGGTGATTCTTAACAACATATATTTTTTCCAAAATTTTAAAAATACCGTTTTTTGAGATATAGCTCTCCAAAAATTAAGGTTAAAACCAATGACCTTTGACCTTTTTCAAAAAAAATCTTGGGGAATACCATTTTAAAGGCTGTCTCATTACCTATTATTTGCAACCTGACTGAGACCTGTATTGTTATAACTTTTCGAGTTATCTTTATTTATCTCAAAACACTTTTGTCAAATATATACGATTTTGCCAATTTTCAAGATCCCATATCTCGGGAAGGAAAACTACCAGAAGTCCAAAATTTTGGCACTATGATTTTTTTGTAAGGGCCCAACTATATTTCAAGTTTCATCAAATTCGAAAGGGGTGAGGTCAAATATGCTACTTTTTTCGGTTGAATTGAGGTGTTTTAACTCTAAAGTAATTTTCAGAAAGTTTAAAAAGTGTACTTTGGTAATTTTTTAATCTCCTGAAAAAAAAACATTCCGAAAAAGTACTTTTTGAAAATTCCGTTTCTAAGGGGGCAAAAAGGGGTAAAGGAGTTTACTTTGGGACTGTTTCTATCTCCAGAAATAATGGTTATAGAAACTTGAAATCGGGTATCCTCTAGCCGAAAAAAACATTCTGTAAATTCAGATTTTATTTGGGTAAAAAGTGTAAAAAATTGCACTTTGGTACTTTTTTTATTTCCCGAAGTAATGGTTCTGAAAACTTGGAATGTATAATGAAAGATCTTTCAGTGAAAAAACCATTCTGTCAAAAGTAATTTTTCGAAAATAAATCTTCAAAAAAAAAATTCCGAAAAAAGTACTTTTTGTCAATTCCGATTCTAAGGGTGCAAAAAGGGGTAAAGTAGTATACTTTGGGAATATTTCTATCTCCCGAAATAATGGTCATAAAAACCTTCAATCGAGGATTCTCCAGCCGAAAAAACATTTTGCAAAAAGTACCATTTAAAATTCAGATTTCATTGGCGTAAAATGGGTAAAAATGGTGCTTTGGTACTTTTTCTGTCTCTAAAAACCTCAAATTTAGAAATAGGTAGTACTTTTTAGAAAATTTCAATTCTTATAGGGTTTTAAATGTACTTTGGTACCATTTTGATCTCCTGAAACAAAGGTCATAAAAACCGGACTTTTAGAATGTAGGATCTTCCATCACAAAAAAATTTGAAATTTGAATTTCTGCCACTAGGATGGTAAAAAGGGGTAAAAATTGTACTTAAATTTTTTTTACTTTAATTTTTTTTAACTACTTTAGTATTTATTTAATGTCCTGAAAAAACATGCAAAAAAAAAGTACTTTTTGTAAATTCCTATTCGAAGTAATCAAGAAGGGGTAATGCACCCTGGTACTTTTTTTTTTCTTCTGAAATAATTAAAAGTCATAGAAAATTCAAATGGTCCCTTTTTGAAATTCAGATTTTATTGCGGTAAAAAGTGTAAAAATGGGTCTTTAATACTTTTTCTGTTTCTAAAAACTTGAAACTTAGAAGTACTTTTTAGAAAATTTAGATTTTTGAGAGGGTTTTAAAATATACTTTGATACCTTTTTGATCTTCTGAAATAAAGGTCAGAAAAACTGGACTTTTAGAATCTCACCAATTGACATATAGCGCCTCCTTAGTTACTTGAAATATGAAAACATTCTGACAAAGATAATTTTTAGAAAGGTTCGATGCTTAGAGGGTAAAAATTTGTACTTTGGTACTTTTTCAAACACCCAAAATAATGGTCCTAAAAAACTAAATTTTTAAAATGTAGAAGCCTCCATCAGAACAAAATATTTTGAAAAAAAAAGACTTTTATGAATTTAAGATTCTAAGAGCGCTAAATGGGGTAAACACTTTTATTGGTACTTTTTGATTTCTTAAAATAATTTTACAAAAATCCAGAAGAGAAAGTTTAAAAAGTATACTTTAGTATTTATGCAATGTTATGAAAGAAACAAGCCGAAAAAAGTACTTTTTGTAAACTCCTATTCGAAGTAAGCAAAAGGAGTGTACCCTGGTACTTATTCTATCTTCGGAATAATTAAAAGTCGTAAAAACTTCAAATGGGGAATCCTCAACCCGAAAAAAAAACATTCTTAAAAAAGTACCTTTTTGAAATTCAGATTTTATTGGGGTAAAAATGGGTCTTTGATACCAAAAACTTGAAACTTAGAAGTACTTTTTAGAAAATTTCGATTTCTTAGAGGGTTTAAAAATGTACTTTGGTACCTTTTTGATCTTCTGAAATAAAGGTCAGAAAAACTGGACTTTTAGAATCTCACAAATTGACATGTAGCCTCCCTAAACATTCTGCAAAGATAGTTTTTAGAAATATTCGATGCTTAGAGGCTAGAAATTTGTACTTTGGTACCTTTTTAAACTTCCAAAATGAAGGTCCTCAAAAACTAAATTTTCAAAATCTAGAAGCCTTCATCAGAACAAAATATTTTAAAAAAACAAAGACTTTTATGAATTTAAGATTCTAAAAGCGCAAAATGGAGTAAACAATTGTACACACTTTTTTTGGTACTTTTTGATTTCTTAAAATAATTTTACAAAAATCCAGAAAAGAAAGTTAAAAAAGTGTACTTTAGTATTTATTTAATGTCCTGAAAAAACATGACAAAAAAAGTACTTTTTGTAAATTCCTATTCGACGTAAATCAAAAGCGGTTAAGTAATACACCTTGGTACTTTTTCTAGCTTCTGAAATAATTAATAGTCATAAAAACTTCAAATGGAGACTACTCCACCCGAAAAAAAAAAAAACATTCTGAAAAAAGTACATTTTGAAAAGGGGTAAAAATGGGTCTTTGATACTTTTTCTGGTTCTAAAAACTTGAAACTTAAAAGTACTATTCAGAAAATTTCGATTCTGATAGGGTTTCAAAATGTACTTTGGTACCTTTTTAATCTTCTGAAATAAAGGTCAGAAAAACTGGACTTTTAGAATCTCACAAATTGACATATAGAAGCCTCCCTAGAAACTTGAAATATAAAAACATTCTGACAAAGATAATTTTTAGAAAGTTGCGATGCTTAGAGGGTAAATTTGTACTTTGGTACTTTTCTAAACTTACAAAATAATAATCCTAAAAAACTAAATTTTTAAAATCCAGAAGCCTTCATCATTTTGAAAATATTCGAAGTAATCAAAAAGAGGTAAAGTAAGGCACCCTGGTACTTTTTCTAGCTTCTGAAATAATTAATAGTCATAGATACTTCAAATGGAGAATCCTCCACCTAAAAAAAAAATCATTCTGAAAAAAGTACCTTTTGGAAATTCAGATTTTATTGGGGTAAAAAGGGTGAAAATGGAGCTTTTATACTTTTCTGTTTCTAAAAACTTGAAACTTAGAAGTACAGTTTAGAATATTTTGCATCTTAGAGGGTTTAAAAATGTACTTTGGTACCTTTTTGATTTTCTGAAAAAAAGGTCAGAAAAACTGGACTTTTAGAATCACACAAATTGACATGTAGAAGACTCCCTAGAAACTGGAAATATGAAAGCATTATGATAAAGATAATTTTTAGAAAGGTTCGATGGTTAGAGGGTACAAATTTGTACTCTGGTACTTCTTTAAACTTCCAAAATAATGGTCCTAAAAAACTAAGTTTATAAAATCTAGAAGCCTCCATCACAACAAAATATTTTGCAAAAATATTTTTATCAATTTAAGATTCTAAGAGCGCAAAATGGGTACTTTTTGATTTCTTAAAATAATTTTACAAAAGTCCAGAAGAGAAAGTTTAAAAAAATGTGTACTTTAGTATTTAGTATGCAATGTTATGAAAGAAACAAGCCGAAAAAAGTAATTTTTGTAAATGTATATTCGAAGTAAGCAAAAGGGGGTACTCTGGTACTTTTTCCATCTTCGAAATAATTAATATTCGTAGAAACTTCAAATGGAGAATCCTCCACCCAAAACAAAAAAATCCGAAAAAAGTACCTTTTGGAAATTCAGATTTTATTGGGGTAAAAATGGGTCTTTGATACAAAAAACTTAAAACTTAGAAGTACTTTTTAAAAAATTTCGATTCTGAGAGGGTTTCAAAATATACTTTGGTACTTTTTTGATCTTCTGAAATAAAGGTCAGAAAAACTGGACTTTTAGAATCTCACAAATTGATATGTAGCCTCCCTAAAAATTCTGCAAAGATTATTTTTAAAAAGGTTCAATGCTTAGAGGGTACAAATTTGTAATTTGGTACTTTTTTAAACTTCCAAAATAATGGTCCTAAAAAAACTAAATTTTTAAAATGTAAAAAACTCCATTAAAACAATATATTTTGAAAAAAGACTTTTATGAATTTAAGATTCTTAGAAAGCCAAATGGGGTAAAAAATTGTGCACACTTTTTTTTGTACTTTTTTATTTCTTAAAATAATTTTAAAAAATCCAGAAAAGAAAGTTTAAAAGTGTACTTTAGTATTTATAAAATGTCATGAAAAAAATATGCCAAAAAAATTACTATTTGTAAACTCCTATTCGAGTTAAGCAAGAAGGGGTAATGCACCCTGGTACTTTTTCATTCTTCTGAAATAATCAATAGTCATAGAAACTTCAAATAGGGAATCCTCCACCCGAAAATACACATTCTAAAAAAAGTAACTGTTGGAAAAAAGGGTAACAATGGTGCTTTGATAATTTTTTTTGCTACTTAAAACATAAAGTACTTTTTGAAAAAAGTACTTTTTAGAAAAAAGAGGGATTAAAAATGTACTATGGTACTTTTTTTAATCTCCTGAAATAATGGTCATAAAAACTGGGATTTTAGAATATCCCGTTTTCTTAGGAAGGGCATGGAGGGGGGTGGCCGGTAGGGGTTTTTGGGGGACACCATGTTAGTGGGCCTTCATCAAGGCTAATGGACGTTGAAAACTGGTGTTTAATAAAAAATTTTCCCAAAAATCAAATTTCAAATATACTTTTAGTCGGCAGTCTAAACACAGTATTAAAAAGTACACAAAAGAAATATTTTCGCATAACTGACAACAACAAAAAAATATCTTAAAATTTAAATAATCAACTACTTGATTTTTACACTCATTTTAACAATTTCTTTTTCGTTTTTTTTTTTTTTTAATAAAAATGAAAAATTTTCGTTAACAAAAAAATTATTGTAACAAAGTATTTTTTTTTTCAGCTCGGACTCTGTTGATGTCCTTTATTTCTCCTTTTTTCTTCTTTAAGAGATACAAAGTAGAATCCCTTTATAAAATTTAGAAAAAACAAAATTAAAAATATATAATGAAAAAAATAGTACGAACGTAAGTACTTAAGTTGTTATTATTAAAAGCTTAAGTGGCGAATCAAGTTAATTGAATTTATTTTGTGCACCCTTTTAACATTTTTATTTTTTTTTTTTAATTTTTTCACCGCTACTTTTTCATACAGTTTCTTCTTGAATTTTGCTTAATGTTGCTTTTAGTTTTTTTTTTTTTTTTGCGTAAATTATTTATTTTTGTTTTATTTACCCTTTTCTAATGCTTTATGCTTTACAAACAAAAAATTAAAGTGTGAGTTTGTTCACAAGTTTTACCCTAGTTTTTTAAACAGAGTTGATTTTAGTTGATTTTATAATTATAGCTTTTGTTGAACCTTCTACAGTTGCACAAAAGGGATTAACAAAAGGATGTACGCACTATTTTTAATACCTCCCACTTACAATAAGTGATAGATGATATTCTCTTGTATGGCAAAAAGCTTTTTTTCCGATTTGGAACGTGCGGAGAATTTTTTTCCCCCATGGCTTAAAACTTATGTGGGTTAAATTTGAAGCCAATCGAATAAAACTAGCTCGTAGTAATCAAAGTTTTGGATTTTTGAAAAATTTTTATCATCTAAACAATTCAATAGAGTTTAAAAAAAAAAAAAATTATTCGCGTAAATTTTTTTAGCGAATTTTTTTCGCAAAACTTTTTTTATTTTCCTATTAATTTATGAGAGTAGAATACGATAAATAACAGACACAAAATTTTTCGGAGAAAAATTTTTTTTTTTCGCGTATTTTTTTTTGCGCGGAATAATTTTGGATTTTTTAAAAAATTTTATCATCTCATCTATGGATTTTGGAAAAAATTTTATCATCTAAACACTATTGATTATACAAAAAAAAAATATTCGCGTTAATTTTTTTTAGCGATTTTTTTTCGCGAAACTTTTTTTATTTTTCTATTAATTTATAAAAATGAGTAGAATACGATAAATGACAGACACAAAATTTTTCTAAAAATTTTTTTTCGCGGATTTTTTTTGCGCGGAATAATTTTGGATTTTTGAAAAAATTTCATCATCTAATCTCTATTGAATATACAAAAAAAAATTATTCGCGTTAATTTTTTTAGCGATTTTTTTTTTTCGCAATACTTTTTTATTTTCCTATTAATTTATAAAAATGAGTAGAAGACGATAAATAACAGACACAAAATTTTTCTAAAAAAAATTTTTTTCGCGATTTTTTTTTCGCGGGTTTTTTTTCGCGGAAATTTTTTTTTTTTTTTGAGAAAAAAAACAATGCGTTTTCTAAATTTATATTTAAAAACTATCCCAAAAGCATAAAAATTTAATTTGTGTTGTGCCAAGGCTTTACAATTTTAAATCGCAAATATCGCGAATACGAGCGATAACTTCGAAAAACGGCTAGCACCATTGAATTCAGCTTGTTAATTTTTGCGTCTAGCACAGTGTTATGATACGCTGAGCACGAACATAAAAAACATTAAGTCAATCAAACGGTTTTCGAGACATCGCTATTTAAAATTTGCAAAAAATTGCGTTCATGAAATAAAAAAATCTAAATTTCATTCCCTTGAACCTTTTACTAAGCTAGAGACAGTCTACACTCAAAAAAATACGTTAGTAGATTTACTAATTTTTTTTTGCTAACGCTAGTTAGCTAACTTTTAGCAAATTTTTAGTTGAGATTAGCATCTTAGCAAAAAATTCTTGTAAACTTCATTTAGCACATTAGCAATTTTAAACAATGACCTAATTTCTTTTGCTAAATTTGAAATTGAGTTGACAACATTATTACAAGATTTTTTGCTAATATTAGCAAAAATAAATGGTAATTTTTTTTTTTATTTTCAGAAAACTTAAAATGGCGCTATCTCGGATACTATGCCAGATAGAGCAAAATGGAGGCCATTTTTGGTTCTCGGGCTCTGCATAGTATCGCCGGTCCTTTTCACATGTGTGGACCCTAATGGGTCCTAACTTTGGATCCAAAAAAGTTAGCATTCCCGAAAATTTTAAATTGCTCATATCTGGGTAAGTATTGCCGACACAACAAAAAGTCCAAAACATTTTTGTAGCTCTCAATACGTAGAACAAGACCGCAAAATAATCAAAAGCTCTCCGAATAATATTTTTGAAGTTATCGAGTTTTGTAATTCTCAAAACCCCGGTGGTCCCCTAAAATCACGTATCTCAAAAACTAAGCAAGGTAGAGCGAAACGGACACTAATTTTGGATCAAAAACTATGACGATTTTTAAGGAACCCAAGTAGGTCTAGGCCCATCGGGGTCTGGACCTATCGGGTCCGAACCCAATAAGGTCCTCAAATGTGTGTAACTAAGTTGAAATAAAAAAATTTCAGTTAACTAATTTTTAGCAAAACGTTTTTGCTAACTTTACCAAAAAAATTGTGGGTTCAAAATCAGCAAATTTTCTTGTAGGTTTACAAGCTTTTTTTGCTAACATTACAGTTTTTTTTTTTGAGTGTACACTGTACAGAGTATAAAAATGGACCTAAATGACCCATTAAAATGGGAGATACAGGTTTAGCTTACGCTAGAAAAAAGTTCCCCCTAAAATTCTTTTGACGATATCCAAACACTATTTCAAGCTCAAAAGAACATTAATATTATTTTTTTCGAATTTTTTCTAACGTCTTTGAAAAAAAAACTTTCAGTGGGCTATAAAAAAATTTTGAGACGTTACAGTGCTAAACCCTTTGGGATTTTTATTACTACACATAAGTACTTTCAAATGATCTTGGTTTGGTTGAGGCCCTAAATGGGCTGTTGCACTGTGTAATTGATCAGTGATCGATTCTAAGACATTCTAGCGATGTCCGTCTGTCCGTCTGTGGAAATGGTGATCACGGCCAAAGTATTCAACATATATGACTGAGACTTAACAAATTTATTGTTGTCCTAAGTAGTTTAGCATTGCATTTCAGCGAAATCGGTTCAGCGTTTCAAAAGTTATGAACTTAAATGTAAGAACACCTCGAAAATTTTGGTATATTCTACATAACCTAAAAATACAAAATGCTTTAAATTGACTGCTGGATGGCATATGTGAACAGAATTGGACACAAAATGGAATTTTTACAAGTACAAAATTTCACCAAATTTTTTTTTTCCGCGGAATTATTTTTCAAAAAAAATTTTTTTTCCAAATAATCTTTTATTACATTGTGGAGGGTATCAATACATTCGGCAAAGCCGAATTTAACTTTTCTACTTGTTTTTTAAAAGCTTTGTCCTACATTTTGCATCCGCCATTTTGATTTCCAAAAATCTGAGCTCGTATTCCTTATTAACATTGTGCAATCATTTCCAAGTGATATTTTGAAACATTAATCAATATTTTTTTTTTACTTCGAACCACGGGGGTGTCTTGGTAAATATCTTGTCCGCCATATTGGATCCGCTTTTTTGAATTTTGAGTATTTGATTCTAAAATCAGATTTTGCATCCGAAAAACCATAAAAATCAAAGGTTTTGTCCAAAAGAGACAACATAAAAAAACTTTACATTTACATCGCTATATTGGGTCCGCCATTTTGAATTTAAAAAATCTTGGCTCATATTCGTAATTACCGACCTTAAATAAATCGAAAATGGTTAATTTGAGTACAATTATCTAAGACTTACAAAAGCACATCCGCCATATTGGATCGGCCATTTTGAATTTAAAATCTTTAATTCCAAAATCAGTTTTATCATCCGAAAAACCATTAAAATCGAAGTTTTTGGCCAAAACAGACAACATAGAAAAAATCTTAAATTTGAATTTGTCGCCATATTGCAGGGTTGGCAACCGATACCCACCTAGAATAACGGTATTTGGCTATTGTACCGCAATCAATAAAGATATGGACATTTTCAAAAGCGATTATAAAAGCTGATGAAATTTCTAGTACTTTAAATGTGTCACTTCGTGTTTCTACCGGTTCGTTTTCGAAATATGGGTCAACACCTTTATAATACCGTTTAAAACGGTATTATAACGGTATTGGCCTATATAACTAAAACGTACCGGTAGAAACACGAAGTGACACATTTAAAATACTAGAAATTTCATCAGTTTTTAGAATCGCTTTTGAAAATGCCCATATCTTAATTGGCTGCTGTACAATAGCCAAATACCGTTATTCTAGGTGGGTATCGGTTGCCATATTGGATCCGCCATTTTGAATTTTAAAAGTCTGAAGTCATACTCGTTATTTAAGATCCCAAATACATTAAATACAATAAGCAAAGAATTAAAAAATCATGACCGCCATTTTGATTTTTTTCCAGAATCGTGATCAGCGATCCTTTATCACTCATATGTAATACTTTTTTGACATGTAGATTCAACGGTCTATTTATGGTCAAAATTCGGGGATGCCGACTAGGGTTGCCAGACGGCCTGGAATGGCCTGGATTTTCCGGTTATTTGAGGTCTGGTCCAGTTTCCAGTTAAAACTTAATTTTTCCAGTTGAAAAAGGATTTTCATAATTTTAGCAATTATTATTTTTTATTAAATATTTTTTACATTTTTTTGGGACTACTTTTTGAATAAAATATTTATCATAATTATAACATAAATGCCTCTTTTGGATACGGAGATTGTGTATTTTCGCTAATTTTTTTACAACTCTTTCGAGCATCTCGGCCAGTCTAGAGTTGATTTCACTCGTCGATGATTTAAGTATTCTTGGCGTAAATTTTGCTTTTAAAATAACTCCACAAAAATATGTTTGGGTGGGTCAAATATGGAAATGATGGCCAATTGTTGTTGGCCTTTTTAAACTTCTCACGTCCGAGAAATTTTAACTGTCCTTCTTGATTTCCAGATTTGACCACTTTAAACTTATTTTTGTGGGGTTATTTAAAAAGAACAAATGAGAGTGTTAAATTCGGCTGTGCCGAATCTTTTATACCCTCCAAAATGTAAAAAAAATTGTAAGGGGCGTTTGTTTTATCTTTGGGGGGGGGGGGTGATGGGGGTCAGTGGGAGACGTTGAGAGCACCTTCCCATCCCGATAAATATAACAAATGTTTCATTTATTTAACAAAAATACAAAGAAGCATGTAAAAAAGTGTATTTTTTCAGAGGTTGGTTCAGTTCTTCAAGGGGGAACTTTTTTCCCCCTGAGCCGATTTTGCCCATTTACGAACTTAACCTGCCTAGGACCATAAGACATATTCATGCCAAATTGCAGGAGACTAGCTCTTTTATTTTGGACTGTATCGTGCCATCTACAGACAGACGGCCGGACGGACGGAAGGACATTCACAGAATGACTTATCGGTCCCCGACCTATATTTCAATGCGTTACAAACGGAATGACAAAGTGATTATACCCCCATACTGTGGTTGGAGGGTATAAAAATTTACTCTAACCATCCTCAGGCCAATGACGAGCTAAACATCAGCATTTTGAGATGCTCGAAAAAAGTAATAGAAAGTAATAGAAATAGAAATAGAGAAAATCGGTTAATTTTTTTAATAAATATGAGTCCAGTTACTTTTTAAAAATCCAGCTGAAAATTTCTCATTGTCCAGTTATTTAACTTCTAGTATCTGCCGACCCACAGTGTGATGACCCAAAATTTGTTGCACAGTGGTATCAGAACTATACTTTTAAAACTTTAAGTTTTTATACCCTCCACTTATTGTTAGTAATAGAGCGTGTATATAAGTTTGTCATTCCGTTTGTAATTCATCGAAATATCGGTCTGAGACCCCAAAAAGTATATATATTACTGATTAGTGATGGATTCTAAGACATTCTAGCGATGCCCGTCTGTCTGTCCGTCTGTGGAAATGGTGATCACGGCCAAAGTATTAAACATATATGACTGAGACTTAGAACATTTACTTGTTGTTGTCCTAAATTGTTTGGTAATTGCATTTGAGCAAAATCGGTTCAGCGGTTAACCTAAAAAATACCAAATGCTTTAAATTGGCTGCTAGTGGGCAAATATGAACAGAATTGGACACAGAGAGGTATTTTTACAAGTACAAACCAATTTTTTACAAAAAAAAAATCGCGGAATTTTTTTTTCACCAAAAAATTTTTTCCGCGATTTTTTTTTTTCAAAAGATTTTTTTTTTTCGCTAAAAAATCTTTTTTTATATTGCGGAGGGTATCTATACATTCGGCAAGGCCGAACTTAACTTTTTTACTTGTTTATTAAAAATTTTCTTTAAATTTTTTTTTATTATAAATTTTCTTTAAATTTTTACTCAAAAATATTTTAAAAACACAACCTTAATTTTTTTGAAAAAAAAATGTTAAATCCCTTTATTAGCTCAACGACAAATCATACAAATCCTGTTGGCTTGTAAAAATATTACTTTTCAATGATAAAACACACAAACTCTATGGAAAACTTTCTCTTAGACAAAAAAAGATATGTCATAAAACAGTGGCGGGTACAGCTTTTGGGTCTGGGGGGGGGGGGGAAAATTTTTTTTTACTTCGAAAAAAAATCATAAATTCTCCTTTGTTGACGAGCAAAAACAGGGATACGTTTTTTTTACAAAAAAAAAGTGATGGGAAAGCTATAAAATCATCAAATTTATTAGTTCTTGCCGAATAAGGTTTGTCTTTCATGATCATATTTCGTTTAGATCCATTTTTTTTAATTTTTTTAAAAGAAAATTTTATATTTTTCGTATACATAAGAAGAGAATTTTTTGATAGAAGAAATACTCGCTACATAGAAAACATCAGATGTTGAGAAATTTTTCGTGAAAAATTTATTTTTTATGGGGAAAATATCTCAGAATATAAGACTAAATGTCTCAGAATCTGAGACTATTTTCGTATAGAAAAATTTTCGGATTTTTAAAAGAAATTTAAAAGAAAATTGTATATTTTTCGTATACATAAGAAGAGTCTAAATCTGAGAATTTAATAGAAGAAATTTTTCCTACATAGAAAATATCAGATTTTCAGAAATTTTTCGTGAAATTGTTTTTTTATAGGGTACATGTCTCAGAATATAAGACTTCTTTTTAACGAAAAATGTCTCAGAATCTAAAACTTTTTTCGTATAGAAAAATTTTTAGATTCTAAGAATTTTCTTCCACAGAAAAAGTCTCAGATTCTGAGACATTTTACTATAGAAAAAGTCTCATATTATAAAGCATTACTGAGACATTTTTCTATAGAGAGGTCTCTAATTATTAGATTTGTTTCGTACTGAAAAAATTTTAGATTCTGAGACCTTTTTTCTATAGAAAAAGTCTTAGATTCTTTGACCTTTTTCCAATAGAAAAAGTCTCAGATTCTAAAACCTTTTTCCTAAAGAAAAAGTTTCAAATTCTGATATCTATTTCCTAAAGAATAAGGCTCAGATTCTCACACATTTTTCCTAAAGAAAAAGTCTCAGATTCTGAGAGCTTTTTCTTATATAGAAAGTTTAAAATTCTGGCACTTTTTCTCTAAAGAAGAAGTGACAGATTCTGAGACCTTTTTCTGATTCTGAAATCTAAGACACTTTCCTATAAAAAGTCATAGATTCGGAAATGTTCTTCCTATACAAAACGTCTCAGACTTTAAGACCTTTTTCCTATCGAAAGGTCACAGATTCTGAGACCTGTTTCCTATAGAAAAAGTCTAAGATTCTGAGACATTTTTCTAAGATTATAAGACCTTATTCCTATAAAAAAGTCTTAGATTCTAAAACCTTTTTCCCGTTGAAAAAGTCTCAGATTCTGCGACCTTCTACCAATTCAATTAGTTTCAACTTCTGAGACTATTTTTCAACAATAAAAAGTCTCAGACTTTGAGACCTTTTTCTTCTTAAAAAAGAATCAGATTCTGACACATTTTTCCTTAAAAAAAATCTCAAATTCAGAAATTCTGAGACTTTTTTCCATAGAAAAATTCTTCTGCGACCTTTTTCCTATAAATAAGTTTTGAGACCTTTTTCACTTAAAAAGATCTCAAATTCTGAAATTCTGAGACTTTTTTCCCATAGAAAAATTCTTCTGCGATCTTTTTCCTATAAATAAGTTTTGAGACCTTTTTCACTTAAAAAAGGTCTCAGATTCTGAAAATTTGTTATTTAGAAAGAGTTTATTCTTTAGAAAAAAAATTTTAAATAGTTTTACAAATCTTCGACTATCAACATTTTTAAGATTTTATGATATTTTTTTTATTGTTATGTAGAACACTTTTTATATAAACCAAATTAAGGTCCTGCAACATTTTTCTAAACAAAAAAAGCATTTTCTAAGTAATTTGTTTATGCAAAAATTCGTAATAAGATTGACAGATATTTTTCACAGAAAATTTTCAGATTGATTCACTTTTTCCTTAAAAAATTTTCCATTTTAAAATTTTCAGATTTTTTTCTATGAAAAATTTTTGGACTTCAAAATTTTTTTAGAAAATTTCCTACTTTCTTTTTTTCTTCTTTTTCTTTCCTTTTCTCTCTTTTTTCTTTTTTTTTTTCTTCTTTTTTTCCTTTTTTTTTTCTTTTCGAAATTTGGTCTGGGGGGGGAAATTTCCCCTTTTCCCCCCCCCCTTGTACCCGCGCATGCATAAAAACATATAAAAATCCCTTGGTAAAACCTAAACCAAATATTCAAAAAATTGCGATTAAAAAAAACGCACTCAAAAAAATTTTTGGTACCAAAACTGCATACAAATAATTCATAACTTTTTGTCACACAAAAAATAAAATTGGTCAGTATACTAAACCTTAAGCTAAAATAACTACATTTTATATTTTCAATTTATACTTTATGCGCATATAACAGGGTTTTGGCTGCTAAAAAAAACACACACACAAAACCTAAAAAAAACGCTTTTAAAAAATAACGTTATTAAAACCTACGAAAAGAGCGATAACAAAATTTTTTTAATTAAAATTAATCCTATTGAAAAAAAATATGTAGTTTTTTTTACACTTTTCATAAAGCATAGACTCAGTTTTGGTGGAGTTTATTTAAAAAATGAAATAAAAAGAATGCAATAGAAAATATGGATAGTGTCATAGTTTTTTATTAAAGTATAAAAAACTATCATTTAAACTAATTTTAACTGTTGGCGAGCAAAGTATTTAATTTTCGCATGTACTTTATTATTATGCTGAAAAGGATAATATTTCTCACACTGACACATATAATGTGTTGCAAATCTTTTTTAAAGGTCGTTAATTTTGGTAAAAACAATAAAATTTTAATAATTGAAAAAAAATACTGGTTTTTATACCCACCAACCAAATTATATGACTATACTTGTATACTATGTCATTTAATGTGTATCGCATCGAAATATCGGTCTAAGACCCAATAAAGTAGATACATTATAGGTCAATGATCGATTCTAAGACATTCTAGCAATGTCCGTCTCGCCTACCAAACCCCATCCACCGCAACAAAAAAAAAAAAACACCCCTGGCAAAAAATTCTTGCTTATTCTGTTTTCTAAATTTCCCGAGCAAAAAAGTTTTTATACAACGAGGTAAAATTTTCAAAAAAGTTTGATAAAATTATATAAAATTATATATAATTTGATAAAATTTGATAAAATTTATAATTTGATATAATTTTATATAATTATATCCACCAAATCCTGGATGTAATTATATATAATTTTATCATATTATATATAATTTTATCTAACTTTTTGGAAAATTTTTCCTCTATATAGAATTTTATATAATTATATCAAAAACTTTTTTACTCGGGTTTCCAATATTTTTTCTTTATTTTTTTTTCAAACTTTTCACAATTTTTCTCATTTTTCCGAACTTTTCTCATTTTTCAAAACTTTTTTCATTTTTTGTAACTTTTCTCATTTTTCAGAACTTTTCTCATTTTTCTAAACTTTTCCCAATTTTCAAAAAAAAATCCGAGTTTTTAACACAATTTTTAATTTTTTCTAAACTTTTTTAAACTTTTCACAATTTTTCTGAACTTTCTCAAAAAAATAATAAAAAAACTAAATCTTTCTAATTCTATTTTACCAGAGTTTGGTAAATACCGATTCAAATTAAAATCTAATACCGGTTAAACACCAATACTGGTTAAAAATCAACACCCTTTATTCGGGCGATAGCAGTTTCATTAGAATGTACGTTTAATTTAATAAATTAAAGGTTTGAAACAAAATTGTTTTTGTTACATACAAAAACCCAGTATTTCTTGTTTTATTGCAATGAAATTGTCCAAAGTTAAAAACTCCCAGCAAAACTTTGGTAATGGGTAGTGATTATATAACACATTACCAGGTAATGTATATACCTTATTTGTAGCATTATTTTAGGATGTCTTACCAAACATTTGTTCCCCAACGTATTATTTTAAAGTGAAAAATAATGCATTACTAATAATTTGCTACGTAATGCATGATTATTGGAAAAATGTATTTCATATTTATTATTTCTAAACATTATATCATGGATGATTTATATTTGGTTACATTATGTATTATTTGAAAGTTTGAAATAATGCATTATTTATAATTAAATGCATAATGCATTACAATAACATAAAAAATAATTATTTTATAAAAAATGCATAAGTTTAAACTAGAGATGGGCTCACGACAAGAAATTTCTAACGACACACACTCACTAGCATATTATATCTACTTACACTCACTTACAATCACATGAGTAAATTTAATACAAAATTACTTTTTCACTACTCGTAACACCTTATATATTACGTTCTGGTATGCTATATTATATACCTTACTCGTAACCTATAAAATATCATATATTTTACACCTTACTGGTATTCTTCGTTATAAATTTATGACTTATTTTATACCTTACTGGTATTCTATGTGATAATGTGGATGCATTACTTTGAGTCTCATCGCCTGTTAAAATCATCAATGCTGCAATGTATAAAATAAGAGATCATATACCTTATTTTATACCTTATTTGGTAATCTAAGTTTTGCTGGGATGTTTAATACAATTTTTCAGTTGCATTGAATTAAGACCTATTTTTGCCGAAATCTTTCAAAATTGTGAATTATATTGCACTTAAACAAAAAATACTGGGTTTTTTATGATATTTCATAAGTTCTATCACTTTAGTTTAAGACCTGTTAAATTGCTTTTTATTATTTATTTGAACATTACTGCACAGAAAGAATTTCAAACGAATTTCAATCAACAAAAACGCGGATTCAATTAATTTTTTAATTGAAACTCCTCCGATGAAGATAATTGTTATATATCATCAAATTGTAAGTGATTTTGTTTTCAATCAATCACCTTTTCGATTTTGATAAAAAATTTGATGAATTTTATATTTAAAGTCAATTAAAATAATGATTGATTTAACAACTGAATTTTAAGCTTATGACAAAATTATGAAGAAATTCATATTTTTCGCGTTCCAATATGTTGCCGACAGTAAAAAAAATGTATTCAAATAAATTGAAGCGAAAAATATCTGGTATGTTGAACATTTGTAATTTGATAGTTAAAGAAAATAACAAAAATGTTGATCAAAACAATAATTGACTCATTTAAATTTTGCTGATCAATAGATTTAATTGAAATTTTTTAGCCAATAATTTTTTGTGTGTGTAATTAACAAAGAAATACTGGATTTTTGTAATATAAAAAATAAAAATTTCTTATGTGTCTTAATAAGAATTTGCAAGCATTTTGAAATATCATAAAAATCCAGTATTTTTTGCTTTAAAACAGCAAAACTAACAAATGTTTTACGATTTCAGTCTAAAATGGAAGATATTTTATATATAATTAAAAAAATCATAAACAGTTTTTCAACTTTTCGACATTTTTATCACATTAAAATAAGAAATACTGGGTTTTTTACATACTAAGATTTGTAATACATTTTGTTTAAAAATTTAGTTTCTTAATTTAAAGTTCAATTTTAATAAATACTGGGCTTTTAAGACATTTTGAAATTACCTCAAACTTTCTAAATTACAAACTATTTAAAAACAAGTGAGAGTGTTTAATTCGGCTGTGCCGAATCTTTTATACCCTCCAAAATGTAAAAAAAAACATAAAAAAAAAATGTTCAGGGGTTTGTTGGGAGACCTTGAGGGACACCTTCCCCTTGCGATAGATGTTATCAAATGGATATATTATAATTCATGCAATTATTTAATCCAATAAATAAATTAAAATACATTTTTTACATCCACGCCCACAAAAGGGGCGGGTCACACTTAATTTTTATTTTTTTTATCCGCTGGGTCCACATGCAGTGTTTGAGCTTCCTTGTCATAAAAATGTTGTATTTGCTTAAAAAAAGTACAAAAAACCCTGCAAAAAATTTGGTTTTTCTTAGGTTGCTTTAGTTCTCCAAGTGGGAACTTTTCTCCCCTTGGTCCGATTTCGCCCATTTCCGAACTTAACCTGCCTAGGAATATAAGACATATTTTTGCCAAACTTCGAAAGCCTAGCTCCTTTATTTTGGACTGTATCGTGTCCTCTCCAGACGGACAGACTGACGGAAGGACAGACGGATGGACGGACGGACATCGCTAGAATGTCTTAGAATCGATCACTGATCAATAATATATATACTTACACACGGAATAACAAAGTGAGTATACCCCCAATATTTTTTTTTTATAAAAAATAATACTGTATTTCTTTATTAATTATAAAAAAAGACAAATGTAAGCTTATTTTATTTAAACAGATCTTAAATTAAAGTAATTGAAGCTTTAAAACAAACTAAAATGCGGTTTTTGAAATATTATAAAAACCCAGTATTTTATGTTTTATTGCATTAAAACTGGCCATTGTTTTACAATTTCGATAGTAAAAGGTCTTAAATCTAAGAAACTTTATCTATTGTTACAAAACTCATTAAAAATTTCTAGCTTTAGACACTGTTTTTTATAAAATCAAGAAATGCTGGGTTTTTTATTTTTTTAAGAATTTCATAAGATTTTTTGAAACATTTAATTGCTTAAATTTGAGTTCAATTTTAATACAATCCACTAGTAAATTTTATTTTTATTACAATTAAAAAATAAATACTGGGTTTTTGGTACATTTTAAAAATACATCAAACATACTAAATTACAAAAGATTTTCAAGAAATTGGCTAAAAAACACAGAAATTTCTTTAACTGCTTTAATAGAAGGTCTTATTTATCAATATCGGATCAAAACAAGAAATACAGGGTTTTTCCAATAATCCAAAAATTACTGATAGTGTCCAGGAAAATGTTTTTAATTATATTATCATATTTAAAAAAAATGACCAAGAACTGACAATATTATTGTAATAATACAAGAAATACTGGGTTTTTGTAATATTTTAAAAACTGTATTAATTTAGTAGTAATATTTATATAAAAATTGCTTAAATTCCTGTAATATAAAGCAGAAACATTTTTTTTTTTTATATTAAAAAAACCAGTATTTCTTTGTAAAGCACAGTAAGGACAAATGTAATTTTATTTAATTTAAATTAAAAAAGTTCTTAAAATAATTTAATGGATCTTAAATTAAAGCAATACAACTTTTAAAGTATTAAAAAAACCCAGTATTTCTGGTTTTTTAACAAAATAGTAAACAGTTTTGAAAGATTTCAGCAAAAAAAAGGTCTTAATTCAAATCAACTGAAAATTTCCCAAAAATGTTTAAACTTTTGTCAATTTCATTGCAATAAAATAAAAAATACTGTTGTTTATGTATCAAAAATTGTATAAGATGTTCGTTACAACTTAAATAAAATTTTAAGCTAAAGTAAATTTAAATTTAAAAAGTCATTAAAAAGAAATACTGGGAATTGAAAAATTAAAAAAGAACTGTATAAATTTTATATAAATCCAAAAAAAAACGTTAAGTACTTTACTAAAAGACACAGCTCAATCATATCAGTTCAAAATCAACAATTTTACTAATCCAAGAAATACTGGGTTTTTGCAATATTTTAAAAATTTCAATATAATTTTTGTGTATTTTAATATAAATATAAAAATAAAATAAAAATATAGGGTTTTTGTAATATGTAAATAACTACATAATTTGTTTGATAACACAAACATTTATTTAATTTGTCTAATATAAGATCTTATTTATCAATATCGGCTCACAATCAACAGTTGGATACTTACAAAACAAGAAATACAGGTTTTTTGCAGTATAACAAAAATTACTTAAAGTGACCAGGGCAAGGTTGTTACTAATGTCAACATAATTTATTTATATATTTAAAAAAACGGGGACAAAAACTGACAATCTTATTGTAATAATACAAGAAATACTGGGTTTTTGCAATATTTTAATAACGGCATTAATTTAATATTAACACAAAAATTTCTTAAGTTTTTTTAAAACAAAACAGAATAATTTTTATAATTTTTTTTTATGTTACACAAACCCAGTATTTCTTTGTTTTTTACAATAATGACAAATGTAATGTCATTTTATTTAAAAAGATAGTCAATTACGGTAATTTAATGGATCTTTAATAAAAGTAACGAAATGCAGTTTTTGTAATATCATAAAAAGCCAAGTATTCTTGGTTTTATAACAATATAATTGACAAATTTGAAAGATTTTGGCAAAAATAGATCATAATTCTAAGCAACTGGAAAATTTATCAAAAATGTTTCCCATTTTTAAAGTTTCATTGCAATATAACAAGAAATACTGGGTTTTTCTGATGTAACTAAAATTTTAAAAAGTCTTAAATCAAAGAAACTTTTTATTTTCTGACAAAATATATAAACAATTTTCTATATTTTGACAATTTAATTACAATAAAACAAGATATACTGTTTTTTTATATTTTAAGAATTGTATTAGATATTAAACATTTAATTACTTAATTTAAAGTTACATTTTAATAAAATCAACTTACAATTAATATTTTAATGACAATTAAACAAAAAATACTGGGTTTTTCAGACATTTAAAAAATACATCAAACATACCTAATTATAAAATTTTTAAGGAATTGGCTTAAAATTTATAATTTAATATTAAAACACAGAAGAAGCATTTTTTTATATATTAAAAAAAACAGTATTTCTTTGTAAATTACAGTTAAGACAAATGTAAATTCAGTCTAGTTAAATTAATATAAAATTAAAGTACATAGCTTAATAGATTTGTGAATTAAGCAATGCAACTTTTGAAAACCCAGTATTTATGTGATTTTTTCAACATTTTTTGACAATTTTGAAAGATTTCGCAAAAATGAATTTTTATTTAAAGCAACTGAAAAATTTTTCAACTTTTCACAATTTCATTTCAATAAAATAAGAAATACTGGGTTTTTTTGATGTTTCAAAAATTTTATAAGAATTTCTTTCGAACTTTAATTTAATTCAAAGCTTAAATAAAATTAAATCAAGACCTATTTAAAAGATATTTTTTTTAAACAATTTAATTGAAATACTGGGTTTTTGTGATATTTAAAAACCTATATGATATAACCCTTAAAGTTACATTTCTTTTAAAGCAAAACATCCTGCCTTTTTATGTAATTTTATGTAAATGAATATTTTTCTGATAACTTGTTTGTTTATTTTTCTTAAAGTAAATTTTGCCAAATGTGTATGCATTTTACTATACAGATGATACTAGGTGTATTCGTACCTAGGTCCTTACGTACATCAACAAACTTGTTGTATGTTAAGTAGTTACATACTTCATATCAATCACAACACTACTAGACATAACAAACAAAACAAACAAGCAATTTTTTTTTTGGGCCAAAGAAAACAATGCAGGAAACATATTGGATACGTTTAAGTTGTTAGGACCACAATAACCACAACATTTTCGTATTTTTCTTGGTTTTTTTTGAAGTATCTACAAAGAATACTGGGAAAATCAAAATAACCAAAAATACAAGTGATAATGTTGTTGGTTGCAAAATAAACAAGAAAGATGCTGATGGTAATGAGAAAGAACTATGATGATGATGATAAAGTTATGTTAACATAAAATTGATGATGTTGAAGAAACATTAACTTCCAAAAAAAAAAAAAAAAAATTTTTTGAGAATAAATGTAAACAAATTGTTGATACATTTTAAGTAATTGTTAACAACTTAATCATGTAATTGTTTAAAGCATATTTTCTTTTAAATAACAGTTTTTTTATGTTTTATGAATTTGTACAAACATTAGATTTGTTTTATTCTCAATTGGATTATGTTTAAAAATACTGTTTTTAATGGTAATTGTAGGAGAAGAACAATTTATAATATATTTAATTTGGATAAGGTTTCAAATTTTGTCAATTTAATTTTTTCAGTACATTAATGAAATTGGTCAACAACTGTTTTAGTAAAACAAGAAATACTGGGTTTTTGATATATTTAAAAAAATATATATGTTGTATATTTCAACAGACATTTCCTAATTAAGTCAAATATAAGATCTGTTTAATCATATCGACTCAGAATTGACCATTTTATTGTAACAAATCAAGAAATACTGGCTTCTTGCGATATTAAAAGAAAATTTTATAAGCACACCAGCAAAAGGTTGTAAGTTATTTCAACATTTTTTATTTAAACATTTATGAAATCGGCGAAAAACTGAAAGTTTTCATATAACAAAACAGGAAATACTGGGTTTATGTAATATTTCATAAACCTCAAAATCTTTATTTTAAAACAAAAATTTCTTTTATCACTTTAATATAATATCAAGTTTAATCCTATCGGCTCATAATCGACAATTTTATGGTAACAAAACAAGAAATACTGGGTTTTTGCGATATTTAAAAATTTTTATTAAATGACTAGGAAATTTTAAATTTATATCAACATAATTTTAATTAAACCGCCCAACAACTGTTAATTTATTGGTAATACAGGTAGAAATACTGTTTTTTTTTGCAATATTTCAAGAATGGTATAAACTGTTAATCAAAAAAATATTTGTATTATATGTATAATTTCGATCAAATCGCCATACAATTGACAATTTTCTATTAACAAAACAAGAAATACAGGGTTTTTTGATATTTTAAAAATTCCATAAACTGGTCAGAAATGTGTCTATGAAACTAGCCAACAACTGACAATTTTGTTGAAATAAAACAAGAAATACTGTTTTTTTGTAATATTTTAAAAGCTGTATCATTTTTATATTAAGCCCAACATTTATTTATGTACTTTTAGATAAGACCCAGTTTAACCAAATCGGCTAACAATTGACAATTATATTCTAACTTACCAATAAATACTGGGTTTTTGCAATATTTTAAAACTTCCATAAGTTGACTAGAGAAACTGATTTAGAATTATGTCAATATACAATATTTATACATTAATACAACCGGCCAAAAACTTACAATTTTATTGTAACAAAACAAGAAATACTGGTATTTTTTTTTGTGAAATGTATTTTAAAAACTGCATTTATTTCATATTAAATTTTTTTTTATAGTGAAATCATATTAACCCTTAGTCGAAAATTGTATTTTTAAAATGCAAGATATACTGGGTTTTCCGATATTTTAAGAATTTTATAAGCTGGTCAGGAAACGATTTTAAATTTTGTCAACATACAATATTTGAATATTAATGAAATCAGCCAAAAAATGTAATAAAACAAGAAATTGTAGTAAACAAGAAATACTGGGTTTTTGTAATATTTTAAAAATATTTAATCTTTATAAATTTTATATTAACACAAAAAAATCATTAAGTACTTTAATATAAGACTTAGTTTAATCATGTCAATTCATAATCGACAATATTATTCTAGGCAATTCAAAAATACAGGTTTTTTGCAATATTTCAAAAATTCCATAACCTGACAAAGAAACGGGTTTAAGTTATGTCAATATAATTTATGTGTATTTTTAAGCAACTGAACAACAACTGACAACTTTATTGTTATAAAACAAGAAATACTGGTTTTTGTATTAAATCAAAAACTCCATAATTTTTGTAAATTTTTTTAATTTTTCCAATATAAGATCTTATTCATCAATATCGGCTCACAATCGACAATTTTATTTTAACAAAACAAGAAATACAGGGTTTTTGTAATATTCCAAAAATTCCTCAAACTGACCATAAAAAAGTTTTTAATGATGTCAACATAGTTTATAATTATATCTTAAAGAAACTGGACAGGAGCGATTTTATTGTAATAATACAAAAAAATAATGGGTTTTTGTAATATTTCAAAAACTGTGTTAATTTGATTTTAAAAGATTTTTTTTTTTAATTACTGTATTATATGATCTAGTTAAATTATATTGCCTATAATCAACAATTTTATTTTAATAAAGCGAGAAATACCGGGTTATTCCGATACTTTACATATTTAATAAACTGGTGTGGAAGTGATTTTTAATTTTGTCAACACTTGTACATTATTGAAATTGGCCAAAAACTGTAATAAAAAATTTTAATAACCAAGAAATACTGGGTTTTTGGAATATTAAAAAAAATATAAATGAACACAAAAAAATCTTTAAGTAGTTTTATATAAGTGTTACATAGCTCAATCATATCAATTCATAATCGACAATTTTATTCCAGCAAAGTAAAAAATTCAGGTTTTTTGCAATATTTAAATACCTCCATATACTGACCAGGACAAGGTTTTAAAATTTGGCACCATAATTTATGTGAATTTTAAATAAACTGGCCAACAACTGACAATTTTAATATAATAAAACTATAAATACTGGGTTTTTTTTTAATATTTTTAATAAAAAATACATAATTTGTTTTATTAAAATAAACATTTCTTTTAATTGCTCCAATATAAGATCTTATTTATTAATGGGCCACAATCGACAAATTTTATTCCAACAAAACAAGAAATACAGGGTTTTTGCAATATTACAAAAATTCATTAAACTACCAGGAAAAAGATTTTAATTAGGTCAACATCATTTATTTTTATTTTTTAAAGACATTGGCCAAAAACTGACAATTTTAATGTAATACTGTAATGTAGGGTTTTTGCAATGTTCCAAAAATTACATAAACGAACCAGGAAAATGTTTATAATTATTTTTTATATTTTAAAGAAATTTGCCAAAAATTAACAATTTTAATGCAATTACACAAGAAATACTGGTTTTTTGTAATATTTTCAAAACTTGTAATATTAAAACAAAAATTTCTTAAATTCCTTTAAAACAAGACCTTGTGCGATCATATTGGCTAAGAATGGACAACTTTATTATAAGAAACAAGAAATACTGGACAATTTTATTATAAGAAACAAGAAATACTGGGTTTTTGCGATATGCCATAAATGCCATAAACTAGGAAGAAATACTGGATTCTTGTAATATATAAAAAAACTGTATGAGTTGCATAATATAACAAAAATTTCTTTTAATTATTTTGCTCATAACTGCTTACAATTGACAGTTTGATTGTAATAAAGCAAGAAATACTGGGTTTAAGCAATATTTCACAAACTTCCAATACTGTTAAGGAAAAGGTCTTATATCAATATACATGGTTTTGTGTATTAAAGAAACCAGTCAACAACTGACAATTTACTTGTACTAAAACAATAAATACTGGGTTTTTGTAATATTTCAAAAAAATTTACAAATTTTATACGTTATAAAGGAAAATACGGTTAATAGAGTTATTTGAACCAAATTAAAGGGGACCGTTTGTATGGAGGCAAGGCTTAAACATGGACTGATTTTTTCTGATTTTAAAACGTTCAACATTGAGTGAAAAGAAGCGTAAATTTCAATTTCAGACAAATCAATTAAAAATTTGCAATTTATATCGTGCGCAGCAGTTTGCATATACAGACGGACGACACCGCTAAAACGACTCAAAAAGTGATACTTAAATGGGGGTCTAGCTAGGACCGATATTTCGGGTAGTTACAAACATCTGCACAAAGTCATTATACCCTGCACTACAGAGAGTTTGGTGTATGGCATAAAAATTGCAAGGAGAATTGAAGACAATCTTGATGACATGATGAAAAGTGTCATTTCTGTCTTTAGTTACATCAATTTTGATGCCATGTTTCATCATATTCTAGAAAAGTTTCCTAAATAAGATAAAATCTCTCAACAAAATTGATGGCAGCAATTGATAAGACAGTTTCATCGATATGAGTTGCAATGAGAATTGAAGACAATCTTAATGACATGATGTGTCTTCAATTATTACATTAATTTTGATGTTATATTTCATCATATTCAAGAAAAGTTTCCTCAATATATTGAAATTAGTCACAAAAATTGATGACAACTATTGATGAAACAGTTTCTTAAATATGAAGAATTAATTTTCTTTAAGTGTTCAAACCATAACATCCTTTCAATTTGTTTTCATTCCCAATTTCAATTTAGATTTCAATATTTTTCATCCTTAAATGGAAATGAATTTAAAATTTCATAAAATATGTACTCAATTGACAGATTATATTCATATTTCAAGAATAAATAAAAAAAAATTATAAAAATAAAATATTTCAAAAATTCATCATTATCTTACGCATGTTACAAAAATGTTTCATCATAAATCCAGTTATTTATTTAATTTTTTTTAACATAACTGAATGCTTAAAAAGAAAAATTCAAGGAATTTATTAAAAAATAAAAAAAAAAAAACCCTTTTTTTAGCAAGATAACTTGATTATAAAAATTTCTGAGTAAAATTAATAAGAAATGATATTTCTTTTTTCCACCAAATCTTTTTCAAAAGCACTGACAAAGCAGTTAATTTTGTTACATACTTTACAAAAACAAATGTCCTTTTTTACACTTAGAAGGGAACTATGACAACTGTAATACACCGATTTGTATGACGCTTAAAATATGTATAAAAGAGGGGATTTTAAGGTTGGCTAGTCTGGAATTATAGTTCGTAAGTATTCAAAAAAATGGGTAAAAAATTGCGATTTTTTGTTTTTTGGATTTTTGAGATATTTCTCCTTATGGGAAGATAGGGTTTTTTAAACTGAGACACCCTTACCTCAAAATCGTAGGTTTGATATATATTTTGAGTTTCAGGCAAATTGGTGTATAACGATTGGAATAAGTTCCCTGGTTAGTTTTTTTCTCATTTTTTGAAGGATATGATAACATAATTTTTTTTTGTCTTGCGATTGTTAAAAAACGAAACACTTTTAATTTAAAGGATATTTTTTTTTAAACACCCTTTTTTTTGGGTTGCTTATGTTTTAACAAAGGGGTGCTTGCTTAGAAAGTGTATTAAATGTCAGCTTAAAGTAATTGATTTAAATTGAAATAAGAAACTTCTTTAAGAAAATTTGACTCTTCTTTTGACAAAAAAAAAATCCATGAATTTCTTTTTAAATGCCAATAAAATTATGAAAAACTCTTCATCACCCTAATATTTTACAAATTCATACATAAAATTTCTTATGAAGCAACACTTCTTCTTTAGCAGTCTCTTTTTCAGTTTAAGCGATAAAAATTTAGCATTGTCACAAATTTGTGTTGGTCACAGCTGTTGCTTATAGCAAAATATGTAAAGTATTTACTACAAATACTTTATAACACTGTGCAACATGATTTTGTTTCTCAGCAAAAAAAAAAAAACAAAGAGAGAAAATTATAGTCGGTCAAGATCGATGCTTTTGTCAAGATCAGATTTTGGTCCACAGATGCTGATTTTTAAATATGAAAATTATTTTTTTATCCAAATTGGTCTGAAAAGTTGGAAAATGTTAACTGTGTTGACAAAAATCGTGGTTTTAGAATTTTTTAAATATTTTTCCAATGAAGTGCACCAAATTTACGAATTTTTTAGCCGGATTTGGTCAACAAAATTCGGATATGAATTTTGGTCAAAATACATAATTTGTTCCAACTTTGACCGCTGGCTGCCGACTGAAGATGACCTTGCGAAATTTTTTCTCATAAATTTTCCCACAAGTAGCTCTAAGGTGGCCTTCATTTCGCAGGTATTACGACATGAAATTTGAAAAATTAAATTTGAAGGGACGCCATATAGACCATATAATACCCTACACCACTGTTTTTCGGAAAATGGGTTTCAAGTCCAAACATCGATACGATACTCGATCCTCTTGTAGGATATTTAATTAGTGTAAAAACACATACAAACACACAAACGAAATATACCAATACTGAACTGGAAGGACTGTCATAGGGCACCCGCAGATTGTTCTGAAACTTGCATATGGGAAATAGGGGTGGAAAATAAGAGTTACCTGTTTTTTCTTAGCTGCCCAATCTCACATTTAACGGGTCAAAGGGAAGGGGGAAAACGGGATTTTTTTTTTTCGTTTTTTGACGATTTTTCACATTTCTTCAGAACTTTTTATACAGATCGAAAGGTTTTTCGAAAGCCTATCAAATGGCGTATCGGCCATTAAGCTCCTATTTTCGAAAATGTAAAATCTTGTGGGTAGTTTATATGGAGAAGTACATACGTAGGACCGCCAAAATCACATGAAATAATCTCTATTAAAATTAAGCTCACTCGTATTTTTGTGTTTGGCAAAATTCGGATTTTATTCGGATTTTCCCGAAAGACCTTATTTTTCATAAGGTGGCAACACATTTTTAAATTTGAGATTGGGCAGCTAAAAAAAAAACAGGTAACTCTTATTTTTCTCCCCTCATTCCAATATGAAAGTTTCAGGACAATCGGCGGGTGCCCTCCAAAAGACCTTCCTTGTAAGTCCAGAAATGGTCCAATTATAATCAGATTTGATTTTATTACCCCAGTTCACGTTAAAAACTAACAAACTAATTTTTAACATAAAAATACCAATTTTTCATAAATTTTGCGAGATTTATGTGAAAATCGAGAGAGTGGTTTGTATGGGGACTGCTCCGATTTCCTTGAAATTTGAAATGATGATTTCTGAATACAAAATACGTTTACCTGCTACATTTGGAAAGGATACCTATTAAAATAATTGTTAGGATCATTTTACTAATATTTAAAGGGGACGTTTGTATTGGACAAATGATCCATGCAAGTGCCATGCTGAAAAGCAGAGTATTTAACTCGATGATAGTGAAGCGAGTAAAGTCGTTAAAAGGGGCACTTTACAAACGGGAGTGATATTTTTCCTTCTGTGGATTCTTGTATTAAATTAGTTCCTCGAATAACTCAACGGAATGGGCATTAAGGAGGTGGCCAACTCTAATGACGTTGTGATTCTAATCAAAGTTAAGTTTTTACAAACGATAAGCGAATTCATGGAATCAGCGTTTAATATGCACTCGACGTAGGCAAAGGACAACGATCTGGGAGTTAATCCCAACAAAGCCGTACCGATGGGTATTAAGGTGTAGCCTACGCTGATGAAGTTGTGATCCTAAGTATGTTTTTACCAACGATTAGCAAACTCAAGGAATCAACGCTTAAAATACTTTCGAATTGGGCAAAGGACAACGGTCTGCGAGTAAATTCCGGCAAAACAGAACTCGTCTTGTTCAGAAAAAGCACAAAGAGAAACAGGTTTTTCTTTCCAAATTAGATGGAATTTCCCTGAAACTATCGGATGAGGCAAAATACCTGAACATGTAAAAATTTATTAGATCGGGCTGATCTATTTAGATCTAATTATATAAATTGTATCTGATCAGATCTATTATATCCGACATTTGTCCCCATTTTCAAGATCAAAGTAGATCTGATCAGTAATTGTATCTGATCAGATCTCAAAAATGGGGACAAATCTCAGATATAATAGATCTGATCAGATACAATTGATATAATCAGATCTAGACAGATCCAATCATATCTAATCGATTTTTACACGGGCGGGTGTGATCCTGGACTCAAAGCTTTCTTTAAAAAGGAATACAGGGTAAAGGATGAAAAAAGTGGTTATGTGCTTTTTACACCTGCAGGAGAACTTTCGGAAAAAGGTGGGGACTATATCTCACCGCAGATGGACTTTGTCAGAACAAAGTCCAAATACTAGGGAAGACTGGGCGGAAAATTCTGTTATAGCAGAGAATACGATGTCAGTACGGGTTCGGGAGTATACTTTGAATGCCTCGAAATCAAGGCCTAATACAGATTCCGGACAAGTGTAGTGTTTTCCAGACCCAGGTACTTGTAATTGATAAAGACGCGAAGATGATTGTGATAAAGCACCAACTTTATTGTCCCATTACCATTTCCTTGGATAGTCTTGAAGCTCTGAGGGCCTTAGAATCAAACACTGTAAAATTTAAAATCATTAAGAAGCTAATCTGGGGAACGAATTGGCTGATGAATGTGTGAGAAATGGCTCTGAGTAGTTGGGGGATCGGGTGTTAAACCCTGAAATTTCGGTTTTTATAGTGAAGTCGATGAAAGAAATTTATAGGATATCACAGAATAGAATGAAAGATAGATGGATATCACTGACTTCGTGCAAGACATCGCAAACCCTATGGTTACTGCCAAATCCTAAGGGTTTCGTGGGGTCCTTGGAACGAATTGGCTGATGAATGTGCGACAACGACTTAGAGACAGGTGGAGGAACGGATTGAACCTGACATTTCGGTGTTTATAGTGAAATTGATGAACAAAGTTAATAGAATATCAGAGAATAGAATAGAATAGAATAGTACTGACGAACACTATATAATCGGCCGTACGTAAGGGAATCTGTAACAGCGACTTTTGTACACTCAAAAAATTTTGTCATTAACTGTTTGTAGTTTATTTAAAAAGTTTTCCGTTTAGTCGTTTTTAAAAGAAAAAACATTTGTTTGATGTTCAGTTTTTATTAATGACTACATCAGTCCTATGTTTCAAAAATAACACACTAAAAAATAAAGACTTTCATTAACATTTAATTTATAAAGTCATTTATTTTTATTCTGTAAGTAAAAACTACTGATTATTCTTTAAATTTTTAATGATTTGTGTAAGTAATTTTTTTTTAAATTGTTGGTATTTTTTAATGAAATATCATTAGTTTTTACCTACACAAGTCAGTTATTTGTTTGTAGAAAAAAAATCAAAAAATTATTTATAGAAATATAAAAACATATTTGTATCAAGTGGCTTTGGCACGATGGGTAGAGTGTCTGGCCAGAATGTAGTTGATTGCGGGATCGATTCCCTAAAATTTTATTAAAAATTTTTAAAAAAATATTTCAATAGAAAATTGTATAAAATAACCTACGAAATCATTAATTTTTAATGTTTTCGTAGGTTATTTTTTTGCAATTTGTTGGTAAAAATAACAGAACTATCATTAATTTTTAATGTTTTCGTAGGTTATTTTTTTCGAATTTGTTGGTAAAAAAGAATGAAAAAACCGTAATTTTTTAATGATTAATGTTATTTATTTTAGAAAATTTTGTCAACAGTAAAAAATAAATGTTGATGTTCTTAACAAATGAATAATTACTGGGAGGTTTTCAATTGTTTATTCACTGGTTTTAAATGTGTTTTTCTTTTGTTTTTGCCTACAAAATATTTTGAGTGTAGAAGTTATGGGAAAGTGGAGGAGGAAGAGGCCCACTGTAGGTTAGTTGGTAGAGAGCTAGCCTAAGAGTCAGGGGGTCGTGGGTTCGATTCATACAAAAACCCTTGGTCGATTTCGCTACACCGAGACGACGGTTATTGTTACAAATTCTCGGTTAGGTTGAAATTATTAAAAATGATTTGTAATTAAATGGAGAAATAAAAGCACTGCAACATGGGATCAAAAGATTATTAAGTGGTGGAGGAGTATTTGTGTGAATGTCCGGTTCTGTTGAAAGGCCTTTGGAGGAAAGATTGTTCGAGGATCTGGATTGCCTAAACGGAGTCTCGTGAAATCTCTATCAGACTGTCATAGGGAGTCGGGTGGTTTAAGAAGAAAACCTTAGTATCAGAGGGGGGTAAGGAAATAATTATTAAGGGAATAACAATGGCCTCCAAGTGAATTCATCGACGCCCACCAAATCTAACCTATAGTGGCTAGGTCAAAATATGGACCTATTTTTGTTTGTTTTTAATTTACATAGGCGTCGTCCTTGGGTCAAAAGAAGTTCAAGTTTCAAACTACAGACAAATCGACGGACATGCATGGATGGACATCGCTAAATCGGCTCAAAAATTAATCGTGAAAATATTATATTACACTTTAGTTCGTTCACATTTTAGGACTAGATTGAGTCCAGACCTTACTGACTCGAGACCCTGTTTGGTCCTTTAAGGTATAATTTTGCCCCAAAACTTTTGTTCGTTTCGCTCTACCTTGCTTAGTTTTTGAGATACGGTAATAAGAGTCATGATAGGTTGTTGAGAATCTTAAAAACTTGATAAGTCAAAAACGATTACTATGAGGGCTTTCGGGTATTCTTGGGTAGTGTTCTACTAGCAAAGGGCTACAAAAATGCCGTAGGAATTTTTCGAGTGCCGACAGTATTTACCGAGATATGGGCATTTATTAAATGTAGAGCTAGACTATTTTATTTTTTATTTCTCATTTTTTAGTTAAATTTAACTAAATTTTAGAACAATTCATGTTAATATTTCAAAGACATTTTTTCCAAAATTTTAGTTATGTCTTCTTTTCAGTGCATTATCACTTTCTCAAATAGTCTTATCGAAAGTTACTGAACATGCGTTTAAAGGGTTAACATTTTCCGAAAACATTATCTGCATCAAATTTCACAAGGGGTTGTCAAAGGCTTACATTTTGTGCGTTATAAGCAAAATGGTTAAAAAAGAAAAATTGTAAAATATCTTGGGTTTTGATCGGGGGTTTTGATCTACTAGCGGTACACTTCCGTTTTTTTTGTATCCCATTTAGTAAACCTCGAATTTGTTGCACAGTGTAATACACACACACAAAATTTCTTATAACCCAAACAAATTTCCAAACTCATACATACAATGAACTTAATATAATCAATTCAACAAACTTACTCACACACCCACTCATACATACAACAGAAAAAGGACTTTCCTGCATAAAAAAAAGGAGTCCTTGTTCATTTATTGTATGTGCGCTGGTAGCAGTGTATTCAAGTTAGTGTTGGTTTACAGTGATTTTTCTTTCTTTATACATTTTCTAAACGATTTTATAATAAAGATGAAATGATACGAGCATTTTTCAACAAACTGAAATTTCTGTATATTTCTTTATGTACTGCTGCAGAAAAGAATGTCCTTAATCATAAATAATTCTTTAAACAAATTTTTCTTGTTACTTCGTAATGTTTTATTTACTCTTGTTTTCTGTCCCCCACTTATTCACCCTATTTTTCAAATTATTCCACCAAATGTTGTGGTAATAAACATTTAAAATTATTATTTATGTTATGACATATTAAAAGATGGTAGAAAGGGTTAAAACATATTTAAAGAGCTTTAAAAATAATTGGCTTCAGTTGTACTTTAAGAGCTTTAATTGGAATTTTGTTAATATAAAAAACCAGGAATTTTTAAAATCACGATTTGGAAAATTATAGGAATTTGTTTTATAAAAATTCGTCAATTAAAAAATATATATTTTCCAAGAATTTTCAAATATTGCATTGGTAAGGCGAAGGTAAGGTAAAATAAAGTGTTAGGTCACCGTATACAGTATTTTGTTCATTTGATTTGTTAATATATTTGTTTTGTCTCTATTTTATTTCATTTTACTTTAAATTGTTTAATTCGTTATAACTTGTATTCACTGTAGTTTTGTTCAATTCATTGTATCCAGTGCCCACTGTAGTTGTGTTTTGTTAAAATTTACCGTTGGTTTTTTATATTAAATTTTTCTGTCTCTTTATTTGCTCTGCCCATAATTACTTGTTATGGTGTTGTTGTAGTTTAAATAAATGCAACTGACTCAAGCATAGGGTATTTTGTTTTTGCAAATAAAATACATTTTATGATTGAGTCAATTTTTTGTATTTAGCAAAGAGACAGAATATACCAACAACAACAGTGGGCCCTTTTTTGTATTTGTATGTATTTTTAGTTGTTAGGTTTAAGTTAGGGTATTTTTAAATAAAGAAAGTATTGTATTGTTAAAATTGAAGCGAGTTGTCGTCTTGTTATTTCTTGTTGTTTTCGCCGGTGGGGAAAACGCTCCTCATCGTACATTTTGGCTCCCAACGTGGGGCACGTGAAAAATACTTTAAAAAATTTGGTGCGGTCCGTGGAAAATTCTAAAAACTTTTTCGTTGATGTACATCTTAGGCAATAAGTGTACGGTCGTTTTGTGAAGTGAAAAATTTTGTCGTGGTCTCTTGTGCAATACAAAAACATTATTTCAAATAAATAAATATTTGTAAATAAAAATAAAAACTTTGGTGCATAAAAATTTGAAAAAAAAGAACAAAAAACTTTTGTGGAAAAATTTAATTGTGAATACAGTACAACTGAAAATTTTGTCGCCACTTAAAATAAATTTAAATAAATTTCATTTTAATAAATAAAAAAAACTTTTGGTCATCAAATAAAACAAAAAAAATTTGTGATAAAAAAAAAAAATCTTTTTGCCAGTGACTCTGAACTTTTCGCCATTTTTATAAAAATAAATACATAAAAATATTTTCTTCAAAATTGTTGTTGTGTTGGTCCAGTACATAGTGTGTCTCTTTGTTAAATTTGTTGTCGCTCACACAGTACATAAAAAATAAAAATATTTTTGGCGAAAAATTTGTCGGCGTCAGTTACAGTCATCATAAAAATTTTGTCTCCCCTTTATTTTAAAATAAAAATCAATAAACTTTGAAAAATTTGTTGGCACATCGTCCATCATTATAAATACAGTGATTTTAAAATTTGTTCGTCTTATAAAATATATAATTTTAAAAATTTTCTACAATGACTTTGGAAGAGGTAAAGCAGCAACGGGCTACTACGAAGAAAAGTTTAACCCGCATCAAAAATCAAATAGAAGCCAATGGTAGGGGTGAAGGTAAGGTACTCTCGGTGCCTGAACTGAAGTGTCGCCTGGGAATTTTGGAATCGTATTTTAAACAAATTTTGTCGTTCCAAACCCAAATTGAAAAATATGATCCAGAGGACAATGCTAGACCCGAAATAGAAGATTTGTATATCTCGGCTAAAATGAATATTCAGTCACAGCTATGCGAGGATATACATAATACAACTTTTGCTGAATCGTCCATCTGTCTCCCAGCTCCCAGTCACAAACTGCCTCAACTCAAATTGCCCACATTCAGTGGTAAGTACAGTGAGTACAAAAATTTTATTACCTCGTTCAATCACACTATTGATCGTGAATACGGTATATCGAACATCGAAAAATTTAACCACTTGCTCAACTGCCTCCATGGTCAAGCATTAGAAACGGTTAAGGCTTTCCAGATTACGAATGAAAATTATCCCAAGGCTCTGGAACGGCTTAAATCTCGTTATGACAACAGTACGCTTATTTTTATGGAAAATATTACCACTCTTTTTGAACTTCCAACCATGTCAAATTACAATTGTGGCCAATTGCGCAGTCTAGTTGATAATGTTTCAGCTCTTTATAGTTCACTTCTGTCTCTTGGCTCCCCAACTGACATTGCAAATTCAATGCTAATTTATATAGTGATGGAAAAAGTTGATGATGACACCAAAAGAAAATGGAAAGACTCTTTGGACTTTACCAAACTGCCATCATGGGATGAATGTTCCAAGGTTCTTGAAAGACGTTGCCAATTTTTAGAATCGGTCGACACTAACCATACACACGCTGCCCCTCGTAAACCTGACGTTCATTCTGGTAAGTCCAAATCTAAAAATACAAAATCTGGTTATTCGTTTTCGGTCTCAAATCGCATTTGCGCCCTATGCTCAAAGGCAGACCATACAATTAGTCGTTGTTCTCGCTTCAAAGATATGGATGTTGCCAAACGCTTTGAAAATGTCAAACGTTTAGGTCTTTGTCTCAACTGCTTGTCGAAAGGGCATCAAGTTAACAACTGTTCCTCTACATTCAAGTGCAAATTTTGTTCTCGCTCTCATCATAGTTTGCTTCATCGGTCTCAGCCAGCTTCAAAGCCCTCGTCTCCTGCTGCTGAACCAGTTGCTTCTACTTCTCGTGCTGCCTTGAATGAAAACTCAGCCTCGGTCCATACCCATATGGAAAAATCTTCGCCGGAACAGGTGCTTCTTGCTACTGCCATGGTTCTAGTTCGTGACGCCACTGGTCGCTATCAATTGAGACGCGCTTTGTTGGACTCTTGCTCTCAATTGAATTTCATTACCGATGAATTTTCTCAAAAATTACATCTGCCTAGAATAAAACAAACCACAGAAGTCGCTAGTATTGGAAATTCGCATACAAAAACCAAACATAAATCGTCTACAAATGTCAAGTCTCGTTTTACTGATTTCGAAGTTTCTCTCTCGTTTTGTATTACACCTCATATTTCGTATCAGCCTGATTCTGAACTTGATGTTTCATCCTGGAATTTGCCTGCAAACACACAACTTGCTGATGAAAACTTTTTCAAGTCAAAACGCATTGATTTGCTTATTGGTACAGAAACATTCTTCGATATTTTATCTGTGGGTCAAATAAAACTTGGTCTCAACTTGCCTAAATTGCATAAAACGCTTTTTGGATGGATTGTAGCAGGTCGATATGTCTCAAATCAATCCAACGCTTCTGGTTTATCCTGCATGCTGTCAATTGAAGAAGAAGTTGACCTAAAATTACAACGCTTATGGGAAATTGAAGAAATTGACTCTGGCTCAAATCTTTTGACTCAAGAACAATCTGATTGTGAATCATTTTTTAATGATACTGTCCATCGTGAATCTTCAGGTAGGATTGTTGTTAAACTTCCTTTCAAAGAATCTTCTGGCTCTTTTGGTCTTTCCCGAAATATGGCTCTAAAACGATTTGGTTCTCAAGAAAGACGTTTTGCTCGTGACAGCAATCTGAAATCACAATATGGTGCTTTTATGAAAGAATACGAAGATTTGGGACACATGACACTAGTTCGTAATCCTCGCTTAGATGAGCCTCATTATTTTATTCCCCACCATTGCGTATTTAAAATGAGTAGCACGTCAACAAAATTGAGAGTTGTTTTCGACGCCTCTTGTCCCACATCAACACAAAAATCACTGAATGATATTCTCATGGTTGGCCCAACAATTCAAGAAGAACTTTACAAAATATTACTTCGTTTTCGCCTGTATAGATTCGCTATTACTGCTGACATCGTTAAAATGTACAGGCAGGTTCTAATTGACTCTCGTGATCGAAAATATCAGTACATTTTGTGGAGAAATTCTGAGGAAGAAGAAATTCGTACCTACCAGCTCAACACTGTCACTTATGGGATGTCTTCTGCCCCTTATCTCGCCATTAAAAGTCTTCATTATCTCGCAGATCAATACATGGATGAATTTGAACTTGGTGCAAAAACAATAAAATCATCGTTTTACGTGGATGACTTTCTGGGTGGTGCAGAAACATTAGAAGAGTTGGCTCAAATCAAAAATGAGGTAAATCAAATTCTAGTTAAGGGTTGTTTTGAATTAGATAAATGGCACTCAAATCACAAAGACTTTCAAGATGACAAAACCATTAAAGAGTTAAATATTGATGACTCAGCTGTAACCAATGCTCTTGGTATCACTTGGGATCAACAAAAAGATGCTTTTCTTTTTTCGTTTTCGCCCAAAACTCAATCGGATGAAAAAATCACCAAAAGAACTATTTTGTCGCTTTCGTCATCACTTTTTGATCCCCTTGGACTCGTAGCGCCTCTTATTATAAAGGCCAAAATCATAATGCAAGAATTATGGATTTTAAAACTAGGCTGGGACGAATCTATACCTCAAGAGCTTCATACAGCTTGGGAAAAATTTGTCTCAGATCTCAAAACTTTATCGTCGCTTAAAATTCCTCGTTATTGTCTCGCTCCTAATGCTCAATCAGTTCAACTTCATGGCTTTTGTGACTCTTCAATTCGCGCTTTTGGTTGCTGTTTGTATCTTCGAGTAAAAAGTGCTTCTGGAGAAATTTCTGTTCATCTTTTTACTGCAAAATCTAGAGTTGCCCCTACAAAAAGAAAATCTTTACCAAAACTAGAGCTATGTGGAGCACATCTTTTGGCAAAATTGTACTCAAAAATCAAAGCTCTTTTGATTATACCAAATTTGGAAGTCGTTTTTTGGACCGATTCTCAAATCGTTTTACACTGGCTCAAACAACATTCTTCAACTTTATCGGTTTTTGTTGGCAACAGAATATCAGAAATTCAAGATCTCACCAATGCACTATAGGAAATTTTACCCTTTTTTTGGCCAAAATTATTTACAGCCAAACGGCTGGACCGATTTGACTGATTTTTTTTATTTGACTTTTGGAAGACTCTTTAGAGGGAGGGAGTGACTCTTAAAGGTTTTCATACACTCAAAAAAAAAATTAGTAAAGTTACCTAAAAAATTACCTAATAATTAGTTCCAAACAGGGTTCCCGGGTTATAAGTTGCCGCATCTAAGATTTTTTAGATCCTTGATAGATTATATGGTTTTCTAAACTGTTTTTACAATATTTTTTTTTTTGAGTGTACACTAACTTTCGAAGATAACAGTAGAAATTTATTTTAACAATGTTAAAAAGTGTCAAACAAATCTACTTTTTAATAAGGATTTTATTCAAAAATTTTATTTTTGAGTTCCAAGTCGTCAACTACATTTCAAAATGCCACTACGGGCAGCCGTAGATGATGCAAGAGCTAGGGGCTCAACTTCCCTATTTAGATCTTTAGAGATTTCTGCTGTAACTCGTATTTTTGTTCTCGCAGATTTTGACAAAAAAGTTAATTGCGGTCGCCCAGGTTTCGATTTAGTGGAGGCAGGCTGCGTTTCAAGTTTTTTTTAGCCAAGTATTGTCTTTAAGCCAAACAGCATGCTGTCTTTCAAAAATTTTCAAACTTCTACAACTTTTAATCCTTTTCATATTTATATTTGAACAAAATATTCTTAATTCCTCCTTTATATATTGTTTAAAGTTTTCGAAACATTCACTCTCAGCAATGTATGAAAAGAAATGGTCAGAAATAGCGGCTCCTTATCCACCTCTGCTTTATTTCTCTCGCCATGTATTAAATAACTCTGAATTTGGCACTCAGTAGTCACCTGGAAAAATGGGTATAAAAAAAAAGTTTGCACATATCCGACCTTGAAATTTTTTAAATTCGGAAGGTAATTGATTGTCCTAGAGAACTTTTATGGTTTTATAGCTAACATATGCTATCATTTTTTTTAAAGTCAAAATAAAATTCCAATTCATACTTCAATAAGTTCATCTTAAGGTCACTTCAATTTTTCCAATAAAATCGATCTAATAGATGAGTTCACCAACATTTCACTATTTATCATTAAAGTACTCACCTTTGACATTATTTTCCATTTTTTAGTTTTTAAAAACTATAAATTCTTAATATAAAAACTTTTGTTAGAAGCTATCACAAAATTCGCTGCTCTCAATCGTTATTTTATAACTAAGTAAGAAATTGCAAGAAAAACTACTGATAAAGTGACAGTACATCAATTCTGTCGAAAAATTGAGAAAGAATTGTTTACTTTGTTAAGTTTTTTTTATATTAATGTGAAAAAAAATAATGTTTGCAAAAATTTTAATTTTGACTTTTGGCCAAAAATTGGGTAAAATTTCCTATAGTGCAATGGTTGTACTTGGAGACATGTTCCGACACATGTCAATCCTGCTGATATCGTTTCTCGTGGTTCAACTGTACAGGAACTCGCTCCATCAATCTGGTTCAATGGACCTGCTTTTCTTACTCTTGATCCTGCTCAATGGCCCGCTAACAAATTCGATCAAATTAGCAACGAAAATCTAGATGAAAGTAACAAAGAAAAACGTAAAACCGTACTTTGCCTCGAAACAAAATCAAATTATATTTTGGACTCAATTGAAAAATATAGTTCTTTTATGAAGATTCTTCGAATTGTCGCCTGGATGCTACGATTTACTCAAAAAATCAAATCTAATATTTATAATTCTGACTCTTTGCAGCCTCAGGAATTAGAAAACGCTTTGACTCGCATAGTTTTCAATATCCAGCGACAATACTTTCAAGAAGATATTTCTCGAGTTCTGAAGAAAAAGGACCCTCAAGGCGCTTGTAAAATGTCTCAACCCCTTTATCGATTCTACAAATGGCTTCAACTTGCTCAAAGTCGGTGGTCGCTTAGAACTCGCTGATATACCAGATGGTCAAAAGCACCCGATAATCTTGCCCAGCAAAAATCACTTTGTCGACTGTTATGTACGCCATCTACATTTAAGTAATTACCACGCTGGTGCCAAGGCTCTGATGTCTTTAATTCGACAAAAATTTTGGATCATCAATTCTCGAAATTTATGCCGACGTATTGTCAACTCGTGCCCACAATGCATTCGCTATCGCCCGAAATTGCTTCACCAAATGATGGGAAATTTGCCTGTCGAACGTCTCAACCCTTCAAGGCCATTTGCTAGATGTGCTGTGGATTTTTGTGGCCCAGTCAACACTTATCTCAGGGTCAGAGGAAAGGTTCCATATAAAACCTACATTGCCGTTTTTGTCTGTCTCGCCATCAAAGCAGTCCATATTGAAGTTGTCTCGGACTTATCTACAGATGCCTTCATTGCCGCTCTAAAAAGGATGATTGGTCGAAGAGGTCTCCCCACAGATATTTTCTGTGATAATGCCACTAACTTTGTTGGCGTAAATTCTAAGTTGTCACAATTAAAATCGTTCCTTTTTGATCCAAAAAATTCTAATTGTATTATTAATTATTGCTCAAATCAATTTATTAATTTTCGTTTTATTCCCCCCAGGGCACCCCATTTCGGCGGATTGTGGGAGGCGGCCGTCAAATCTGCCAAAGGTCACCTTACTCGGACTCTAATCAACACTAGGCTGACATATGAGGAGCTTGCAACTGCAATTATCGAGATAGAAGCAATCTTGAACTCTAGACCGATTTCGCCCTTATCATCCGATCCCAGCGATTTTGAAGCCCTTACACCAGGTCATTTCTTAATTGGCTCTGCCCTACGTGCGTTGCCAGAACGTGATGTCTCAACGAAAGAAATTGATAATCTTCAGTATTGGGCCCGTATAACTGCTATCAAGCTACAATTTTGGAAGAAATGGTCCCATGATTATATAAATGAGCTCCAGACCAGAAACAAATGGACTAGGTCTAATCCCAATATCGCTACTGGCGCTTTAGTTATTGTTCATGAAGATAATGTACCTCCACAACGCTGGCTCGTGGGTAAAATTATTAATATTGTACGTGGCAGAGATGATCGTGTCAGAGTAGTCGATGTCAAAACGACAAAAGGTATTATACGTCGCCCTATCCACAAATTGGCCCTCCTACCATCTGCTTGAAAGTGTCCTTTCAATGGGGCCGGAATGTTAGGTCACCGTATACAGTATTTTGTTCATTTGATTTGTTAATATATTTGTTTTGTCTCTATTTTATTTCATTTTACTTTAAATTGTTTAATTCGTTATAACTTGTATTCACTGTAGTTTTGTTCAATTCATTGTATCCAGTGCCCACTGTAGTTGTGTTTTGTTAAAATTTACCGTTGGTTTTTTATATTAAATTTTTCTGTCTCTTTATTTGCTCTGCCCATAATTACTTGTTATGGTGTTGTTGTAGTTTAAATAAATGCAACTGACTCAAGCATAGGGTATTTTGTTTTTGCAAATAAAATACATTTTATGATTGAGTCAATTTTTTGTATTTAGCAAAGAGACAGAATATACCAACAACAACAGTGGGCCCTTTTTTGTATTTGTATGTATTTTTAGTTGTTAGGTTTAAGTTAGGGTATTTTTAAATAAAGAAAGTATTGTATTGTTAAAATTGAAGCGAGTTGTCGTCTTGTTATTTCTTGTCGGTTTCACGGTCGCAATATCTTAAATTACACTGTCCCACAAATATTTAGTGGCATATAGACAACAATTATAAAAAATCTAATTGCTCTATATAGCCGCCGGTGGGGAAAACGCTCCTCATCGTACATAAAGTAAGTATCGAAAACAAAAGTATCCTATACATTCTAGAGTACTTTACTTAGTCATAAAGCTTATCCTGGAGAGGCGACAAACGATCAATTAATTGAAGGAAAGTAAAAGAAATTATATTGAAATCCGCTTACGTCGAAAGTTATGCAAACTGTTGCCCAAAGTTGGGAGCCAAATATACTGATAATAATGTTTGCACAAAAGCACATCTCTTAATATTTTTTACGATTTTTAAAATATTGTATATATTTGATAAATTTGAGTTTAACAATAAAGAAATTGGTTAAAAAAGAGAAACAGCCGTATTCAAAAAGAAAAGTTAGCATGGATTTGACAAGTGGTTCATTCATAATTAATTTTAAAACCCTTGCTAACAAGTAAAAACAAATGTTTGTTAACTCTTGACTAAAGTTCTCTCATTAATTTTCTCAATTGAGTAAAGTTCTCGCACGACAATTATGTGTTTCTTCGCAATGCAGCAGCAAGCAGACTGCAAAAATAATAAAAAGTACTGTATTTATTAATAATTGTAATAAAAAGCAGTATATTTTGTATTTGCAGCATGATGTATGCTATTTTAATTTAAGGAAATATAAAATACGGCATTTAATTGTAATTATAATTAAATACAGTCCTATTTATTTGTGCTGCCTACTGGCTGCTGCATGCCGCTGTATTGTGAAGAAACACCAAAACAAGTTGATATTCAAAAACAGGGTTGTTCTTAGTCAACAGATTTTAAAAATCTTTATGAATAAACTCTATGCTAACATTTTGCTAAGGAAAAACACATTCTAGTAAGTAGCTCGTTGTCTGCGATGTATAAGCAACTGCTAACTTTTACTTATGAATACCGCTGTAAGTATTTAAAAGAAAAGCATCCTTGTTCCTGAGTACTTTACACAGCTAGAAAGCTTACCCTGGACAGACGCCACATGATCCATTAATTGAGTAAAAGTGAAAGATATTCAAATAAAAGCATAAAAAAGCGAGAGAAGTTTAACCACAACCTAAGAAAAATAAAATTATATTTAAATCATTAAACAATTCGAAAATTATGCAAACTCTTGCCCCAAGTTGGGAGCCAACTATACTGATAATAATCTTTGATCAAAAACACATCTCCTACAATTTTTTACGATTTTTAAAATATTGTATTGGTAACGCAAACAAAAGGGGTCTACGATCGATATATTTAAGTTTGACAGTAAAGAAATTGGTGAAAAGGGTAAAGGTACCTACAGACGACGCAATACTATGTACAATATGCAATTGTATTGATGGTGTGTGGGTAAGTTTGACTATCGCACAATCGTCAATATTACCCACACACCATCAATATAATTGAATATTGTACATAATATTGCGTCGTCTGTAAGTACCTTAAGAATCTAGAAAAAAACGTCCTTGTTCCTGGGTACTTTACACAGTCAAAAACCTTAACCTGGACAGACGCCAAACGATTTTATTAATTGAACGAAAGTGAAAGATATTAAAATAAAAGTATAAAAAAGAGAAGAAACCTAAGAAAAACAAATTTATATTGAAACAGTGGGGAGGAGAAAAATAAGAGTTACCTGTTTTTTTTTAGCTGCCCAATTTCAAATTTAAAAAAGGTTGCCAACATATGAAAAATGTAGGTCCTTCGGACAAATGCGAATAAAATCCGAACTAGCAGGGATTTCGCCAAACGCAAAAATACGGGTATATACCTCTTCATATAAACTACCCTACCTTCAGATACGACCTTCATACCATTGGATAGGCCATCAAAAAACCTTTTGATCTGTATAAAATTATCATATAGTTTCTTTTGAAGAAATGTAAAAGATCCTCAAAAAACGAAAAAAAAAAATACAGTTTTTCTCCCTCCCCTTTGGCCTGCAAAATGTGAGATTGGGCAGCTAAGAAAAAAACAGGTAACTCTTATTTTCGTTCCCTCTTTCCCATACATAAGTTTCAGGAGAATCGGTGGGTGCCCTGTGAAAGACCTTCCTTGTTAGTATTTTTACATGTCATAGTTAGCAACCCGAACGCCTACTCAACCCAAACGCCACCTTTCATTTGTACTAACCCGACCCAACGCATTATTTTCGACAGTAAATTTGTATGTTTACTCACTACGATAAGCAACCCGATCGCTTACTCAACCCGAACCCCACCTATCGTTCGTTTTAACCCGATTTACCAGCACCCTATTCTGAAGAGTTACTTAGCGTTTTACTAATCGAAGCTGGAAACTCCATCGCCTACTTAACCTGAACGCCACATCTATCGTTCGTATTAACTCGTCGCACCTTCAAAACATTCTCGTGAGTACTCAACTCGAAAGCCACCTATCATTCGTACTAACCCGACTCTCCTAAACCCTATTCTAGTGAGTGACTTACAATTAGTATGTTACTAACAGTAGTTAGAAACCTGATCGCCCAATAAACGCCTCCCATCGTTCGTATAGACCCGACTTTCGTGAGTTACTTTGGATTTTTACTAATCTTATTATTAGTAGTTAGCCACCCGATCGCCAACCAAATCTGAACGACACCAATTGTTCGTATTAAACCGGCTGACCTGCAACCCATTCTCGTGAGTTACTTAGTATTTTACTAATCGTTTTTAATCCACCGGATTCGCTGACTAACCCGAACGCCACCTATCATAGGGCTTACACTGAATCACCTGCACCCCATACTCGTGAGCCATTCATATTGGTACTAACAGTACTGGGCCAGCGTGTGTACGACTTATAAATCTCAATGGAAGCCGACCTTTGTTGAAAACTGGGTGCCATCTCAAAAAACAAACAAAATTTCATCACAAATACACAAAAAAACACAAAATCGGTGGAACGGTTTTCGAGATATGGTGATATTTGAAATTTTCAAAAACTGAAGGTCCTACGTTCAAGAAATTAGGAAAAAAACACATAACGTTTTTTCCTTGAGCCTTTCATAGAGCTTGAGAAATACTCTCTTGTAAACATAATTTGAGCGAAATCCTATCATATTAGTCCGTGCCACCTTTCGATCATAGTTTTGGATTTTTAAAAAATTTGGATGTATTTATTTGGATCTATTTTTTTTTATATCTCGAAAACCCATTGACCTATTTATGATATCTGCGTTTAGTGCATCAAAATAAATACATATAATACATCATTACATAATTTTTTTTAATTTAAGTCGATTGGCATCCAAGTTATACCACATAATTCCTAGACCTGAACGTGGCAAATCGGGAGATATATTTTTTTTTTTTATACAAAAACATTACTGTCTTATGACAGGCATTTTTGGCATCGAATCATCGACAAGTAATATTAGATATTTGTCGATGCTTCAAAAAGTTTGGTACATTTGAGCAACATCAGTTCATCATTGCAGCGGTTTTAAAGTTATCAACAAAAATATAAGAAAAACCTCTCAATTTTCCACTGTTGGTATTTTTTTTCACCTTGGCCCCAGCTTGGGCGCCATTTTCTCAAAAATTTCAACTCAATTTTTCTAATCATTTTGCCCGACACTGTTAATATTTTTACTCAATGTTATAAACTGAATGCATTTAACAATTTTATAGATTTATTTATCTTAAAAAATATACTAACTTACTCATACCACATATAATTTTTTTATGGTTTATTGGAGTTTAAGTATAAAAACAGCGGTCGTATGTTATTAGCCGAAATGACTATAAAGACATGTTTTGTTTTAACCATTTCCCTGGTTGGTATTTTGTTTATTGTATGCATGATATGATGGTTGGATGGCATATATGGCTACTTTACTTTCGTGGAATATTTTCTTTGTTAACAAAAAAACAAACAAAAATATACTTTTATGATTATATTCCGTTAATAAAGTCATATATTTTGTTCATCTTACCCCCAAAAATAAAAAATACATTTCTTTCACTCCCGCAATGATGAATGATGAGCTTTAAAAGCCATCAAATCTGTATACAGATTTTATTGATGGAACTGGTACTTTTTGGAGGTTATTGTGTGGTATGCTGCATGTGGAACACAATGGAGGCATGTTGTTGCACGTATAGAGTAAGTAAATCAAAAGATTAGCGTATGGGTATATAAAATAAGATTTGCTTATGATTGACTTATGCCATTAAAAGGAGTTAAGGGCAGGGGTAGAAATTCAAAAGTATGTCTCTTAAAGATTTGAAATTGCTTTTGGAGACATAAAATTAAGGAGGAGTAAAAAAAAAATAAATTTGGCCTTGTCATAAAAAAAATTTTTAGTGAAAAACAAATAGAAAGGTTAAATTCGACTTGGCCGAATCTATGAATACCCTCCACAATGCCCTTTTTAAGTGATAGTAAATTTTCTAACGTGAAAAAAATAATATTTTTGATAAGAAATATTTTATTTTGTGTAAAAAAACTTTTTTTTAGTAATTTTTGAAAAAAAAAAAATAATTTACTAATTTTCTTTTTTGAGTGTAAAATTTTTTTTGAGTGTAAAATTTTTTTCGAGTGTAAATTTTTTTTTTGTGTGTATTTTTTTCTGTTTAAGTGTAAGAATATTTTTAAGTGACAAAAATACGTTGTAAAATATTTTTGTGACTTACCAATGTTTTTAAAACATGTTTAACGGGTTTTCAACATGTGAATTTAAGGTGAAACTAATCTGAAATTCACGGTTTTGCTAATAACTTTTGAACCACTGGACCGATTTGGCTGAAATTCAATACGAATCAGACCAGTGGAACGAAAAATATATATGCTAAGCTTCAGCCACCTGTGAATTACCTTTCGAAAGTTAGCGGGTTTTTTATCTAGTAAATTCACAAAAAACCCTTGTCGAAATTCAGTCTTTTGCTCATAACTTGAACCACTGGACCGATTTCGCTGGATTGCAATACCAACCTGATCAGGTAAATGCCCAACATATATGCCAAACTTCAGGAGCCTTCGTAAAGTCTTTCAAAAGTTAACATGTTTTCAACAGACTGGCGGACGGACGGACGGACATCACTTTATCGTCTTAAAATCGATCGAGGATCATGAATATATATACTTAATGGGGTCCTAGACCAATATTTCGAGATGTTGCAAACGGAATGACAAACTTATATATAACCTCTATCATTAGAGTGGAGGGTATAAAAATTATTTAGTGAAAAAAAAAGTTCGGTGAAAAAATTTTATGGGTGAAAAAAATTTTCACGCTTAATTTTTTTTTCAAAGCATCGTTAAGTATCTGTGTTAAAGATACATACAGTCATCCCGGTGGCTTATTTTGCACGTAATCGCTATTTCAACAGACAGACGAATATTGCTAGATTGACTTTAAATCGGTCAAGGATCACGATTAATATATACCTTAGAAGAATTTTTAATGAATTTATAATATTAACAAATGATTTTAACATTTTAAACTTTTTTGTGTAATTTTTTCAATTGAAACCTAAGATCCAAACCATAAAAAATACACATCTAGTGCTACTTCTTTGACTGTCACTGTACGTACACACGAAATAGCAGCGCTGGCTCTTCCCTACCATTTTCGTTTTTTTAATAAAAAAAAATAAAAATTATAGCACATAAATTTTTGTGGTATTAAAACGTAAAGGATTATATTAAATATATTACCAAAACCAAATGAAACCAAACCATACCACCAGTCAAATAACCAAAATAACCAACCATCCAACAATATGTTGTGATGTGATATGATAATATGTGATGTAAACCATAATAAAAAATAAAAAAAAAAGAAGTAAAAAAGTTATATTCGGTACTGTCAAACACGTTGATACCCTTCAAAATGTAAAAAAGGTTCTCGGAAAAAAAATTTTGTTGAAAAAAATTTTGGGTGAAAAAAATTTTGGGTGAAAAAAAATTTGGTTGAAAAGAAATTTTGGTGAAAATAAAATTTGGTGAAAAAATTTATGAAAAAAAAATTTTGTTAAAAATAATTTCGATAAGAAAATTTAGTTGAAAAAATATTTAAAAAAAATATTTAAAAAAAATTTTGTGGAAAAAAATATTTGATAAAAAAATTTAAAAAACTAAAAATTAGTATAAGAAAGTAATTTTTACAAAAAAAATTTAAGTTTATTTTTTTTCTTTTAATTGAGTTTGAAAAAAAGTTCATTCTAGTTCGAGGTCATTTTCATGTTCCACATTATGAATTAACATGCCAAGTACGTACGTTAAGTCCACTTTATTAGAATATTCTCCCAAGAAATATAAATAGAGTTTCTACTTTCCAAAAAACGAATTTTCATAATAATTTATTCCGATCGTGAATTCATTCCCGAATTAAAGTATCTTATATTTTTAGGTTATGTGATGAAATCTAACAAAATTTTTCAGATTTCCTTAAAATTTCATTATTAACTTTTGAACTGCTAAATCGATATACAGTGAGCGTCAAAATAAAGTGTACAGGTCTAAAGTAGATGTAATTCTTAAACGACAAAGTTGACAGCAAAACCCCTTTTTATTATCAATCGACTATTATTTGAGAAACTTTCCAAGCTTTAATTTAAGCTTATTAGCGTCCAGATTGAGCAAATATTAATTGACATACGAGGGTCGCGATGGAAAATTAAATTATTTGTAGACGTTTTTTAGAAAATTTTGAAAAATATTTCTAAGTGGATTTTTTTGAAGTTCAAACATTTAATTTAATTTAAACAAGTGAGAGTGTTACATTCGGCTGTGCCGAATCTTTTATACCCTCCAAAATGTAAAAAAAATAAAAAAAAAAAAAATCAGGGGCTTTTTTTTTTTTGGGGGGGGGGGGGTCGGTGGGTGACGTGACGTGATTTTGAACTTCTTCTGAGATAAGAAGTCGCATTTGCTTAGCAAAAGTACAAAAAACCCTGCAAAAAATGCGTTTTTTCTTAGGTTGGTTTAGTTCTCCAAGGGGGAATTTTTTCCCCCTTGGTCCGATTTTACCCAACTCCGAACTTAACCTGCCTAGGAATATAAGACATATTCGTGCCAAACTTCGGAAGTCTAGCTCTTGTATTTTGGACTGTATTGTGTCTTCTACAGACGGACAGACGGACAGACGGACGGACGGACGGACGGACGGACGGACATCGCTAGAATGTCTTAGAATCGATCACTGATCAATAAAATATATACTTTATGGGGTCCTAGACCGATATTTCGACGCGTTACACACGGAATGACAAAGTGAGTATACCCCCATACTGTGGTTGGAGGGTATAAAAATAGTACAATAGTTTAAATTCAGTTATCAACTCATTTGTCGAACGACCCAAACAAAAATCAAAATTTCTTAAATGCAGTAAAAAAAATATGAATTTTGACTAGATGGGCGCTCAAGCTCACGACAGGAATTTTCAAACCACGCACACTCTCGCACGAGCATATCGTGAGTAAATTTAATACAACTCGCACTCACATAAACTTTAGTCACACTCACAAAACATTTATTAATACAAAAAAATTTCAATTTTTTTCACTCACTCTTATTTATCTCCATTGATTCTCATATACAAGCTTCTGGACAATCGGAAGGTGCCTTCTAGCAGACCTTCCTAGTTATATGTGCTAAAATTAATAAACAATAAAAATTTTTCTTTGTTTACAAAAAATTCGTGGTCAAATGAATTGAATGTCTAAAAATGCGAATTTTTTTACTGCAATTAAACAATTTTGATTTTTGTTTGGGTTATTGGAAAAATGAGTGTTTTACTGAATTTAAATAATTTTAGGTCAAAAAATGCCAATTTTCGACTGCATTTAAAAATTTTGGGTTTTGTTTGGCTTGTTGAAAAAAAAAACTTGATAACTGAATTTAAACTATTGTAATATTCTTAAAATTTTTAATGTTTGAACTTGAAAAAAATCAACTTAGAAATATTTTTGAAAAATCTTCTAAAAAATGTCTACAAATAATTTCATTTTCCAACGCGACCCTCGCATCTCATTTAATATTTGCGCAATCTGGACGCTATCAAGCTTAAATTAAAGCTTTTAAAATTTCCTATATAGAATTGATAATAATAAGGGTTTTTATTGTCAACTTTGTCGTTTAAGAATTAAATCTACTTCAGACCTGCAGAGAAACTCTAATATTTGCGTCATATTTTGGCGGTGGTCGTCATTTCAACACTCAGACATCGCTAGATCTTAAATCGATCGAAAATCATAAATTAACTAATTGTAGGAGATCTCAATCTGGGATTCCCAGACCGATATTTTTATGAGTTACAAGCGGATTGACAAACTAATATATATATATTACAAAGTGTAGAGTATAAAAATAAACACAAATAAAAGTATTACAAAGATGAGATTCCATATATTTATTTATAAACATAAAAAAACATATTTGGATATATTCAAATATTATACACTTACAACAAAATTATGTCCTGCGATTTTATTGTTATCCATTAGATAAGTAGTTACATACATTATGAGAATAAAAAAAAATAATATAGATATATCCTTTTAACTGTTGCGTATAATATTTAGATAATCGTTAAATATCAGACCTTGAAAGGACAAACATTTTGGGGTTAAAAATTACACTGTGCTCGAAGTTGACTCTTTTTTTTAACAAGCTGGGCACCCTACTGGTAAAGTTAATTCGAGTACGCTGAATTCCATGGTGCTAGCCGTTTTTTGAAGTTAGCTTTCGAATTCGCGATTTAAAATGTTGATGCTCAAGTACAAGAAAAACGATATTTTTAAACTTTTGCGATCATTTTTAAATTTAAAACTAGTGCCTACGGTCAGTATCGTAGTACCGGGAATACCGGTATTCCCGGTTCTCGGTATTACCGGGAAATGGTACCGGTTTCCCGGTTCTTAATTCATTCCCGGTATTCCCGGGAATACCGGTATTCCCGGTTCCGGTTCTGACGGTATTCCCGGGACTACCGGTATGAATATTTTGTAAAATTTTGTACAATTAAAATTTTTTCGCTGATTTTACCAAAAAAAATACAAAACATGTGAAAACACCATTTCCATTTTATTTGTTTAATTTAAGAAAAAATAGTTGCATAATTTTTTTAAAAATTTTACAAACACAACTTAATATTACTGAAATACTGATTAAATTGTGTAATTTAAATATTTTTTGGTATAGTATTTTTTTGGTTTTTGAGAACCGGTACCAGGATCAGAACCGGGAATACCGGTATTCCCGGGAATATATCTAGAACCGGGAAACCGGTTCCAGAACCGGGAATACCGGTATTCCCGGGAATACCGAGAACCGGGAAATGGGGGGCACTATTTAAAACCATTCAAGTCTGTTAAAATAACATAGCATGAAATTTTTTGTTCGCGAAAAATCTTTATTTTCGTGAAAAAATTGGTTTAATACAAACAATTTTAGTTTGATTTGAATTTGCGCAGCCATCAGGTAAAGCTAGTTCGTGTACACTAAATCCCATTGTAATATCATTTTTTTTAAATTAGCGTATGTATTAGAGTTATTCGCGATTTTTTTTTTTTTTTTTTTTAAGTAAAAAAAAAAATATTTTTTTTAAGTAAAAAAAAAGTATTTTTTTATATTATTTTGAAAATTGCTGAATTTTTATCATCTAAACTCTATTGAATATACAAAAAAAAAATTTATTCGCTGAAAATTTTATTAGCGGAAAATTATTTTCGCGACATTTTTTTTTTCAACGTACCTTAAAAAATTAAAGATGGTATCGTAACTAATATTTTGAGCCAAATTGCAGCACCCTACGACGATTAGAAGGGGATGCTAACGGATCACATGTGTTTGCAACCTCCGAAGAAATCTAAAAAAAAAAAAATTTGCAATCCTAAAAATTACTACATGGAATGGAATCGCTACAAGAGCAAATAAGTCACATATGGCCATTTTGCCCTAAGGTTGCCTACAAAGGACAATAAGGACATTTTAGTTTCGATTAGGAAAAAAACAAAAAAAAAAATTTTGGATATTATACTCAAATTAAAGATATTTTTATTACCTTTCAAATGAACTTTATGGCAACTTAATGGGCCGCATAGTTTTTGAGTTACAGCGGTTTTAGTGAAATGCAGGGTTCCGCTTTTTTCAATATGTATTTTTTTTTGTTTAAGGACAAACTTAGGACAAAATGGCCACATGTGAATTATGTGCTCTTGTTACGCTAGCATTTCATATGGTTATTTTTAAGATTCCAATAAAAAAAATTTCAAGATTTCTTTGGAGGTTGCAAACACTTATGATGAGTTAGCATCCCCTTCCAATCGTTGTAGGGTGCTGAAATTTGGCGCAAATTGTTCATTACGATGCCATCTATCATATTTTGAGGTACGTTCAGTTGTGAGTTATACTTGGTATTTTTCCATATGTTGTTGGGCCACATTATGGTCGGGCTTACTTGTTACCACTCTATGAGGCACAATGGGAGCGGTAGGAGCTGATTTAATTAAACAAATTTATAAAAAAAATGTATAGGGACAGCCTTAAACAAACCAAAAAATGGTTCTGTAGCTATAATAGAACCCACGATATTAAGATGCGAAAATTTCGCGACTGGGAAATTTTGGGGGATATTGTGACCTTCCGTATTTGCGGCCCCTGTTGATATAGAGGCTAAAAATTTACATTTGTAAGTATTTTACTTATTGTTATTGATTCATATCGGATGGGGTCAAAAATATTCATGATTGATTTCACTAAGAATGAACATAAGACCATTTTTTTAAATTTTCAATGTTTGAACTTGTAAAAAAACAACTTATTGTTAGCAATAAATAATTGAAGGGCTTATTGTAAAAACTCGATAAGCAACATTTCATTTTATGGTGGTTTTTGCATTAAACCTTTTGAAATAATGTAGAAAATCGAACTTCATTCTCAAGATATTTGTACAAAGGGTTTAAGCAAGACTTCTGCCAAAAATATTTCAATGGAACATCAGTTGAAGGCGAAAAACACTAAAAAAATAAATTGTTGCTTATCAAGTATTTGCAGTAAGCCCTTCAATTTAATTTTCCAGCGCGACCCTCGTATCTGATTTAATATTTTCGCAATCTAGACGCTATTAAGCTTAAATTAAAGCTTGGACATTTTCCACTTCAGCAATTTTTAAAAAAATAGTGGATTGATAAAAATCAGGTTTAATATTGATAACTTTTCCTATAAAGAACTGCTATAAAAAATATATACTGTTCCATTATATGTTTGAGTCATTGTAATTATTATTAAACAAGTATATTTGTGAAAAGTGCTGTGTAATTTATGAAGCTTTAATTTAATCTTAAAGGCATCCAGATTAAGTAAATATTAAATGTGCTACGAAGGTTGAAATAGAAATTAAAATTATTGAAATTCATTTTTAAAAAATTTAAAAAAAAAATTTAAGTTGAATTTTTCCAAGTTCAAGCATTAAAAATTTTAGTAATAAAATACTGCAATAGTTTAAATTCAGTTAGCAACTCATTTTTCCAAAAACCGAAAAAAATTGAAAAATTTTTTAATGCATAAAAAAATATGCATTTTTTGGACCTCCAATTCTTTTGACCACAAATTTGTTATAAACAAAGAAAATGTTTACTTATTTTCATAATTCATTACTATAAAATTCATTACTATGTACTAAAATTAATTAATACTAAAATCTTTTCTTTGTTTTCAACAAATTAGTGGTCAAAAACATTAGAGGTTTAAAAATGCGGATTTCTTCTACTGTATTTAAAAAATTTAATTTTTTGTATGGGTTCATTTTTTAAATTTATAATGTTTGAGCTTGGAAAAAACACGACTTAAAAGTATTTTTAAAAAATTTTCAACAAATGTATACAAAATATTTCCTCTTCCAGCCCTCGTATCTTGTTTAATATTTGCTCAATCTGGGCGCTATCAAGATTAAATTAAAATTTGGAAAATTTCCTGTATAGCACTTTTTAAAAAATAGTCGACTTATAATAATCAGGTTAAGTATTTATACTGTTTCATTATATGTTTCAGTCACTGTAGGTCAATTATTGTTAACAATGTCGTTAACGAATTACATCTACTATGTAGTCGTACGTAGACTTTTGTCGGTTACTGTAGATGAAAATTGGCTATATTAAAATTGTTGAGAAAATCATTTCGACACCTCCCAGACTAAGTCGTTGTTTCTTAACATTCCGGTAAACACCTTAAGGACCTGTAGGTGGAAGGTTCATTCTCTCCCCTCGTCGTTACCAGTGTTGCTTAATTATTTATTTTCAAGCTAAATCTAGCCTTTTTTCACTAACAATTTCTTTTATTTGCAACAAAAAAAAATGCTTAAGCATTTTTCCTACTTCACAAAAAATTTTCATTAGCATAAAATTTATTTTTATAAAAAAAAAACACAAAACCAAACAAAAGGCTCAAAAAAAGAGCAGTGATGTTAATAAAAAAAATTAGTTACCATCTTGGGATTAAAATGACATCACATACTCCAAGAGTACACTCATATGAATTACAACAGTTTTGTGTTACTTCTACCATATTAAATGTACAAACAACATACATATATACCTGCTTTCGTTTTGGGCCCCCAGATACCAAGATAACTCAACTCAGGTGGTAGATGTAGAAATTTAAATGAAATTGTAGCAGAAAAATGCATTAACATTTTTTACGCGAAAAAAAACACAACACAACTGAGCAAAACATAACAAAACTGAACAGAACTGAACTGAACGGAGCAGTAGAAAACACTACAAAACAAAACACTACTCAATGAAAATCCTAAGAGACGTACTTGAACATTTGTACAGAAAAAAAGGATAAATATGAACAGTAGACTGGCATTTTTTTTGGATGGCAAAAAAAGTTTTCTTTCGATTTTGAGCGTTTGAGTAAATTTTAATTCTCCTAGACCTAAAACTTTTGTGGTACAAATTTGAGGACAATCGGATTAAATTAACCCGTGGCGCCCGGCGCCGGACATTTAAAATTCTGCTGATGATAACAGTAACTGGAGTGTTTGAAACCGGTATGGGAATACCAGAAATGTCTATAATTTTTAGAAATTCAATTTTTCTTCTGCATTTTTTCAACTTGAAGTATAATTTGAGACCGAGCTCGATCAATACTTACAAACCGACATTTAAAATCCTGCTGATGATAACACTAACTGGAGTGTTTGAAACCGGTGTAGGAATACCAGAAATGTCTATAATTTTTAGAAATTCAATATTTCTTCTGCATTTTTTCAACTAAAACCCTTGTAATTAATAACTTTTAAGTCTCGTAGAAAAAAAAAATTCCCCGTACACTTGAAAAAGTCAACTGTTAAAGAAAAAATGTCACTCTAATGAACAGCAAAAACAAAACGACAAATATTACAAATGTAAATTCTTTAAATGAAACATAGAGAAATGGTATAGTTATTTATAATGAGAAATACCAGATTTTTTTTTCATATATTTTATAAGAAAAAAATCTTTAGCTAAATTCATTTTTTAAGAATACAAAAAAAAAAGGTAATTTCTATCTTTAGGGAGATTTGCGAAAAAGCAAAAAACCTTACGAAAGATTTGTTTTTAAAAACTTTTTTATTTCTGGTGTGGGTGGATGGATGGATAAAAGGAAAAAGATACTTTGCATGTGTGTAAATTAAAAGTAATTTTTTGCAGCTGGTGATGCTCGTTGAATTGTGAAATTATAGTAGAAGATTATGAAAGGGGAATTAATAAAAGAAATTAGTGTTTTTTTTTTTGTTTTTGGTTTTTCGAAAGAAAAATTGTAAGATTTTTGTTAAAAAAAATGTGAATTAGTATATAAAGTGACTCAAACTAATAATGGAACTGCATACATTTGATAGCAGTTGTTCAAAGGAAAATTTATACGTACTTAACTGTATTATTGTCAATCGACTTTTTATGTAGAAACTGTTATATAGAAAATTGCCCAAGCATTAATTTAAGCTTGATAGCATTCAGATTGAGCAAATATTAAATGAAATACGAGGGACGCACTAGAAAATTAAATTATTTAAAGATATTTTTTACAACATTTTTTAAAAACATTTCGAAGTCGATTTTTTCCAAGTTCAAACATTAAAAATTTAAAAAATGATCCAATAATTTTTAATCAGCTAGTTTTTGAAACAACCCAAACAAAAAATTCAATTTCTTAAATACAGTAGAAGAAATACGCATTTTTTGACCTCTAACTCTTTTGACCACCAATTAATTATATATTTTAGTATACAAGTGTATAGGAATGAGATTTCCGTGCAAATGCATGTTTTTTGTGGATTGTCAAAAAAAGATATCGCCCAATTATCTATCCGAATCAAGAAATTTGCGTTAAAATTACATTGATTTGTTTTTGCATATTTTGTTGAAAATGCATATATTTACATATTTTGGTTTTAAATGCATATTTTTTCATATTTTCAGCTTTAAAGTGCATATTTTGGCATAAATTAGCAACAACACAAATTGAAATTTATTTGTTTCAAAAACTGTTTTAAATTTTAACAAGTATGAAAATCATAGTCGGTCAAGACCGACCATATAATACCCTACACCAGATTTTCCGGAAAATTGGTCCCATGGACCGATTAGATCTATATGTTGTAAAATCTTTAATAAGTGAAAAAACACTCACAAATCAAATTTGAGTGAAACAGGTTTCTATATGTTGGGAATAAACCGCTTTAACTGAATATCGGTCGAAATTTCCACAAGGGTCCTGAGTCCAAAACTGATCCGATGATTATCAGGTTTGATAAGGTTATGTAAGTACGCGCTTAACATACACAAACAAAATTTTAATTAAATATTTTCTATTTTCATGAAATTTGAGAGATTTATGTGAAAATCGGGAAGGTGGTTTGTATGGGGGCTACAAGAAGAACTGGTCCGATTTCTCTGAAATTCGGCATGGTGATTTGTGAAGACAAAACATGTTTACCTGCCAAACTTCGAAAAGATACCTACTATAATACGGTTATTAGAGTCATTTGAGCCAAAACTAAAGAGGACCTTCGTATGTGGGCTAGCTCTAAATATGGACCGATTTTTTCCAATTTCAATAGGCTTCGTCCTTGAGCCAAGAGAAGCTTAAGTTTTAAATTTTAAGTCAATTGATTAAAAATTGCGACCAGTATCGTGTTTACACCGTTTACATGGAGAGACAGACGGAATGACAGACGGACGGACGGACGGACGGGCGGACGGACATCGCTAAATCGACTCAAAAAGTGAGTCGATCGGTATACTTAAAGGTGGATCTGGGACCAATATTACGGGTAGTTACAAACATCAGCACAAACTCATTACACCCTGTACCACAGTGTGGTGTAGGGTATAAAAATTTATTTTGAAAAAGGGAAAAAAAATTTTTTTTTTTCTTTTTAATTTTTTTATAGATGGTCTTATTTTCTTAAAAATCTTGCTAACATAACATAAATTTTTCAATGTTACTATTCAAAACTGGCGTTATTTTTTGCTTTTTAAGAAGTTTTTCTTATGAAAACAAGATTTTTATTGCACACATTTTATTTTTTATTGCATATTTTTAGGTTTTTTAAGGCATATTTTTAATTTTTTTGCGCATATTTTCAATTTTTAGTGCATGAAAATCTCATCCCTAGTAATGGGAAACTAAAATAATAAAAAAATTTTCTTTGTTTACAAAAAATTGCTGGTCAAAAGAGTTTGGAGTCAAAAAATGTGGATTTCTTCTAATGTATTTAAAAAATTTTACTTCTTGTTTGGATGGTTGGAAAAACTAGTAGAAGAATTCCGCATTTTTTGACCTCCAACATTTTTGACCACCAATATTTTGTAAACAAAGAAAATTTTTTATTGTTTATTAATTTTAGTACAGCTAAGTGTATAGTAATGAGCAGGGATGTAATTTCCATGCAAATGGAAATCACATTTGTTAAAAGGATATCGACCAATTATCTTTCCGAATTAAGAAATTTGCGTTAAAATGGCATCGATTTGTTTTAGCATATTTTAGTGAAAATGCATATTTTTGCATATTTTGGTTTTTAATGCATATTTTGTGCATATTTTCAACTTTAAAAAAAAAACACAAATTGAAATTTATTTGTTGTTTGTTGTTGTTTGTTTGTAAAAATAAGAAAAATAATTTTTTTTCTTTTTAATTTTTTTTTTATAGTTCTAAAAAAAATCTTGCTTATGTAAAGCTTTTTAAGGAGTTTTTTCTATGAAAACAACATTTTTATTGCATATTTTTAGGTTTTTTAGTGCATATTTTGAATTTTTTAGCGCATATTTTAAGCGCATATTTTCGATTTTTTAGTGCATGAAAATCTTATCCCTAGTAATGAGATATTAAAATAATAAAAATTAATTAAAGTTGTTATTATTCGACCTTTCCAATTTAAATAAATAAAATTTCTTCTAGCTCGAGGCCAGTTTTTCCTTGTAAATAAATATTCTTTTATTTCATTCCCATATTTCGATTCTATTCGAGAATCATCATCAGGGGATTTAGTGAATTTTTATTATGCACATAAAAACTTAAAAAATATGTTGTGATGGTTTCGACATCGAGTGAAGTTTTAGATGTCGAAACCATCACAACATATTTTTTAAGTTTTTATGTGCATAATAAAAATTCACTAAATCCCCTGATGATGATTCTCGAAGAGAATCGAAATATTGGAATGGATTAAAAGAATATTTATTTACAAAGAAAAACTGGCCTCGAGCTCGAAGATTTTTTATTTAAATAATAAAAATTTTTCTTTGTTTACAAAAAATTGGTGGTCAAAAGAGTTAGGAGGTCAAAAAATGCGGATTTCTTCTGCTGCACAGAACGAATTTGAAACGAATTTCAATAAACAAAAAACGCGGATTCAATAAATTTTTTGATTGAAATTCCTGCAATAAAGACAATTTTTATACCAATTATCAAATTGTATGTGATTAATTGAATATTTTTTCAATCAAACATTTTTTCAATTTTGATTACAAATTTGATCAGTTTTTTATTTAAAGTCAATCAAAATAATGATTGATTTAACGAATAAATTGTAAGCTTATGACAAAATTATGAAAAAATTCTTCTTTTTTTGCTTTCCAATATGTTGCCAACAATAAAAAAAAGTAAAACCCGATTATTTTGTGTATTTTAAAAATACTATTTTTAAATCAATGTATACAAAAAAATTAAAGTGAAAAACATCTGGTATTTTGAAAATTTGTAATTTGACAGTTAAAGAAATTAACAAAAATGTTAATGTCAAAACCATAATTGACTAATTTAAATTTTGTTGATCAATGGACTTGATTTAAAATTTTTAGCCAATAATTTTTTGTGTGTTGACAACACATTGTAAAGCAAAAGAGATAAATTTTTTAATAATTTTGTCATAAGTTTAAAATTCATTTGTTAAATTAATCATTATTTTGATTGACTATAAAAAAAAATTGATCAAAATTTTTGATCAAAACCGAAAAAACGTTTGATTGAAAAATTTTTCAATCAATCACCTACAATTTGATGATTGGTATAACAATTTCTTTAATTGGAGGAATTTCAATCATAAAATTGATTGAATCCGCGTTTTTGTTGATTGAAATTCGTTTCAAACTTTTTCTGTGTTTGACAGTTAAAGAAAATAACAAAAATGTTGATCAAAACAATCATTGATTAATTAAAATTTTGTTGATCAATAGATAAAAATAGTCTGAGAATTTTTCTATAAAAACAAAAAATTGAATTTGAGAAAGATTTTTTATAGATATTTTATAAATATCTCAGAATCAAAAAAAAACTTGTCAAATTACTAGAAAAAGTCTCGTTATCCCATTTTATCAATATTTGACCGTTTTTCTCGTTTTTTAACAAAAAATTTAACATCGAAATTTTTTTTGTAATTTTATATTTTTTTTTTGTAATTTTACAGATTTGCAAGGTTTTTTAACAAAAAAAATCCTGTAAACTCCAGAGAATTCCTTGTAAGTTTCATTGCGCCAAAAAAGTTGTAAATTTACAATTTTATTGGTAAAAAGCTTGTATAATTACAAAAAAGCTCTTAATTATACCCTACACCACTCTGTGGTAGAGGGTATAATGAGTTTTTGCTGATGTTTGTAACTACCCGAAATATTGGTTCTAGACCTACCTTAAAGTATACTTTTTGTGTCGATTTAGCGATGTCCGTCTGTCCGTCCGTCTGTCCATCTATCGGTTTAAGCACGATACAATTTTCAATCAATTTACTTGAAATTTAAAACTTAAGCATCTTTTGGCCCAAGGACAAAGCCTATTGAAATTTTAAAAAATCGGTCCATGTTAAGACCTAGCTCCCATACAAACGACCCCTTTGGATTAGGCTTAAATGGCTCTAATAACGGTATTATAATACATATCGCTTTGAAATTTAACAGGTAATCAAATTTTGTATGCACGAATCATCGTTCCAAATTCCAAATCGGGTCAGTCCTTCTGGTAGACCCCATACAAACCACCCTCCCGATAATCACATAATTTCTTCGAAATTCATAAAAATGGAAATATTTGATAAAAATTGTATTTTAAGGTGTAAAACGTGTACTTTATAAACCTAATCAAATCGGAATATAATTGGATTATTTTTGGACTAAGTGCCCCATATAAAAATTTCGACCGATATTCAGTTAAATCGGTCAAATTTTATCTGTTTGTGTCTTCTACGCTAAATAAGGATCTAAAAAAGATAGATCCAAGCGGTCACTGTTTGGACTTGGGACCCATTTTCTGGAAAACACTGGTGTAGGGTATCATATGGTCGGTCTTGACCGACTATAACTTTCGAACTTGTTTTTACTAGGAATTCTCGTAAAATAGGAGGTAGCAAAAAATCTAGTAAGGTCGCGTGAACCTCCTTGTAAGTTTTATCACGTCAAAAAAAATTTTAAATTTACAATTTTATTGGTAAAAATCTTGTAAAACTACAAAATTATTGGTAAAAAGATTACAAAATTATTGGTAAAAATCTGCTAAAATTACTAGGAATTCTTGTCAAATAGGAGCTAGCAAAAAAAAAGTACAAGTTTTTCTTGTCATTTTGCAAGGTTTTTTTTTTTTTGATTGCATAGAAAAAATGTTTCAGAATCTAAACATGTTTCTATAAAAATTTTTTCGCAGAATCCAAGACTTTTTCTAAAAAAAATATCTCAGAGTCTGATACTTATAGAAAATGTATCAAAATCTCAGAAAATGTATCAAAATCTCAGAATCTTCTGTTCTCATGTTTGAGGACTTTACATCCTCATCTATTAAACAGAAGTAAGTTCAGTCAAAAGTCCTGGTCTTAATCTTTTTTGCACAAGAATTAAATATGTTTTTAAAAGTCATGCTGTTAAAATACATTAGAAAATTTTATATGCAACCCTTCGATAACATACCATATTGTACAATTTGCTGAATTTACCCCCTGAAAAGCAAAGAACCAACCCCTTTTTAACGCAACAGAAAAACTGGTCGAATGTTTCAATAAGCATATAGTAAATATATCGTAAGGCACAACTTATCGTACCCTAAAACAATTTCGAAAATTTAACATAGTAAAAATTTATGTCAAAAATTACCACCACTCGTTGCTGTGTAAACAACCCATTACGACAAAAATTAACGTTATAAAGACAATATATCGTATAATGTATCGTAAATTTAACATTAGAAAAAACGGCTTTAAAAGCACCACTTTAGACTGTTAACGAAATAACCGTTAAACATTAAAAAAATTCCTGTTATATCGTAAATTAAACATGAAAGCTCTTAGCTCGTAATTTAAAGCATTTAATATCGCACCTGTTAAATTCCATGATACTAACATATCGTAATTATGTTTATATTGAAAAAAATTGTTATATTACGTGTCATCAAAGCTTTTTTAAAAGTTTTTTATTGGATTCTGTTTATTGTTATCGTACATTTTTAAAATGGGTTGTACCCTCCTATAGCAATATTATAGGAACATTTCATTATGGATTGTAAAATTATTCCATGATATAAGCTTAGATAATAATGCCCAAAACATAGAAAAGCTTTGAGGTGAAAGCTTTTAAGACGAAAAAAAACTTAGCATAGTAAACCTAGATGTTTGTAAAATAAAGTATTCGAAAGCTTTTTGTATAATACTTTTATAAGATGTATAACAATTCAATGCATGGTTGCATTAATATGCCAAGTTTAAACTTTATTTGTATATTAGTTTTTATGTATAACAAATTTTAAGTATAACAATTTTTATGTAAATAAATATAACAATTTTTTGTAAGAGTTATACTTCTTGAATGTTTATCTAAAATATAACAGTTAACCACATAAAGGAAAGTTTCTAAAAAACCCGTAAAGAATGTTTTCTAAAAATTCGTTTAATGTTTTCAATGAAAACCTGGAAATTAGTTTTTTTCTTTATCAATAAAATGCATGGCAAGGAGCAATTCCGACTACCTAATCCGAAAATTATTTCTGAACACTATTAAGACCTCCTCAAGCCATTATTATTTCTCTTTATAAAACCTCATAACAGCAGGCACTTAAGAACGGCTAAATCGATATTAGTCCAGCTTAGGTTTTTAGGGTAAGATATATCTAAAATCGCAGAACGATTCAAAAGTGTTGGCTAATTTTTTTTTTTAAATGTTCGTGAAAAAAGAAATTGTGCGAAATTGTGAACAAGTGCTGGTTTAATCAGATGTGCGAAAATGAAGTCAGATCCAGAGGAATCTGACAGAAAACTACAGTAATTGGCGTTCGAAAAAAAACGTCGTTACTGATATGCATCGCAAAAAGGCGAGAAGCGAGCAATTGTGCCAAAGTACTTAGACTCGAAAAGGTTCTATACTAATTGCGTCTACGTGCGTAAGTTTTTTCGTTAAAAGAGTAAAGGATAACGTTAGTTCTTTTATTCCAACGCTTTTAAAGGATGATCAATTATTCAATAACCCGGTTGAACTTTTTGTAAGAAATACTTTCTTGCCGAAAAGCAATCAGCCACTGCCCGTTCTCGAATGAGTATGTTATACTACGCCTTCGATTTTTTTTTTGGACCCGTGCAGTCAAAAGGGTTCGTGCGAATACCAACCGTTTCAGCTTTTCGTACCGTACAGGAGTCTTTCCCTCATGCTAAATGGTGACCAATGTCCACACCAACCCTGAAAAAGGTGCGGCTAACAGCGCTGAAAATTTACGCAAAATCACAATTTGCTCTGCGCTCTCCAAATTGATAGAGAACATGGTTAACTACCATCGTCTGAATTATTTAAAGACCAATTTACTTTTTAATGATCGACAATATGGCTTCCGTAGCGGTCGATCTACGGGAGATCTGTTGACGTTTCTATCTAAATGTTGAAATCGGTCATTTTACCATTTTGGTGAGAGGAAAGTGGTTGCTATAGATATTTCCGAGACGTTCGATCGTGTGTGACATGTAGCACTCGTGGCTAAGCTTGTTGGTTTTGGTGTCTTTAATATTTTTTCTTGATTTATAACGAGTTTTTTTAGAAACCGCACCGCACTGTATGATGGAGTCGCATCAAATGAGTTTCAGTCGCATCAAATGAGAACTGCAAGGTTCTTTCTCCTACTCTATTCCACATTTTTATACCCTCCACTTATTGTTAGTGATAGAGGGTATATAAAAGTTTGTCATTCCATTTGTAACTCATCGAAATATCAGTCTGGGGCATTCTGAGACATTCTAGCGATGTCCGTATGTCCGTCTGTCTGTTGAAATGACGATCACGGTCAAAATATTAAACAGATATGACTCAAACTTAACATAAGCCCTGTTTTCGCATAACCGTATATACGCTTACCCATACAAATTTTAAATTATCCACGCTTATTTTTAGCGTGTATAATTATCGGCGCACTGTTGCTGATTATTTGATTTCATAAGCCAAAAGTCCAACTTTTTTTTGTCTCCGATTTTTAAAATTTTAATGCCATTTTGTAGCTAATATATCCAAATTAAGGTAGCCAAAAAATTAGGTCAAACTTTTGAAAATTGTGAGCGTGGCATGCTGTCAATCTCAACTGTTTTTTTAATTTCAGAAAAAGGTGATTTTTTCTGTTTTTTAAAAAAAATAAATGGTTACTACTCGCATGTTATCATCGATAATGACTTCTGATCTTTTTTAGAAGTTTGGTAGGATTGTAGTATTTAGTTGTTTAAAGTGGTCACAGCCCTACCGTTTATTTTTAGGGGTGTTCTGAAATTTTTACTAAAACACTATATTTTAATCAAATTTTAACTTTATTGGAAACAAAAGGGAACAAGAAACGTATACCACCCAGAGAAAGCTGAAAGTGTCCTTTTTATTCCTATATGTACTTTTGCACCCGCCACGATCCGCCGCACTGTGGCCGAAATCACTGATCTAGCGGCGCTTAAGTCAAAATTAAAATATTAAGATCGATAAATGTTTTTGCACTGCATCGTTTACCTATACTTTACAGAAAAAAATTTACGTTCTTACTTTTGTTTTGCTTTCAATATTCGCACAGCTGTAAGCTGTCAAATATACATTTTCTGCAATTTGGGGCCTAATTACTCAGTGAGTTTTTCTTGACACTTTTAAGTCAATTGTTTATACATTTTGAGCCAAAAAGTTTTAATTGAAAGTAAAAGGTATGTTTTAACTAAAAAATAAATGTTTGTGGCCTGTGTGTATCCAGTTTATTATTAGTGCATTATAGAAGTTGACATTTGTGATAAACTATAGTTTCATGGACTGCAACTTTTTAAATTCGATCGTATTCGGTCCAATTCCTGTTTTGTTTATTATTTAGGGTTAATCTTGTTGTGACGTTTCAGTATGGCGTGCTAGTTCGCGCAAGTTGTTCGGTTTTTTAGGGTCCATCTGCCTATCCAAATAAACAGTATAAACGCGATACAGACCACAATTTTCAATCGATTTGGCTTAAATTTGAAATTTAAGGTTTTTTATCGAAAGACCAAAACCTATTACATTTTTGACAAAATCGGTCCATGTTATCCCATAGCCCCCATGTTAATTACCCCTTCCAGTTTCACTTAATAAGCCCTAACAATAGTATTTTAACAAATATCCTCTTGAAATTCGACTGTTAAATGTTTTTTGTAGCCAAAAATAATCACTCTAAATTTTAACGGAATCGGAACATTTTAACTACTAGTCCTCATACAGACCACCCTCCCGATATTCACATAAATTTCCAAAAAAAACATAAAAACAATGAAATAAATAAATATGGTTAAAAATTAAATTCTTTTTAAGTTTTATAATCACAAATATGCATTGGGTTTATTATTTTGCATTTCCGAATTAAGCGCCGCTAGATTGGGTGTTTCGGCCACTGTGCGCCGGTAGAACATTTTTTTCATTTTAATGAAATTACTCAAAAAAAAATTACGAATTTCGGTCATTTACGGTGTGAAATATTTCAAAATATTGGTCTAGAAACCCAAAAAGTGTATATATTATTGATAGTTGATCGATTCTAAGTCATTCTAGCGATTTCCGTCTATCCATCCGTCCGTGTGTCCGTTCGTATGTCTGTCCGTCAGTCAGTCTGTGGAAGACACAATACAGTCCAAAGTAAAAGAGCTAGACTCCTGAAGTTTGGTACGAATATGTCTTCTGGTCTTGGGCTGATTAAGTTCAGAAATCTGGACATCCGGATCAGTGGGAAAAAGTTCCCCCTTAAAGAACTTAGCCAAATACTGAAAATAAAGTAATTTTTAACTGTTTTTGTACTTTTGCATAGCAAATGAAACTTTTTTATGCGAGAAGAAGCTCAAAGTCCTGGAGTTGGATCCAGAGGACTGGAAAATGTAATTTGATTGGTCCGCCCCCTTTTGTGGGCGTGAAAAAAAAATATTTAAAATAATGGTAAAATTTTATAATTATAGTGCAAAAAGCATAACAAATGAATTAGTAATTTTGATGACATTGTGGCCCCGCCGAAACGACGCCGCCCCCCCCCCCCCCCCAATTTTAATGAAACTAAAACTGAGGCAAGTTTACCTTATTATCTGTCAATTAAAAAAAAAAACTAAAATATTATGATCCGTTCGAAAGTTAAAGAATTTTGGTCACCCGAGTAAAAATTTTCTGGTCTAATCATATATAATTTGATACAATCTTATATGAGTTAATATGCTTCCGTATAAATTTATATAAAATTTTATCTATCACTTTGATACGGTTGATCCACTTTATATGGTTAGATATTGCTCCATATATGATTAGATTCGTATTTTGGTTTTGCTCATCAAATTATATAAAAATAGATATTATAAGATCAATTTGATCTAATTAGATTTGACCAAATTCAGGATCAAATTGTATCAATTTTTATATTTTTTGATCTAAAGTAATACAATTAGATATTATTTGATACAACCATTTTACGGATCAAATTAGATCTATTTAGTAAAATTAGCATAATATTTTTACTAGGGCAATGAAAAGTGATTTTAAGCCACTGTGCGGCGTTAATTTAAAACTTCGATAAAAAGTGAAGATATTGGTTTAGCCGTTCAAAAGTTATAAACGAAAATTTAAGGTCATCGGAAAATTTTGGCACATTCAACATAACCTAAAATTTCAAAATGCTTTAATTCAGCTGCTAGTTGACAAATTGCGGATTTTTTTTCGCCAACAACTTTTTTTTTGGCGAAACTTTTTTTAAATTTTTTTTTTTGCATATAATCATTTTGACATTGTGGAGGGTATCAATTCATTCGGCAAGTTCGAATTTATCTTTTTTTACTTGTTATGAATGACCTTCTTTGTCAAACTTTCTCTTTTGCAGATGACAGCAACATTTGTCAATCAATTTCATTTGATCACGCGCCAAGCTTTGACCAGGGAACTTTCTACAATCTCCGCGCAACCTTTCTACAATTCAAAAAGCAACCAGCTACTTTGGTCAAGTTTTCGTATGCGAGCTAGGAATGAGCTTTTTATTTGATGGCTTTTTCGTAAGCTAGCAAAGAAGGAGTTAACTATAATCACGTCGCAATGTTAAAGTAAAACTCATCTCCGTTTTAACCCTTCAAATTAATTATGTACTTTGTTATAGATTTTTTTCTGGGATCGTTTCAGTTAAAAGTAAACATACCTCTTTGATAAATAAAAGTAATTATTTCATGAATTTTTGTTTAACATACCTGCAAAGAAAATAAATTAAAGAAATCAATTAGATATATAGAATGAAAATTAAATGAATAATAATACACCTAAAAAAAATAAATTTTAAAAGACATACATTACATACACGAACTCATGATTCAAGAAAAATAGTTTAAATATACCCAAAAAAACACAATAAATTGATTAAAAAAATATGTCCTTGTATTTCGATGCAAATTTTCATTGCCATAATGAAAGTTTTCATTGCAATAATGAAATTTTACATTTTAATAATGGAAATTTTCATTTAAATAATGAATATTTTCAAACACTTAATGAAAAAGTTTTATGTAAAAAATTCATTAAATGAATCTTCAGAAATGCAAATTAATTTTTCATAAATTTTATGAAAATATATCACAGCCATTATGAAAAAATCATTGACCTACTGAAAAAATTCTTTAGCTCATTATGAACAATAATTTTTTTCTCTGTAAATTTATTGTTAGAAGAAAATATTATTTTTATTTTCTAATTTTGTTTTTTTCTTTTTGCAATAAATTTCAATATTAGCTTTATAATAATCTAAACCACAAATTTATTTAATCTACAAAAATATTTATTTGCATATTTCGAAATGCATAACGTTCTATGTTTATAAATGTCTTTTGCAGAAAAGAAAAATTAAACAAAAATTATGAATTTTATGTTATAAAATTGTTATAATCTAAATCTTTCATCAACAATAAAAAAAAACACATGAAAATCATAAAATAAAAAATAAACCAGCATAAAGTAAAACAAAAGATTTAAATTCTTAAGGAAAATCCAAAAAAGAAACATTTGAATATACTCCAAAGCCTCGTTATATGGCCTATCGTTGTGCGTTACTAATAATTTTATGGAACAAAGAAGAAAATTTACGGTTAATCCGTCAATACTGTATTTTTGATAAAAAGTTATAGTTATTTAAGGATTTCGCCAAAAATATTACATTCTATGATTTTATATTTGATGGCACTTAAATTCGCTGATTTACGGCCATTTTCTCGGAAACCGAAAAAGCCGTATAGTGAGGTGTTGGTGTAGTACATATGTACAATAGAGCGGTTTTTTTTTTTTGTATTGAATAAAAAGTTTTTCTTCCGATTTTGAGTGCCCAGGCAAACTTTTACTCTACTAGAACTAAAAATTATGTGGTACAATTTTGAGCCCAATCGTACAAAATTACCTGTGGCGCCCGGCGATCAAATTTTTGTATTTTGGAAAATTAAAAAAAAATATTAGTTTTTTTAATTTTGATGCGCGAAAAACGAGTATCAAAAAACCTTTAAAATCGGCCGAACGGGTTTCGACATATCGCTTTTTGAAATTTAAAAAAAGGCGGTTTTTCCTACGTTCAAAAATCTTTTTAAAAAAAATCTAAAAATTTCTTTCCTTAACCCTTTTATAGAGCCTGAGATAATCTTTCATATAAACTAAAATTGAGCCAAATCCGATAATTTTAACACGTGGCGCCCTTCGATCAACGTTTTGGTTTTTTAGAAAATTTTCAGCAAAAACTTTAAGCTTTGATCGAAGGAAGCCATGGGTTCAAATGGTCTGATTTGGCTCAAATTATGTTTGAATGAAAGTTTGTCTCAATATTTATAAAACAGTCCATGGAAAAAAATTTTTGAGATTTTTTTTTTAAATTTCTTTAATATAGGAAATTTTTTGACAACACTTGGAAAAATTAAAAGTTGATGAACAAATGCCACTCTAATGTACATATAAGGATATTTAAGAGTATTAATAGACACACAAGTAAGAACGTTTTATTAGAATGTACCGAATCTTTAAATACCCTTCACATTAAAAATATTTTTTATAAGGAAAAGTTTTTAAGTGATAGAAATTTTATCAAAAATTTGCTAGTCTCGCCCATATATTCTACAGAGTTGGGATATAATTAAATATTTTTTAAAAATTCTGATTAATTCTGATTAATTTTTATTAAAAAATAAAAATTGTTTTTTTCGACCTTTAAGAAATTATATTTTGAGTCGGTTTATTTTAGCTCGAGATCATTATTTCCTTTACTAATGGAAACTATGATATTCTCATAGAATAATTTTCAAGAGAATTATTTTTCTGTTTTAACTTTAATTATGTTGGTCATTTTTGCGAGATTTGGTCAACACAGATTTCGGAATTTGTCAGATTTCATTGTAAAGACTATTTATCAAATATAAAAAACCTATACTTAAAGTAGCAAAGGAAATTTAATTGGCAAATTGCTAATGGTCAAACATAAATATTAATACATATTCAAATCAACACTCATTGAGAATTAAAAGAAAAAAATTGTACAATATCTTATTGTCATGTCAGTAAGACCACAATCGTCAAATAACCAACAAAAAACTATTAAAAACCGATTGACATATGATTCTCCATTCTTCTAATTCTCATTGAATGTAGAGTTGAGTATGTATTAAGGGGGGTTTAAAGAAAAAAAAAAACAGCCTTCATGTGATTTTTAAACAGCTAAACAAAAATAAATACGCAATATTTTTTTAATTCTGTTCTTTTATTTGATAGATAATTTATTGTAATATTTTTAAAATTTTATAATACAAAATTTGGTGAACTGAAATTTCCACTTAATTGTAGAATGTTTTTTTTAAGGAAAAAATCGGCTGCAGTTGTACATCTAAAAGTACTAGACCGATTTTGATGATTTTTTTTTTTTGATTTATAGATTATTAAGTTCTCCAGTACTTATCGTGGCCATTTTTTGAAATTTTGACCTAATTATGTTTTTTATGAAAGAAAAAAAGTAATTTTTTAATTTTTTATGTATATATTAGCATAATTTCCACAAAAATCAATATTTTTCAAAAAATGGCCACGGTAAGTACTAGAGAATTTAATAATCTACAAATAAAAAAACAAAGATCATCAAAATCGGTTCAGTAGTTGTTGCTGTGCAACGGTAAGTACTAGAGAATTTAAAAATCTACAAATCAAAAAAAAGTTTATCAAAATCGGTTCAGTAGTTGTTGCTGTAGTGATAAATTCCCTTTGCTACTTGTAGTATGGGGTTTTTACATTTTTTAAAAAGTCTTAACAATGGAATCTGAAAAATTCCGATTCACGGGCCGGATAAGGTGGGTGCTGTGGCTTAGTGGTTAGCGCGTTGGACTACTAGCCAGCTAGCCTGGGTTCGATTCCCGGCTCAGGCAGAACAACATTTTTTCAGATATTTATTGGTTTCTATTTACAACTAATATTTATCGGGTGCTGCGATTCGTTGATAAATAGCACTAAAACGTAAACGAAGTAAAATAATAAAATAATGGCTATGAAACACAGCTTCAAAAATAATTCGCCAGATCAATAACAGAATCGCCATCTGATGGCGATGCAACAACTGTACTCAAAATTATTAACACGCGCAATTACAGTGTTGCCATACTGAAGCCCTTCTATCTTTCAAATCTTTCATCTCTCTTCTATCCCCTTTCCGAAAGAAACATCACGGTTACATAAGTAATTGATAGGCAGCATTGCCTGAGTGTTGTTTCTTTATTAAAAAAAAAAAAAAAAACCTCCTAGAAATATTTCGTAAAAATATGTAAACATATCTAAGTAAACATGCCTATCCCGAAGTGTAGGGTATAAAAAGATTAAAATATAATTTTTACTTTAAATGTATAACAAATGAAATTATAACTTTTTCTTTTGCACTAAAACTCACATAAAACCACATAAAACCACACAAAATACACTGTTAGAAAACAAATATTAGAAAAAAAATTCATGTCCAAAATTTGTTTGAATCAATTATTTTAGTAATAAAACCAATTACTTGAGTAATCAATATTATAAATTTCTTGCTCGGCCGAAATTTAAACAATTTCTATTAACAAGACAAACCGACATTTAAAATCCTTTTGATGATAACTAGGGATGAGATTTCCATGCAAATGCATGTTTTTTGTCGATAGTCTAAAAACGATATCGACCAATTATCTTTCCGAATCAAGAAATTTGCGTTAAAATGGCATCGATTTGTTTTTGCATATTTTTGCATATTTTGGTGAAAATGCACATTTTTGCATATTTTGGTCTTAAATGCATATTTTGTGCATATTTCCAACTTTTAAGTGCATATTTTTGCATATTTTGGCATATATTGGCAAAAACACAAATTGAAATTTATGTTTCAAAAACTAATTTTAAATTTTAAAAATTTATTTTGGAAATAAGAAAAATTATTTTTTTTTTCTTTAAAATTTTTTCTATAGATTGTCTTAATTTCTAAAAAATCTTGCTTATATAAAGTCTTAAACGCTACTATTTAAACCCGGCTTTACTTTTTTGCTTTTTAAGAAGTTTTTACTATGAAAACAAGATTTGTATTGCACACATTTTATTTTTAAGTGCATATTTTGAATTTTTTAGCGCATATTTTAAGCGCATATTTTCGATTTTTAAGTGCATGAAAATCTCATCCCTAATGATAACACTAACTGGAGTGTTTGAAACAGGTATACCAGAAATGTCTTAAATTTTTAGAAATTTAATTTTTTTCTGCATTTTTTCAGTTTAAACCCTTGTAACAATTATAATGCGGACACGAGCTCGATCTGTACTAACAGAAAAAAGCAATAAAAAAAATTGTTTATAATTATTTATTTACAGTGTATTTAAACTCTTGCTGTTATGCATTCAAAAACATGGTACACAAAAAAAAAACATAAAAATTTTATATATAAAATCTGGGATTTTCTAATACACAATATATGTGTAAAAGAATTTTCTACAAATGAATATGACATAAGGATATTAAAACAAATTTAAAAAAAATAAATATTTATAAAGAAAACAGATTCATAGAAATCAAATATTATGGTAAAAAGATTTTTCTTTATGAATTTTGATTTGAAGAATTATAATTGGTAAATTTTCATAATTGTTTGAATAATTGTTAAAATAGTTAATATTTTAATATAACATTAAATTAAAAACTCATTTAAAAAAAATATATGATTCTATTGTTGAAATTCAGTCAAATTTGCTCAATAACACTATGCAACAAGATTTTGTTACTTTAAAGGGATCAAAAAAATATTAAAGTATACCATTAGTTGACCAAAATCCCGGAAGAGTTTAGAAAACTTATCTCGAGTGCTTTTTTATGGCCCACAGTAGTTCGCTGTTCTTTTCTTAAAATTAGTAAATACAGTGACACAAACTAACAAGTACAAAAGTTAAATTCGACTTACAAGGGAAGTCTCCCTAGTGTCACCCGCGGATCTTTATGGAATTGGTTTTATTTTGTAGATAATAAAAAATAAAGGGACACGTATTTTTTTAGCGGCCAAAATTCATATTTAGGGGGTAAAAAGGAGGGGAATTCAGGCCATTTTTCAGTTTTTATCGTTTATCTCCTTTATTATGCAAAGAAACCTATTCATGTTACATACCAAATGAAAGGTCTTTGGAAGACCTATCTACGTGTGCTAAGAACGTGTCCAAACATGCACAACTTTTCGCCATATTGAGTAAAATACCAAAATTTTAGGACATTTTTGTTAATAAGTCAAAAAATATTAACTTCTTTGGCCCGTTGTTAGCACCACGAGATAGGTAATTTTAATACCTTTAATCTGATACCACTCATGCCTATTTTGTTTAAATAGACGTAAATCGTTAAAAACTGAAAAAGGTCAATTTCCACCTATACAAATCGATCCCCCCTAAAAATGAGTTTGGGTGGCTAAAAAAAATACGTGCACACAGAAAAAAAAGTTTCCAATCGAATTTATCACTTGTATCAACTCAAAATTCGGTTGCTGCTACTATATTTGACTTTGACAACCAAATTTTTTAGTTGCCCCAATTAAAAGACAGATATGACCGCCGAAAATAAGTTGTGACTACCGATATTTAACTGTGACGACCTATATACAAAAGTTTCAACCGATTTTTTGTTTCAATAACTGACTTTCAGTTGGAAATCGTAAAATTCGTTTTGTGTGTGTGTCGAATTAATTTCCGTTCTTAACAACATATCCAAATTTCATGAAGATCGGAGGGTGACACCAGGGAGATTTCCCTTGTTAGTTTGGTTTTCTTTTTAGGTAATTTTTCATATTTTTGGGCGATTTTTCATAAATTTTTTTGCGCGACTTTTCTTTTGGCCATTTTGCCTATTTTGACAGAATTTTTAAAATAATCTTTCTGCTAATATCAGTGTGTTTTTACACTTATCAAAGATCTTACAAAAGATAATTCCAATTGGATCAATGTTTGGACTTGGACCCATTCTCCGGAAAACACTGGGGTAATGTATTATATGGCCGGTCTTGACCAACTATCATTTTAACTTTATTGTTTTTTTTTTTCAAAATTGAATAATATAATAAAATTTGTTCAACACATTTTCTGAGAGAATTTATGTTTTGAGAGTTTATATTCTAAACTATTTTAAACTTTCGTTTGTTTTCTTTTATTGTTGACATTTAATTGAATGTCAAAGTTAAAACAACACTTTTACGTTTTCCTTAATCCTTTACAACAAGAACAAGTCAATATGTTATGTTCGGTGGGGCCGAATCTTATATACCCTGTACACTCAAAGAAAAATGATTTATCATATTGATGAAACGGTTACATCACTTGCTGTCATCAATTTTGATGACAAATGTTATAATATTAATGAAGTTTTTCTTCAATATGATAAAACGTGTCATCAAAATTGAAGAAACAAGTGATGACACATTTCATTATGTCATTAAAAAATATCATCAATATGTCTTTTAATTTTTAATATTTAAAATTATATCAAAATAATTAAAACAGTTGAATAAATATAATAAAATATTATAAAAAAATAAAAATAAAATTATGGCCGGGCTGGTATTTGAACTCACGGCCTCCCAGTTGAAATGTTTATTGTTGACGCCTTAGCTAATTGAGCCACCAATAGAGAAAAAGACGGAAACATTTTAGTTTTATGCAAAATACTTGTCTTTCGCTTAGTTTATTTTGAATTTTGATAAAGACTCTCTTTCTCTCTCACATCTTTTGGCAGAGCATAGTGATCTACAAACTTTGAATGTTATAGCACACAATAAAAAAATGTATTTTAGCGCTATTATTTGTTGATATGCTTTAGGTAAGTTGCTAGAGGCTAAGCCTAACAAACCATAGGTCAGGTGTTCAAATCTTGATGGGGATAAGTTAAAAAAAGATGTGAATTTTAAAAACCAGAAAAAAAAACAAGAAACTGAAAGTAAATAAAAATAAATTAAATAAAAAAATTAATAAAATAATATATAAAAAAAAAATTGAAAAATTTTTTCTTATTTTTAAAATTAAAATGATTTTTTTTTTATTGATGACACGCTTCATCATATTGATGACACCTTACATTGGACAACAATTAAGCAACATTTCATTAAATTTATGGAGCTTTTCATCAATATGAAGAAGCTTTTTCATTGAATGTATAATATTACAAAAAAAGTTAAATTTTAGCTTCTCGAATAATATGTAACCTCCACAATGTAAAAAAGGTAAATTCGGCGTTGCCGAATGTATTGATACTCTCCACAAATTCAAAAAGATTATTGCAAAAAACTTTTTTTTAAAGAAAATTACTTTTTGAAAAAAATTTCCGCGAAAAAAGAAATTTGGTAAAAAAAAAAATCCGCGATTTTTTATTTTTTGTCAAAAAATATGTTGGTACTAGTTTAAATACCATTCGGTGTTCAATTATGTTCGCATATGTCAACCACCAAGCGAATTAAAGCATTTTGTATTTTTAGGTTATCTTAAATGTACCAACATTTTTGAGGTGTCCTTACACTTTCGTTCAAAACTTTTAAACCTCTGAACCGATATCGCTCAAATGCAATACCAAACTGCTCGGAAGAACTTTCAATAAATATTTTAAGTTTCAGTCATCTCCGTGTAATATTTTGGCCGTGATCACCTTAAAATATGACAGCCTGACAGACTTAAAATAGCAGGACAGACTTAAAATACCCCCACTTTTGTTTTTATACCCTCCACTCTAGTGATAGAGGGTATATATAAGTTTGTCATTCCGTTTGTAACACCTCGAAATATTGGTCTAGGACCCCATAAAGTATATATATTCATGATCCTCGATCGATTTTAAGACGATCTAGCGATGTCCGTCCGTCCGTCCGTCTGTCTGTCTGTCTGTCTGTTGAAAACACGCTAACTTTTGAAAGACTTTACGGAGGCTCCTGAAGTTTGGCATATATGTTGGGCATTTACCTAGTCAGGTTGGTATTGTAATCCAGCGAAATCGGTCCAGTGGTTCAAAAGTTATGAGCAAAAGACTGAATTTCGGCAAGGGTTTTTCGTGAATTTATGAGATAAAAAGCACTATAACTTTCGAAAATCAATTCTGAGGATGCTTAAGCTTGGCATATATGTTTTCCGTTCCTCCAGCCTAGTTTGTATTGAATTTCACCCAAATCGGTCCAGTGGTTCAAAAGTTATTAGCAAAACCGTGAATATCAGATTAGCTTCACCTTAAATTCACGTGGTGAAAACCCGTTAAACCTGTTTTAAAACCATTGGTAAGTCACAAAAATATTTTAAAACGTATAAATAGTATTTTTTTTTTCAAAAATTACTTAAAATTTTTTTTTTTTTTCACAAAATAAAATATTTCTAATCATAACTGTTATTTTTTTCACGTTAGAAAATTTACTATCACTTAAAATGGGCATTGTGGAGGGTATTCATAGATTCGGCCAAGTCGAATTTAATTTTTCTACTTGTTTATATCTTAAGATCCCCCCCCCCCCCCCCTTTTTGTAAAAAAAACTAATTTATGTATAAAAATAACAATTTATTTATACTTTAAACTGAAAGGCTTAAATTAAGTAGAATAAGAAAAACTAATACCATAAAAGAAAGAATTTAATCCTTCTGCATGTATTTTTAGGGGTATATTGCTCAGAACATACAAAAGGAATATGTATAGTATTTTTACAAAACAAATAGTTATATAATACTTAATTGTTATATGTTAAAATAATAATATTATAGGGATTTAAATGTAATAAAGCGTTTAGACTACACATTTAGTGCAAATAACCAAAAAATTGGGTTTTTCCTACTCAAAAAAAAAACAAAAAAAAACTTGTCAACTTACTAAAAAAAGTCTCGTAATCCCATTTTACCAATATTTGACCGTTTTCCTTGTTTTTTAGAAAAATATTTTCAATCGAATTTTACATTTTTTTTTGTAATTTTACAATTTTTTTTGGTAATTTTACAATTTTTTTGTAATTTTACAAATTTCCAAGAAAATTTTACAAACAAAGTCTAGTAAATTTATTAAGCCCTTTAAGTTTTATTGCACCAAAAAGTTATAAATTTATATTTTTTTTAGTAAGAAGTTAGTAAAATTTTCAAAAAGCTCGTCATTTTTACAAGCAAATCTCGTAAAATAGGAGTTAGCAAAAAATCTAGCAAAGGCATGGGAATTCCTTATAAGTTTAATAGCGTTGTTGTAAATTTACAATTTTATTGGTAAAAACATGTAAAATTACAAAAAAAATTGGTAAAAAGCTTGTAAAATTACTAATTTTATTGTAATTTTAATTTTTTTTTTTTTTAGTTTTACAAATTTCCAAGAAAATTTTACAGACAAAGTCTAGTAAATTTATTAAGCCCTTTAATAAATTTATAAAAATATAAATTTATTATTATAAATTTATATTTTTTTAGTAAGAAGTTAGTAAAATTTTCAAAAAGCTCGTCCTTTTTACAAGCAAATCTCGTAAAATAGGAGTTAGCAAAAAATCTAGCAAATGCATTGGAATTCCTTATAAGTTTAATAGCGTTGTTGTAAATTTACAATTTTATTGGTAAAAACATGTAACATTACAAAAAAATTGGTAAAAAGCTTGTAAAATTACTAATTTTATTGTAATTTTAAATTTTTTTTGCAATTTTGTAGTTTTACAAATTTCCAAGAAAATTTTACAAAAAAAATATAGTAAATTTACAAATTCCTTTTAAGTATTATTGCGCCAAAAAAGTTATAAATTTACAATTCTATTGGCAAAAAGTTTGTAAAATTACTAAAAAACTCGTAGTTTTTACAAGCAATTCTCGTAAAATAGGAGGTAGCAAAAAATCTAGTAAGGTCACGAGAATTATTTGTAAGTTTTATCGCGTTGTTGCAAATTTACAATTTTATTGGTAAAAAGTTTGTAAAATTACAAATATTTTTGGTAAAAAGCTTGTTAAATTACTAATTTATATATTATAGAATTTTTTTATTATAGAATTTTTTTGGTAATTTATAAATTTCCAAGAAAATTTTACAAAAAAAAAAAATCTAGTATATTCACAAGAATTCCTTTAAAGTTTTATTTCGCAAAAAAGTTGTAAAATTACAAAATTATTGGTAAAAAGCTTGTAAAATTACTAAAAATTCTCGTCAAATAGTAGGTAGCAAAAAATAAAAAGCTTTTCCTTTAATTTTACAAGGTTTTTTTAGTGTTCACGGATTTTTTTTTAACTCTCAAAATTTCTTTTCCTTGACCATTTTATAGAACTTGAGACAAACTTTCATTTAGAACTGATTTTTGCCAAATACTAGCATTTTAACCCGTGGCGTTCTTCGATCAAAATTTTAGTTTTTTAGAAATTTTTCACAAAAAACTAATATTTAATCGAAATGCGCAATGGGGTAAAATGTTGTAGTTTGGCTAAAATTAAGTTAAACTCAGAAAAACCTGTAATTTTTGAAAAGTTTTAAAAAGCGATATCTCAAAAACCACTTGATCAATTTCAGATTTTTTTTGATATTTGTCTTATGCACGCCAAAATTTGTATTTCTTTATTTTGAAATTTTTCAAACATCCAAAATTTTGGTAGAAATTTTCCAAAAACCCAGAACTTTGATCGAAGGGCGCCACTATTTAAATGGTCGGATTTGGCTTAAACTAACAAGGGAAGTCTCCCTGGTGTCACCCTCGGATCTTCATGAAATTTGGATATGTTGTTAAGAACGAAAATTAATTCGACACTTATTTTTTTTTTTTAGCGGCCCAAACACATTTTTAGGGGGGTTGATTTGTATGGGGGGAAAGTGACACTTTTCAGTTTTTTACGATTTACGCCTATTTAAACAAAATTAATATAGGCATGTGTAGTATCAGATAAAAGGTATTAAAAATACCTATCTCTTGGTGCTAACAACGGGCCAAAGAAGTTAATATTTTTCGACTTAATAACAAAAATGTCCTAAAATTTTCTTAGCACGTAGATAGGTTTTCCAAAGACCTTTCATTTGGTATGTAACATGACTAGGTTTCTTTTCATAATATAGGAGATAAACGAAAAAAACTGAAAAATGGCCTTGTCTTCACCCCTCCTTTTTACCCCCTAAATGGGTCATTATTAGTGAAATCAATCATGAATATTTTTGACCCCCTCCGATATTGATGAAATTTGGTTAAGTTCTTACACTACGTAAAAAACTAACAAATGCAAATTTTCAGCCCTCTAAGTCAACAGGGGTCGAAAATACGAAGGGTCAAAATTTCCCCCAAAATCTCCCAGTCGCGACACTTTACACCGTAAAAACTTAATATCGTTGGTTCTATTATAGCTAGAAAGCCTATTTTTGGTTTGTTTTGAAGCTCATAATATGCTCTACAAGACCTACCATAACCAAAAAATGTTCGAAAAAAAATAAGGGTTACCTCCCTTATTTGAAGGTCGTGATAAAGGGAGGAGAAAATGGGGAGGATGGTATCCCCCGATTTTTTTTTTTACTTGCTAATCTTATAGAGAAAGTCCTAAAGAATATATTCTAAAATTTTTAAGTTGGGACAACAATGGGATCGCTCAAAATCAAAATTTTTCACAATTTCCCTTGAAATCTCCAAATCGCAACACTTTTGAACCTTAAAAATTTAATATCATAAGTGCTATTGTAGCTACAGAGCCCATTTTTGTTTGTTTTAAAGCTTATAGTACGCTCTACAATACCTACCTTAACCAATAAATTTTAGAAAAAAAAGGAAGGGTGCCCCCCTTATTTAAAAGTCGTGGCAAAGGGTGGAGAAAATGGGGAGAAAGAATCCCCCGAGTTTTTTTTTACTTGGTATTCTCAAAGTGCAAGTCCTAATGACTATATCCTAAAATTTTTATGTTGGGACAACAATCAGATCGACCAAAATCAAAATTTTTCACAATTTCCCCCAAAACCTCCAAATCGCGACACTCCACTATAGGGAATTTTTAGGTATTTTCTGGCCAAAACTCTTCTAGCTGAGATATCGACCTGAAATTTGGCAAGGTTGTTTGGTATGATGTTTTTAGGCTCTACATAAAAAATAGGCATGGTCGGACATGATTACAGCATCTTTTCACGACTTAAAAAAAAAGTAAATTAGTTATAAAAGTTTGTATGTATAAAACAATACTAAAAAAAATAGTTAATCTCAAAACATCATCAGTAACATAATTTAGCTTCATTTTTTGTTCTCACGATAAAGGTAAGTCACGCGTGAGCATTTGAGACTCACGAAGTTTTTTCAGTGAATTTAATCTAAATAATTTTTCGAAAAACAGTAAAAAAATGGAACTAGTTTGTAATCCAATTTTATGAAAAATATTGCGGTGATTGTCGAGACTCACGCACATCTCACGTTAATTCAAAGTATTTGAGACACTTTAAAATTTTTAAATGTAAAAATTCAATTCAAACACTTGTAGTGGTATTTTAAAAATATATTTTTTTTTTTGATAGTAGGCTTTAAAATTGCACAAATGTCATAATTTTTATTAATTTTGAGATTAAATGCGAACATTTTAATATTGCGTTCAGTCACGGTAAACATTAATTTTTTGTGAAAATTATTATTAAAAAATACTTATTATGAACAATATTAACAGTGAAATAGGTAAGTAATTATAATATAAATAAGGAATTTTAAGTTATTAACATAACTGTTGTTTAAAGAATCCCACCGATTTAAAAATGTCGAATTGTACGAAGTGTGGATAAAATAAAAAAGTTCTTCAAGCAAGAAATCTGCAATCAAACAACTTGTTTTGAGCAAAATAAAAAATAGTCCATCGTTAAGTGAAAAAATTGCAAAAATTGTTTTCAACATATCAAAAAATCTTAATGTAAAATGGGCTAACTCAAAGTGTAGCAACGTTAACTTCAGGTTAAAAAATAAAAAATGGTTAGCAGCTGAAACTGTGATAAAAGATGATAAAACTCATAAAAAGTTCGGACGTCCGGCTCTTAATTTTAACGACAAATCGTATCGCTCAAAACGAAGAGAAGCGTCTGGTTTGTGTCAAAAAACCAAACTTGAGACAGATTTGATGGTAATGGCAGCGTCGACATCCGCTCGGAAAACAAAACGGGTTGATTTATCGGTGGCGTTAAAGGAATCTATTCAAAGTCCCCAAAGCGCATCTAAGATCAGAAAACTTATAACGAAGGTTGAAAAGCAGCCAACATTATTTTCTAAAAATGAAGCTCTAGCATTTTTATTAGACAACAACTTTACAAAACAGCAGTATCTGAATATACTTCATGAAAGCAAAATAAGAAATTGTAACATATATCCACCTTATAAGGAAGTAGTATTAATCAAAAAAGAATGTAGACCAGATGGAATAATTGTAACGGAAAAATTTGCAAAGGTAAGCTTAAAAAGTCTGTTACAGCATACAACTAGTCGAATTTTTGAACTACAAAATGATGTTGTAACGACTGTTCCGGATTTATTTGAAAATAACACTCTTAACGCAACGTTAATATTGAGCTATGGGTTTGATAGCTCCTCTGGTCATTCAATGTTTAACCAAAAATATTCTGATACTGGGACCTCAAGAGATTTAGATTCTTCTCTTCTTGCTACAGTAGTTAACCCCTTACGTTTGACATCGAAATATGGTAAGATAATATGGAATAATCGTACTCCGCAATCGGTTAGGTTTTGTAGACCTCTAAAACTCGAGTATGTTAAGGAAAGTAAAGAAACTATCATACAGGAAGAGCTAAGTTTGCGAAAAGAAATTGAAGCCTTAGAGCCATATACATTTAAAATAAATGAAAACTTAACAGTAATTGTCAAATTTCAACTGTGCTTAACATTAATTGATGGCAAGGTCCTTAACGCATTAACAGACACAAAATCCACACAATCATGTCCAATATGTGGTGCGAATCCTAAAAATTTTAAAAACTGTAAAGATTTTAAATCAGAATTATTTCAGCCAAAAGAGGGAAGTTTAGGGTTTGGAATTAGTCCACTTCACTGCTGGATACGGCTTTTTGAATTTGTAGTTCATGCTGGCTACAAAATACACTTGGAAACGTGGCAAGTAAGAGGTGATCATAATAAAAACTTTTTGAAATCAAGAAAAGAAGAAATGCAAGCTATGTTTTGGGAAGAAATGAGTTTACAAGTGGATAAACCAAAAGGCGGAGGTTCTGGCAACACAAACAATGGCAATACTGCACGTCGAGCTTTTGAAAATGATGTTTTGTTTTCAAAAATAACTGGTGTTGATTTGGAATTAATTAGAAATCTTAAGATAATCCTCGTTTGTCTTTCATGTCAGCTACCACTAAATTTGAATAAATTTGAAGATTTCTGCTTTAAAACAGCGGATATTATACTCAAAAAGTACGAATGGTTACCAATGACGCCAACAGTGCACAAAGTCCTTGTGCATTCCAAACAAATTATGGAAAATTCTGTGCTTCCCGTCGGATTTTTGGGAGAAGATGCGTCCGAATCAAGGCATAAGATTTACAAATCTGATAGAATACATCATTCCCGGAAGTCAAGTCGTATAAACAATTTAACCGACGTATTTAATAGGGCTTTGGATAGTTCAGATCCTCTCATTTCAAGTATTTCACTGAGTAAAAGAATAAAACACGCTAAAAAGGCTAAATTACCAGCAGAAGTAATTGAACTTCTTCGTTGTGAGGTGGATGAAAACAGCAATTCATCTTTGTATATTAAGGAACCAAATCCTGTTTCGGATGAAGAAATGTCAGAATCAGAACGTGTAGAAGAAACTTCAGAATATGGCGAAGAGTGTTTCTCTGACTTGTTTCCGTTAAACGGAAAATTATTGGAGCAACTGGAGTTAGAAAATTTAGATTAACAATTTATAATACATTTTGCATTCATATATTATTTTTTTTTTTAATTATTTATTTCAAAATGTTACCAAAAAATAATAAAAATTGAACTCATAATAAACTTTTTTAAAAAATGCGTATTATTAAATTATTCCTTAGGCCTGAAAAATCTTTTAAAATAATGATCGGAACTCTTTCTTCCTCCAAAAACGCCTTAAAATACACATATTTTATTACAAAGCATGATAAAAAAAACAAAAATATAGATCATATTTTATATCTATCATAAAACGTTTTTTTTTTCGAAATTTCTACAAAATATATTTAATAATAATATTAAAAACCTTCAACATGTAACTTACAATAAATAATTTCAAAATTTAAGTTATAAATAAATTTGAAAAAAAAAAAAAAGCACTTCCGTAACACTTAAATGCCATTTCCCCATGGAGCCTCATGGACTAGCTGGCATATACATCTTGCGTAGAAAGAGTTCCTCTATGCTGTGTATATTTATGGGAGTATGCAATTATATGCAAAAAAAGTTGCAATCCAAAAAAAATTTAATTTAAGAAAAAAAAATTAAAAATATTAATTAAATAATTATATAATATAAAAATCTTCATTTTAAAATAATAACTTCTGCATACAAAAATAATTTGGTCTATTGCTAATAAAAATACATTTTATAGGATTTTTCAATAGTTGTTTAAGTATGTTAATATTGCAATTAATTTTGTCCCCCAAAACGAAAAAAAAAAAAAAAAAAAAAAAAATATTAAAAATTTAGTTTTGAACCCTTCTAACTAGCGGTAAAAGGGTTTGGTTGACAAAAAAAATGTATCCTAGCATACTTTAAAATAGTTTACTTCAAAATGGCATCAAAAAAAAAAGTATTGTGACACATAAAATTTGGACTTTTGGCCAACAATTCCTTTTAAATTCCCTATAGTGCACTCTTGCACATTACAAATTTAATATCGTGGACTGTATTGTAGCTACAGAGTCCATTTTTGGCTTGTTTTAAAGCTCTTAATATGCCCTACAATATTATTATCACAAAAAAAAAAATAAAAAAAAAACGAGGGGTGCCTCTTGTATTAAAAGATCGTGGCAAGGGGTGGGGGAAATTGGGGGATAGTATCCCCCAATTTTTTTATCTTGTTTTTTTTTTAAGAGTAAGTTCTAGAGAGCATATCCTGAAATTTTTATCTTGGGACTCCAATGGGAGGCGCAAGAATGTCGCGATTTGTTGATTTTGGGGAAAAATTTTGAAAAATTTTGATTTTGGTCGACCCCATTGTTGTCCCAACATAGAAATTGTAGACTATGTTCATTAGGACCTGCACTTTGAGAATACCAAGTAAAAAAAAAATCGGGGATACTTTCCCCCCATTTCCTCCACCCTTTGCCCCGACCTTCAAATAAGAGGGGCACCAATTCCTTTTTTGGAAAATTTTTTGGTTTTGGTATGTCTTGTAGAGCGTATTATAAGCTTTAAAACAAAAAAAAATGGGCTCTGTGGCTACAAAAGCACTTATGATATTAAATTTTTAAGGTTAAAGAGTGTTGCGATTTGGAGATTTTGGGGAAAATTGTGAAAAATTTTGATTTTGAGCGATCCCATTGTTGTCCCAACATAAAAATTTTAGGATATATTCTTTAGGACTTTCTCTAAAAGACTATCAAGTAAAAAAAAAAATCGGGGGATACCATCCTCCCCATTTTCTCCTCCGTATATCACGACTTTAAAACAAGGGAGGTAACCCTTATTTTTTTTCGAAAATTTTTTGGTTATGGTAGGTCTTGTAGAGCATATTATAAGCTTCAAAACAAACCAAAAATGGGCTTTCTAGCTATAATAGAACCAACGATATTAAGTTTTTACGGTGCAAAGTGTCGCGACTGGGAGATTTTGGGGGAAATTTTGACCCTCCGTATTTTCGCCCACTGTTTACTTAGATGGCTGAAAATAAGTATGCGTCAGTTTATCACTTAGTGTTACAACTAAACCAAATTTCATCAAAATCGGAGGGGGTCACGAACATTTTTAGCTATTTTTGATTGATTTCACTAAGCCTGACCCAAATATGAGTTTGGGCCGCTAAAAAAAGTACGTGTCCCTTTAGGGAGACTTCCCTTGTAAGTCAAAATAAAAGACTGTCTCAAACTCTATGCAACGAACAAACTTTTGAGATTTTTCTTTTTTGCATGTAAAATTCTCAAGCTCGAGGTCTTAAATGTTTAAATGTTTTTTATTTATTTTGAAAATCTTCCGATATTTCGCAATTCTTTGAATTGCATCTTCAGGGACGGTTCAAATTTGTTAATAAAAACCCATAAAAATTCTAATACGTAACGTAGTGTTCAGTAAAACATTTAAACAACTAAGGCCTCGAGCTTGAAAGTTTATTCTTTTTAACATATTTATTTTAAAAGAAGGTCGAATAAAAACAACATTTTTTTTTTTAATTTTTTGACCCGCCATTTTTTTGCCAGTTTTCAAATAGCGATATCTCGAAAACCGTTCGACCGATTTTAAAATTTGTTTTTTTTTTATTTTTGTGTTCATTGCGTCAATACTAATAAAAATGATGTGTCGCAAAGCATTTTTTTTTTAATTTTCAAAAATCCAAAACTTTGATCGCCGGGCGCCTGGGATAATAAAAAATTTCCCGGACGTTCAAAATCGAAAGAAAAATTTTTTGCCACACAAAAAAATGTTTGTCTATTGCCACATCTAAACGCCTTAGTAAGGTATGATATTTGAAATTATATATCAACTGCTTGTATAAAACTTGTTAAATTCTATTTAAGTTTAATAAAAGAAAAAAAAATTGTTAAAAATAAAAAAAAAAACTAGGGAGAATTGTAAAAGAAAAGAGACAAATATTAAGCCGATTATAATATATGACAAAAAACACTACATAAAATAATAAAAATAAAGATTTTTTTTTATAGAAAATAAATCCCAATCCCTTAAAGTTGTAAAAACATTTATCTTTTGATAACCTAGAAAACACTCAAGTGAAGTGTAGAATTAGTAGGGAATAATTTATGGAACATTTGATTTAAATGAAAAATAAATAATTTTTTGAGTTGGTTTTAAAGTTTAAATATAAATTATTAACAACACTGTGCAACAAATTTTCATTTATAAAATAAGGCAAAAAAATTACAAAGTCCAACAGTAGACCAAAATCCCCAAAAAATGTTTTAAAAATGAAAAAAGAAATTTTGGTGAAAAAGATTGAGAAAAAACAAGTCAAAAAGTTAAATTCGACCTTGCCGAATGTAGTGCTACCCTCCACAATTTCTAAAAGATTATTGCAAAAACTTTTTTTAAAAGGAAATCACTTTTGAAAAAAAAAAATCCGCGAAAAAATAAAATTATAAAAAAAATTTTGACACAAAATATTTTGATGGAAACAATATTTTTGATTTAAAAAACAAGAAATTTTAAAGAAAAAAATTTGATGAAAAAAATTTTCAGCAAAAATTATTTTTTACGACAACACCTTTTAAAATGACCCAGTTGGAAAATGAGTCACTGAGGAAATTTCCACAGTGATTCCTTGAGGAAATGTCTTCAGGTTCTGACAAATCATAGGCAATCCTTGATGACATGTCCTAACATTGTCAGCACTGAATGTTTGCTTTAAGAGTGTGGACAATTCCTCTAAGACGTCTAAAAGGAAATGTCTTCAGAATAGCAGTATATTAAATTAGAATTTTAAATCTGGGCAACTCTTCAATTTCCAAGAAAAAGATGGCAATATTATCGACTTAATTAAAATAAATCAAAATCTAACAAGTAGAATAAAAGTAATAAATAGACAAACAATTTTAAAAATAAAGTTTGGAACAAGTGGTTAGGTGTGGGACTAGTAAACTGGAGGTTCCAGGTTCAAATCCAGTTGGGACTAAAAAAGGCGAAAAGTTTTTTCTAAATATGAGAAAGATAATTTATAAAGGAAAATGGATAAAAGTAAAAACTAAAGGAAATACGAAAATTTTTTGTATTTTCGCATGACCTATGTCAGACATTTCCCCAAGGAAGTCTTAGGTGAAATGTCCCCAGAAGGTCAGCCCTGACCACTGCTGACTTTGAGTGAGGACATTTTGAAAATTTGTATGAAACTGTCCTCAACCCAGTACATAGAGATGTCTTGTGGATGTCAGGTGTGACTCTGACATGTCATCGCTCCGTCACTGAGGATGGCTCGAGGACGTTGCCAACTGGGGAACACCGCCATATTGATTTTTACTTTTATTTTTTTTTTGCGCTGAAAGGGGTCTAAAAAGTTTCTATTGGGTGTCAAAATGACCACATAAAATTTTTGTGAAATCAAAAATTTCCTTACCCTCCCGCATCGCGGTTAAATTAAAACCCCCAAAAAAACAATAATCTTTTTTAAGTTATGGAGGGTATCAATACAATTGGCAATTCCGAATTTAGCTTTTTTACTTGTTTCTTTTATTTTTTAAATTTTGGAAAATATAAATGGCGCAGTCGCCTAAACTTTTACATCTTCCCAGGCAGAAAAATACATACGGGCCAGATCTGGCAAAGTACCTAATAAGGTAGTATTAATACTGGCAAAGTACCTTTTTTTTGGGTTTTTAGTACTTGCTAAGATGCTAAATGATAACACCATTTAGTAGTGGCAAAGTACTTTTAAAAGCGCTTTCCCTGTACTTTAAAAAGTACTATCCGAGAATTTTTAAAATTGCTTTTTAACTAAAACAATCCATTACAAAATTAAAAATGTATTTAATAAAATAGTTTTTTATTTAATAATTTGTACATTAGAAATCTTTTTAATTTTTCTATTTTAAATAAATTATATATTAATTTATAAGAGGTATGACGAACATTTCCATCTATTTGAGACATGCTGAGTCGAATGGCGAACTCCATTTTTCGAACATGGTACAGTTTTCTTGACTTGTAGCAATGTTTCATATGCAAATTTGGTTTAAAGCTTTTCATCTTAAGCCCTTAAATTCATGAAGTTCTTCATTTTTCGAGGTTCTCGCGAAATAAACCTCTAAATTGGTATTTGATAAAAAAAACTTGCTTTTAGTGGATCATAAAGGCATCCCTAGCACTATGTGATATAGACCATCATGTTAAAAATCGCGAAAAACTTTTTTTATGGCAGAATCATTTTACAAGATGACTCAAGGGTCCATCTTTAACTATATAATGTGGTAACCTTAAACAAATATCTGACGAAAAATTTGTCCAAAAAAATAATTTTTGGTCAGTAAATTCCGTAAGGTTACCACATTATTTACTTAAAAATGGACCCTTAAATTATCTCGAAAAATGGTGCTGCCATATACAACATGATGATAAAATTAAACATGATGGTAAAAGCAAGTTTTTTATCAAAGACAAATTTAGGGGCTAATTTCGCAAAAACGTCAAAAAATTAAGAAATTCCCGTATTTATTGCTACATCCTCTTAATAGAAGTTCCAAATACTCTCTAGGAATATAAAAGAAAGCTCGGAATCGAGAGTTGTATTTTCTTTCGTAAACATTAATTGTTTTAAAATAAAACCATTTCGTCAGATAACGTATGTTTACTCGACAATGAAAATGTAATTAAAGTTATTGAAATTTTAAATAGAAAGCTGTCTAAATACAAATGTGATGATATATTTTTGAAAGACAATATTTTCATTGAATGTAGCGATTTTTTTTTAATTTTCACTACCATCAAGAGAAATAGGACTCTACAATGTTAAACAAATTTGATAAAAATAACATTCAGATCGGTATCCACAGAGTAGAATCAAAATGTATTCATACTAAATTTGATAATGACACCATTGTCATAACTTTATATAATAATTAAGTGTTTTCAAATAAAATGTTAAAATTTAATTAAATTATTAAAAAAAATATTTCAAATAAATAAACCGCCTTTAGTTTGGTAAAAAGGTACTAGCAAAGTACTTAATTCGGTGAAACCAAGTACTTTACTAAAAAGAGCTTGCTATACAAAAAATAAATTGCTTTGCCAGTACTTTTGTTTTGGTACGGTTGGCAATTTCTGGCTGGGTTCCTACATTACTAAAATATCTAATCAAATGTATAAATACATATTAAATATATATTTCTTATATTACAATTGATTTAATATTCATATATCTCTAATAATATAATACACACACGTATCAGCAAACACATAAAATCTTGATTTCAGTTTATTTGCATAGTAATTTTATGTTTAAGTTGTTATCTAAGGGTTTTCCGGCATTTAACCAATACAAAGATAAAATTTTGTTTGTAAGATAAATGTGCGTGAATGTGTAAAACAAATACTTACACACATAATTACTTATTTTACTTTTGGCAAATAATACACTCATACAAATACATGAACTCATATACAGTGCCGGTCAAAAAAATAGCACCAATGACAAAGTCTCTATTCATTCAATTAAAACAAAATATTATGTGCGTATTCGTTTAGAGTAAATATGCAATACTCTTATACTAGGTCTAAACCTCTTAAATGTTTTTACTTTTTCCAAAAATTGTGAACGGTTCTTTTTTAATGATCGATATTTTAAAAAAACTCCGAATCAGTGCAGTCAATAAAATAGCACCAATTTACAAAATTTCTTTAAAAAAATTAATAATATTTTAATTATTAAAATAAAAGTGTTAAATACTAAAGGAAGATAGTTTTTATTTATAAAAAAATTTAATTCATTACAAAATTTCATATTTATTTTCATAAAAATATGACGTGGAAAGAATTACACTCCTCAAAAACGTTCTTTTGTAAAAAATATGATTTCTGAACATAAACCATATTCCGAAAAAGGAAAATTGGCTGGATGCGCTTATTAAATGATTGGAAATTCAACAAAATTAACTTTAGTGCTTGAAAAACTTAGTCACATGCGACGTTTGTCACCAATAGTGGTTAGGTGTTTGTAAAGACAATGGAAGAAAGACCCATTTGCGGCAGCTCCACAGCTAAAAAAGGACAGCAAATGGCGAAAATGTTCGTCAAAGATTACAAAACAACAACATTAACGCTTGTAGATTCGGAAAAGTGCGCCTACTCTCACTTAAGCATGCTGCAAGTCCTTTGAAGTTTGCTACCAGTAACTCAGAATGACCAGCTTAAAAGTGGATCAATGATTTATGGGCAAATGAATGCAATGTTGTTTTATTTTGAGACATGGGATCGCATACCTATGTCAGAAGACCCTAAAACGCCGATTTCAATCCAAAATTCAAAATAAAAATAACTTTAAATGGTGCTTATGGGTTGGGGGTTATTTTCTTACTGTGGAGTGGTGTTCATATATTAAACCATGGCTCACATATTGGACTAGGACAACCGTGGATATACACTTAACGTTTATATCCTCCAGAAAGTAATGTTGCAATAAGTTTCTAAGCAAATGCCACTAATTTAGGTCTTTTAGCACGTCAATTACCCAAAGCATGACGGGAAATTGGCAAAAAATTGGGTCTGGACAATAAAGCAAACGTGATGGAATGGCCTGGTCAGTCCCCAGATCTAGACCAAATCGATAGTTGATGGACAGATATAGAGAAGGGAGTCTCTCGAATACAACCAACTTGTAATGAAGCTCTTTGGGTGGCTGTTCAGCAACTCTGGAACTGAATTTCGAACTAAAGATCCAAAAATCTCGCGAATTCGGTACAAAAACGTTGTACAGGGGTAATTGTCAACAATGAGTACTCGACAATTTTTTTTTTTAATATTTAAAGATATTACAACAATGATGAATTCATAATCCATTCGTTTTTCAAATTTAAGAATTTAATTTTAATACAAAAAGTACTGTGGTGCTATTTTTTTGACTGAGCCTTTTTTAAGTTTTTTTAAAAACTCTGAAAATTTTTAATAAAATAAAAAACCAAATTAGCCTTTTCTTATGTAATATTGTTTCACACTCTTGTAAGTATCTTATGACACGTTATCAGTGACATAAGTTGAAATTGTTAAAAAGAAACCAACGAAGAAAATTCTGTTTTATCCTGGTGCTATTTTTTTGACCGCAGCTGTACATACTTATTAGGGTGGCAGCTATTTTGCAAAAATTCGAATTTGAAGAAGTGCACCTCTAATTTTTAATACATTTGGTCTAAAAATGCTATGCTAAAAATTTCAGCCAAATCGGACAACGTTAACACGAGGCGCATCGAGGTCAAAGGTCAAAGGTCAAAAAATAGCCATATTTTGATGAAAAACATTAAATAAATGGTGTTGCTTTTTGAATATATTGTTAAAAAGTGGTACACGAGTTGTTTTAAGTATAAGAAGATAAATTAAAAATTTTTGGGTTTTCAAAAATTAACCCTTGTAAGTCTTTCGGGGTCAAAATGACCCAATTTTCACAAAATGACCCCTAAAACACGAAAATCAGCCCCAATTTTCTAAATTTATTGAAATAAACCAATGTAAACCCATATTGTTATTCTATTCTATCATAAATATTCAGATATGAAATACTGTCTTTCTAGGATGTCATTCACCCGTTTCACGGTAAGGCCAAAAATATGCATTTTATTTGGCGTGTTTCTCAAAACTGATATTTTGGTTTTTTCAAAATTTTCTTAAACAAAATTAGGAAAATTGCTGAAAAAACCACAGAATCTTATAAAATATATGTTAAGATATAAAAAAAAAAATTTTTGGGGGATATCCCTCGGATAGTTTGGTGGGGGCATCGATTTAAACTCAGCGGATTTCAAGGAAAATGCATTTTTTGCCCACAATTTATTCAATATGGAAAAAATTTGGTAAATATTTTAAAATTTGGCAAAGTCAGGGCCATAAATTATTAAAAACTATGTTAGACATTAACCCTAAAGGTTTTAGGAAAATAGAATAATACTAACCCGGTTTTTATTCGGGTCAAAGGTCAAATTTAGGGATATTTGGATTTTTTTTGGAAAAAGGCATTTAAATATGAAATGTTTATTGCGATTTTTTATAAAACTTGGTATAATTATTGTACGAGCTCAGAAAAATAATTATTTAATTTTTTTAAAATTAACCCATAAATGTACATGGGGTCAAAATGGCCCAACACATTAAAATTTCTTTATATAGATTTTTATATTTTCTTTCGATTTTTATAAAACTTGTTTTGATTATGTGCGAGGTCAGAAAACTAATTATTTGATTTTGTTTAATTAACCCGTAAATGAACATGGGGTCAAAATGGCCCAGCACGTTAAAAATTCCTAATATAGTTTTTTTATTTTTTTTTTCTATTTCTATAAAACTTGTTATTATTTTTATGCGACGTCTGAAAAAATAATTATTTAATATAAACTATATTAAGAATTTTTAACGTGCTGGGCCATTTTGACCCCATGTTCACTTATGGGTTAATTAAAAAAAATCAAATAATTAGTTTTCTGACCTCGCACATAATCATAACAAGTTTTATAAAAATCGAAAGAAAATATAAAAATCTATATAAAGAAATTTTAATGTGCTGGGCCATTTTGACCCCATGTTCATTTATGGGTTAATTTTAAAAAAATTAAATAATTATTTTTCTGAGCTCGTACAACAATTATACCAAGTTTTATAAAAAATCGCAATAAACATTTCATATTTAGATGCCTTTTTCCAAAAAAATCCAAATATCCCTAAATTTGACCTTTGACCCGAATAAAAACCGGGTTAATATTATTCTATTTTCCTAAAACCTTTAGGGTTAATGTCTAACATAGTTTTTAATAATTTATGGCCCTGACTTTGCCAAATTTTAAAATATTTACCAAATTTTTTCCATATTGAATAAATTGTGGGCAAAAAATGCATTTTCCTTGAAATCCGCTGAGTTTAAATCGATGCCCCCGCCAAACTATCCGAGGGATATCCCCCAAAAAAAAATTTTTTTATATCTTAACATATATTTTATAAGATTCTGTGTTTTTTTCAGCAATTTTCCTAATTTTGTTTAAGAAAATTTTGAAAAAACCAAAATATCAGTTTTGAGAAACACGCCAAATAAAATGCATATTTTTGGCCTTACCGTGAAACGGGTGAATGACATCCTAGAAAGACAGTATTTCATATCTGAGTATTTATGATAGAATAGAATATAAATATGGGTTTACATTGGTTTATTTCAATAAATTTATAAAATTGGGGCTGATTTTCGGGTTTTAGGGGTCATTTTGTGAAAATTGGGTCATTTTGACCCCGAAAGACTTACAAGGGTTAATTTTTGAAAACCCAAAAATTTTTAATTTATCTTCTTATACTTAAAACAACTCGTGTACCACTTTTTAACAATATATTCAAAAAACAACACCATTTATTTAATGTTTTTCATCAAAATATGGCTATTTTTTGACCTTTGACCTTTGACCGCGATGCGCCTCGTGTTAACGTTGTCCAATTTGGCTGAAATTTTTAGCATAGCATTTTTAGACCAAATGTAATAAAAATTAGGGGTGCACTCCTTCAAATTCGAAGTTTTGCAAAATAGCTGCCACCCTAATACTTATGTAAATGTCAATGTAAAAACTTATACAGACGCACATTAAAGTTATAAACTCAAGCAAACCCATACACTTGAAAACAGAAAAGAAATGTGATGATTTGCAATAAAAATTTAATTGAGGCAACAATAACTCGTTTGATTTAATTACATTTACTTTGTTACAATAGAATTTGAGTAGAAAGAAACTAAATTTATAAGCTACAATTGGCTTTCAATTAAAATAACTAAAAAATTTTGTTGTCACTACTGAATAAAGTAGCAGCAACCAAATTTTAGGTTGATACAACTAAAAAATTATGTTAGAAATGTATTTTTTTATGTTCAAAATAAAACTTATTCTTCGCTGTGCCAACCCAATATCCGATTATGACAAAAGAAATTTATTTAGGACAACAGAAAGTTCGCTATAAAAACATAATTTCTTTAACCTCAAAATCATGTCGTTAATCACAAGCAAAAAATTTAGTTGTTGCAACTGCATTTAACGATTAAGTGCAACTGAACTAAATTTGTTTGTCACAACAAATTTTTTCTCTCTGTGTATAAATCTCACATACAAATTTACATTCCCATACTCACACATCTTAGAAATTGTGCATTTTACTTCAAAGTATTTAGCAGTACAAAATTAGTTTTGTAGGAGACTAAGTACATACATATTTGAATATTTGTAAGCCTTATGGCTCTTTTGGGTTCCAGTAAGACTATTTCATTAGTAAATCATACAATAAAATATTTTTACATTAAACATTCATAACCAGGAGACATGCCAAAACTCAACTTGTGCAGCAAAACATAAAAAATCAATGCCGAATATTAATGTATAGTTCAGACCATGTGAGACGATACCAAAGACAAGGGAGGTCTTTCATAGGGAACCCATTGATTTTTCCCAAAACTTGCACATGGGATAATAGGGAGGGAAATAAGAGCTAATTTTTTTTTTTTACAAGGGAAGAATTCAAACCGTTATGAACCGATTTGCCTGAAACTTAAAATATATATAAAAAGAGACGATTTTAAGTTTGGGGTTGGTCGGCTTATCGGTCATATCAAAGTCTTAAAATTTATGGAACAATGTGGACCTTCGGGAAAATTTCAATAACTCCCAAACTAACAGGAATATCGTTTAGAGCAAGAATACGTGTCGTTTTAAATTTAATAAAAATTATTTTAAAATTTACACATTTTCGTAAAAAATAAATATTTAACCAACTCGATTTTTTAACAGATTGTGGCACTTTGGATAGGTATTTAAAAAAACATTTCTCCTCATGACGACTTTTTCGCCATTTTTTGTCCCATGTCTTGAATCCCTAAGACCCGACATGGCCGATAAGCCGAGAAACCCCAACATTAGAATTGTCACTTTTATATATTGGTAAAGTTTTAGGCAAATCGGTTCATATATAGTGCAGTTGTACAGCAAAAACATCTGAAACAATTTTGATGATTTTTTTTTATTTGTATATTACACTGTGCTACAAAAAACACAAAATCGAATATACTTTTTAAATGAGGTAGTTAAGGTTGTAGTTCTTGTCGAAAAGATCACAAAAATGCCCATCAAACTTGCCATACACCCTAAAATTTGAAAGTTATTGTCAAAAAACGTTTTTTTGGGACTTTTCTCACTAAACCACTTGTAACTTAAAAAGTTTTCAACCGATTTTCAAGTTTTTAACTGTTTTGGATAGAAGAAGGATAGGGCTTTTTATATGTGTGAATTGGTCATATAAGAAAGTTGTGATAATTTTTCTAAAAAAAAAGATTAAGAATTTGCCTGAAATTGCCGTCTGGACAACCCAGGCAAAAAAGAAAAAAATAAACGAGCATACTGAAAGGTTGCGTATCAATATTTTAAAGGTTTTTGGCCTCATGAATTCGAATTTGACATTGAAATTGGGCTATCTTATTAAGATTTTGATAAATCAATTTATGTTTAAGATCTCAAAAACCTGACGCGATAGACCAATTTAAATGCCAGATTCTGATTCAGCGGGCCAAAAACCTTTAAAAATATTGTACATGACCTCTTATGATAAATTTATTATTTTTGCCTGGGTTATCTGAACGGCGATTTCCTGCAAAATATTAATTTTCTTTTTTAGAAAAATTATCACAACTCTGTCAATTGTTACCTGATTTTTTCAGGATAATGCTCATCGTAATTAGAATTAAATTTTCTTTAAAAATACGTGCATAAATATAAAGGTTGTTAAACGAACTATAGCAGAAAAAAATCGATAAACTCAAAAATTTTTCAAAAAATAGCAAACAAAATTAGATATTATAGAAAAAATCAATAGATATCTTTCTTATATGTGTAGACCAATTCACACACATGAAAACCCTAACCTTCTTCTATTCAAAACAGTTAAAAATTTAAAATCGGTTGAAAATTTTCTGAATTACACAAGGTTTAGTGAGCAAAGTCCAAAAAAAAAACGTTTTTTGACAATAACTCAAAATTTTGAGGGTGTCTGGCAAGTTTAATGGGCACTTTTGTGATCTACTCGACAAAACCAACAACCTATACTATGTCACATCAGAAGTATTTTTTCACTGTAGCACAGTGAAATTTTCAAGAAAATTATTTTGACTTAGATTTCATTGTCAAGATTCCATTGTCAAGACTATTTAGCAAATATAAAAAAAGAATGTTAAATTCGGCTGTATCGAATCTTTTATACCCTCCAAAATGTAAAAAATTTTAAAAAAAATTGACAACGGAGCTTTTGGTGGGGGATGGGGAGGGGCGGTGAGTTTGTGGACTCCTTGCCCCTCGCGGTATATGTTTACAAGTTCATTGTATTCTGCGTTTTGCACTTAAGTATTAGAATTTTATTATTATTTTAATTATTTTTTTATACACGCCCTAAAAGGGGAGTGGGGGTCCAAGCGCAGGACTTTGAACTTCTGCGAACATATAAAGGTATCATTTGTTTATCAAAAATTCAAAAATTCGTTTTAAAAGTTGGCATTTTTCAGAGGTTGGTTTAGTTCTTAGTTGGAGAATTTTTCCCCCCTGGACCGATTTTGCCTTTTTCCGAACTTAACCTGCCTAGGACTATAAGACATAATCGTGCCAAACTTGAGGAGTCTAGCTCTATTATTTTGGACTGTGTCGTGTTAACTACAGACGGACAGAAAGACAGACAGACGGACATAGCTAGAATGTCTTAGAATCAATCACTGACTAATAATATATATACTATATGGGGAATGACAGAGTGAGTATACCCCTATACTGCAGTTGGAAGGTATAAAAATAAATTTGCTAAATAGTCTTGACAATAAAGTCTGACAAAATTCCGAAACAAGTCTTGCAGAAATGACCAACATAAATAAATTTAAAATCTTGAAAATTACTTTGAAATTATCATATTTTTAATTAGTAAAGGTAAAATGACCTCGAGCTATAATAAACCTATTCAAAATAAAATATACAAAAAAAAATTTGGAATTCGGACCTCATTTCGATATCTTTAAAATGGGGAATTAAAAATCTTCAAAATTTACCAGGAAGGGATTTTTTGCGGTTATTAAAAACTGTTAAAATATTAAAAGATTGAAATCTAAAATTAAAAAAAAATCAAAGTGTCTGATTTGACATGGAATGCCCAATATTTATTGGAAATTGTTATTTCTTTCAATAAATTAATATAATGTTGATTTAATATTATTATAATTGCATTATTATTTGTTTGTTTTTTTATATTAATTTAATTTATCGTATTCAATCGTTTTTAATAATATTTACATATACAGTGGCAGACAAAATGGTATATTCAACTATCAAAAAAAAATTTCAACGACTCAAAACGAAAATGAAAAAGGTCAAATAAAACAATTTTTATATTTTTAATAAAAATTAATCGGAGTTTAAAAAAATGGTTAGCACCGCGAGCGGAATACCCCACATATATGGTATTAACACTCGCAAAAAGCCCATATATTTGCAACAACAAATGTTATTAATATTTTTTTGTTGGTTATTTGACTATCGTGCATCTTACTAAGATGTTACAATTTTCTTCTTATAATTCTCATTGAGATTAGAGTTTATTATGTATAAATATTTTAGTTTGAACATTAGCGATTTGCCATTTTAATTCCTTTTGCAACTTGTAGTATAGGTTATTTATATTTGCTAAATAGTCTTGACAATGGAATCTGGCAAATTCCGAAACACGTGTCGACTTGCATAAATGATCAACATAAATAAATTTAAATTAAAAAAGTAATTTTCTTAAAAATTATTCTAAAAACTATAGACATATTGTGATACAATGATTAATCATAATAATTTTTACCACAATCATGTTATTTTCTCGGCATGTAATAATAAATTAATTTTTTTTATAAATAATTTGATTTTGATATATTTTAATTTTTTAACATAACATGTCAAACAATGTTCAACCTTCTGTTTACATTTGTAGTAATTTTTTCTCTTGATAATATTTTTTTTTATATATTTAAAAAAATACAATAAATAAAAATAATATTAAAAATAAAAACAAATGTATGTCAATTAAATGTCTAATAAAATTTAACTTATGTATATCCTGTGTATATAATACGAGTATGTGTGACAGAAACTGAATTTATAAAATTTATCCATATGAGAGAAGTTTGAATAACTGCAGAAAATTATATCAAATTCCGTATTTTTTTTTGGATACCCTATACTCTAGTGATGGAGAGTATATATAATAGTGCGTTTACATTGGATTTCTAATCCAGTAAATTGCGATTTTAATCTACTTTGCAATCTGTACCGTTTACATTGGCATTTTTTACATTTGAGAAGATTAAGATTGGCATTTTTAACACCAAGTTGGTAATAAATGTGTGTGACTGCGTCAAGAGACAGCGACGGTAATTAGTCGTCGTATGATTAACAAGGACAGTGACGGCGTTTACAAATAACAATGACGGCGGCATAAACATACTTGGCGGCGTCATCAAAACGGCAGGCTTTGTGTCGGTGTTTTTCAGTGTTGGAAAATGGAAATAATAGAAATACAGAGTTGTATTTAACTTTACAAGATTGCGTTTGCCGATTAGAGCCTAAACTACTAGATTGAAAAAAATAAATTTGTATGGGCAATCTAATAGATTGAAACTAGATTGGAGCCACAATCTACTTTAAGCTAGATTAGAAAACCACTGTAAACGCACTATAAGTTTATCATAACGTTTGTAACTTCTCGAAGTATTTGTCTAACACCCCTCTGTCGCACAGTGCCACATTTGGCCAATCTAGGACGACAAAAATTCAATTTTAATTATATTGACTTGAAATTCGGTATACATGTTCGTTTTGACTTCTAAAATAACATCATGAAAAGTGTGGGAGGCCAATTAAGGGCCACGCCCAATTTTTTTTTTAAATTTGTAATTTTTGTTAAAATTTCTTTAAATTTGGTATATATACTCTCAATGACTGTAGAAATAATATCACAAAAAAAGGGGGCGGTCAGACAACTGCCACGCCCACTTTTTTAAAATATGTTTAAAAAAATATGTAAAAACAAGGTTTACATATCGCCCCACTGTAGTCGGCGTCGCAGACGGTCGCAAAAGTTAGCCGTTGAAATAGTTACTATGGATATTGTTCAATATATCTGAAAAAGTCCGGCGACCAATACGGACCAAACACAAAAGTTCTATTCCATCAAAGAAAATAAATACATAAAATTCTTTTCAAAAATTTGTGTTTTGTTAAAAATTTAATAAAAAATGGAAAAATTTGTTTAAAAAAAAGTGAAAAGATATGGCTTAAAGCATTTAAATATCCTTTAAAATTACCAAAAAAGAGTGGATAAATATCTCTTTTTGTTCAAAAGTTACAACCCTTTAAACTCGATTTAATTTATGCGAAATAATGTACACTAGTTACAGGATTTTACAAGATGCAACTTTATGGACCCACCTGTTAGTAACGAACAGAATTATCGATCTTATATGATTATTTCCGTGCTATTAGGAAAGTTCTATAATATATACAAACATATCATGAAAATCGGGGAACTTTTTTTTTTTGATTTTTGTCGTGCTAGATTGGCCAAATGTGGCACTGTGTGTCGTTTGAAATGGCGATAACGGCCAAAAAATTACACAGATACAGCATTGCCACTTTATGTGTAATTACACATTTCATGTGTAATTTTCGGCTTTATAGCTTATGTGTAAATACTTCCATGTGTAAGTCATGTGTAAATTTAAGTTCTGGATATTTTATTTTTAAAATGGCGAACAATGTTAGTGCTATGTTTTTTATCAAAAAGTACTATTTTGGTACTTTTTATAAATAAGTAATATTTTGGTACTTCTTATCAAAAAGTATTACTTTGGTACTTTTTAGCAAAAAGTATTATTTTGGTACTTTTCATAAAAAGGTACTATTTTGGTACTTTTTATGAATACGTAATATCATTTTTAAAATGACCAGCAATGTTAGTGCTTTTTATAAAAAAGTACTATTTTAGTACTTTTTTATCAAAAAGTACTATTTTAGTACTTTTTTTTATCAAAAAGTACTAATCTAGTAGTTTTTTTTATCTAAAAGTACTATTTTGGTAATTTTTATGAAAAAGTAATATTTTGGTACTTTTTATCAAAAAGTATTATTTTGGTACTTTTTATAAAAAGATACTATTTTCGAACTTTATTTTTTGTGAAGAGTATCCATACAGTCGGCAAGGCCGAATTTAACTTTTCTACTTGTTATATTGTTTGTTTGTTTTTTTTTTATACAAAAATTAATCCTTTTCAATTAAATTTCCATTTTAAATTTAATTATTTCCTGTCTCCTCGTTTTTTTTTACCTCTGTTTTTTTTTTTTTTTTTGTTTGACTGACATATACACTCCAGTGCCGTATTAAATATAACGAACATAGAAGTTTTTACAGACACATAAACGGATATGTATACACCAACACACATGTCTCCTCGCATTTATATTCATATACTCACACATACACTCACTATTGCCTTATATATTTAAACACGTAAAGTGTAGTTGTTTATCTATGATTTACTCTTACTTTAATATTAAATCTACAACACTATGCTCAAACAGTATGTGGAATTTAATTTGAAATTTTGCCAATTTGGGCCGATGTTGGACTAAATTTATATACCCTTCAACTACAGTATGAGGGAAGTATACTTACATTGTCATTCCGTGTGTAACCCATAGAAATATCGGTTCAAGACCTCTTAAAGTATATAGTCATTGGTCCATGAACGATTTTAAGACTTTTATGAATGTCAGAACACTCTCACTTGTTTATTAAACTGTTGTGTTACTATTTATATAAAAGTACTATCCCGGCGAGTTTTACTTAAAAGTACTATTTTGGTACTTTTTATAAAAAGGTATAATTTTGGTACATTTTATTAAAAATAATAATGTGGTGGTACTTTTTATCAAAAAGAACTAAGTTTGGTACTATTTATAAATCAAACCAGTTATAACAATACTTTTTATGGGTAACATGACATAATCCCCACGGGCATAATCCCCATTTCCGTTATGGGGATTATGACCTAATTCATTTCGGTCATAATTCCCATAATGGTAGTGGGGACTATGACCGAAAATTATTAGGACATAATCCCAATAAAAAACGGACATAAGTCCAAGATTTAGGGGGATAATGACCACGTAACAAATGACCATAATTCCCATTATGGGGATGATGTCTTCTGTACTAGTTGGTCATAGTCCCCAAAATTAAAAGTTTTTTTTTTTACTTTAAAGTTTTTCCGCGTAGCCGGCCTTTGGCCGGGCTTAGGGATTACAAACTCCATGCATTAAACCCACCCTCTCTGCAGAAAACGGGAATTATGACCAAAATTGCTTTGAACTTCCTCCCCATAATATGAATGGGGGTTATGACCGAAAAAAGTTCGGTCGTAATCCCAACAAGGAACGGACATAATTGTGACCGTTTTGGAAACGGTCATAGTCCCCACAACTGTTATGGGGATTATGACCGTAATGAAATTGGTCATAACCCCCATTTCCGTTATGGGGGTAATGTCCGTGGGGGTTATGTCCTGTCACCCTTTTTTTGTTTTGGTGGACCCCATTTTTTAGAGCAGTAAAGCGGAGAGAAAACACAAAAAAGAAAAAAAAACTTTTTTTGACATATATAAAAAAAATACTATTTTGGTACTTCTAAAGGAACAGGACATTTTGGTTATTTTTAGTTTTAATAAAAAGTACTATTTTGCTACTGATATTCAAATGGACTATTTTTTTACTATTTACTAAAAGTACGAGTCTGATACATTCTGCTCTTTAAAGTACCATTTTTTGTATTTTTTTTATTTAAAAAGTACTAATTTGTAATGGGTTACAAAAAAATACTATTTTAGTACTTTTTTTATTTTTATAATTATTTTTATAATTTTAGTACTTTTTATTAAAAAGTGCCTTATTTGATATTTTTATTACAAAAAAATTATTTTGGTTTTTATTGTTAAAAAAAATTATGTTGACAAAAAGTACAATTTTGATACTTTTTACAAAAATATACTTTTTTGGTATTTTTTACAAAGTACTATTTAAGGTACTTTTTAATAACATGTACCATAGAAATGCATTTTTTGTATGGCAAATTTTTTTTCTTCCGATTTTGAATCTACGGGCAAATTTTTATTCTAGTAAGCCTTTAACTTTTGTGGTACAAATTTTAGGCCAACTAACCTGTGGCGTCTGGCGATCAAAGTTTTAGATTTTTTAAGAATTAAAAATAAAATAATAGTCATCATATACATCATATTTTTTTTAATTTTGATGAGCAGAACATTAATATCAAAATTTTTTTAAATTGGTCGAACGATTCGAGACAGCGTTATTTAAAATTTGCAAAAAAATGGCGGTTTTTTTCAAACGTTGAAGAACTAAAAAAAAATCTAAAAATTTCTTTTACTTGACCATTTTATAGACCTTGAGACAATATTTTATTTAAAACTAATTTGATCTAAATCCGAACATTTTATGGCGCCTCGATACAATTTTTTGGAAAATTTCCACTAGAATTTTGAATTTTTAAAAAAAAAAATTCTCTTGCGAGACATTATTATATTGACATGCTTATATTGACATGCTAAATCGGTCTTGTAGTTTCGGAGATATCGCCAATTAAAATTTGTCAAAAAATTTGCAAAAATGACAGGTTTTTTCCTACGTTCAAGAAATTACAAAAAAAAATCTCAACATTTTTTTCCATTGAGTTTTTTATAGAGCTTAAGGATACTTTTTTATTTAAACTTAATGTGAGCCAAATCAGACCAATATGGTATTTTTGTTGCTCTTAACTTTAAGAACTTGACCACAGAATATCCGAAAGCCTTGAGATCAAAAGTTTTTGAGCTATTTGATTTTTTATTTTTTTTTTTACCTCAAAACCCATTTTTTTATGATTTTATGTTCCACGACCGGCACAAAAAGCTGTGAATAGATCGAAAATTATGTCTAGAGTATCCTTGTTTCATATGGAGTCATTTGAAGCAACCGCAAAAAAGTGCCGTCCTAAAGGTCGAAAAAGACCGTCCCAATTTCATGTAAATACATGGAAAAAACAAGACTTTACGAGTTTAACAGCCGATTTATCAAAATTTTTGTTCTACGACCGGCACAAAAAGCTGTGAATAGATCGAAAATTATGTCTAGAGTATCCTTGTTTCATATGGAGTCATTTGAAGCAACCGCAAAAAAGTGCCGTCCTAAAGACCGAAAAAGACCGTCCCTATTTCATGTAAATACATGGAAGAAACAAGACTTTACGAGTTTAACTGCCGATTTCTCAAAATTTTTTTTCTACGACCGGTACAAAAAACTGTAGGTAGATCGGAAATTATGTCTAGAGTATCCCTATTCCATATGGAGTCATTTGAAGCAACAACAAAAAAGTGCCGTCCTAAAGACCGAAAAAGACCGTCCCAATTTCATGTAAATATAAGGAAAAAACAAGACTTTACGAGTTTAACAGCCGATTTCACAAAATTTTTGTTCTACGACCGGCACAAAAAACTGTGGGTAGATTGACAATTATGTGTAGAGTATCCTTGTTTCATATGGAGTCATTTGAAGCAACCACAAAAAAATGCCGTGCTAAAGACCGAAAAAGACCGTCGAAATTTTCAAAAATTGTAAAAGTTACATGCATTTGAACAAAAAAGCATAGGTTAGGTTAGGTTGTAAGTGGCTGCTGACGTTTTACGTCAACACACGTAGACTCTGAGGTCCATTGTGATACCACGGGATCGTAATAGGTTTCCCTACTAGTCCCTGTCGTTAAACCAGTTTGAGCTTCTTATGAAACTCCTTAGATGTTGAATTTTGACATCCGACAAATCAGAAAGATCGTACAGCTCCCTAGATCCAAGTGAAGCAAGTCGCTGACCAGAAAGTGCCGGGCAAAGGCAAATAAAGTGTTCGATAGTTTCCAACTCCTCTTCATCCATGCAACTTCGGCAAAAGTCATTCGACGGCACATTTAACCGCTCTGCGTGCTTCCCTATAAGACAGTGTCCGGTAATTATAGAAACCACCGTCGAAATCTCTCCTCTTGGAAGCGATATCAGCTCACTTGTGCGCCCCTGATTAAGAGAAGGCCAAATCAGTCGTGTTGTCTCACACGTCCATCCATTTGCCCATCTTTGATTAGTCTCCGTCGCTGAACAAAGCCGTAGGTTTTGCTTGCAAGTTTCTAGAGGCATACCAACACATTCCAATTCTGTTGGAACCTGTAAGGTAGTTCCTAGTCTTGCAAGCTCATCGGCTTTGCAATTCCCTGGAATGTCTCTGTGCCCTGGGACCCATATGAGTCGTATGTTAAACTGCTTGGCCATCTCATTTAAAGACGTGCGGCAGTTAAGGGCAGATCTTGTTTTCAGAAACATTGAATCCAGGGACTTGACCGCGGCTTGACTGTCAGTATAGATGTTGACTGCGGTTGTAGACAAGACATTGCAGCTCAACCAGTCAGCCACTTCCTTTATTGCCAGCATCTCTGCCTGGTAAACACTGCAATGATCTGGCAATCTACGAGCCAGGCTCAATCCAAGCTCTTCCGAATAGACCCCAAAGCCCACTTGTTCGTGCAGCCTCGATCCATCTGTGTAAAAATTTATGGTAGCTCCTCTTCCCGGAGTATCCCCAATCCAAGACTCCCTGGATGGTATCATAGTGGTAAAGTGGCGCTCAAAAAGGCTCAAAGAGGGAGCACAATCCACATTTTGTGGTGTTGTTATCTTTTTCAAGATCGCGCTATGGCCACAATCGCTGCTCCTCCATTGCAGCGTGCTATTAAGTCGAATTGCCGACGCAGCTGCATACTGCCTACCCAACAAAAAAGCATAACTTCAGTTTTTACTCAAATGCATATTAATTTGACAATTTTCAACGGATTTTTTAGAAACCATCTTAATTTCTTCGTATTAAATCAGACTTGAACGTCAAATAGAAAAACGTATTTTAAAAATTGTTTTTCTTTGCGAAATTGACAATGAAATTTTATTTTTTTGCCAAATCTAGGTAAAATTGAAGCAAAATTGTCGATACATCAATCGATGTATCGACAATAGGTTGTAATATGATAATCTGATTGAAAAATGTTGTATGCACGGTTGATATATCATTTAAGTACCTTTAAATTAAAACAAAAACAATGAAATCGATTTGGTTTTTCCGGAGATATTTTTTTGTTTAAGTAAAACAATTTTTTTAAAAAGATGAAAATTTAAAAAATTGGCAATATCTCGAAAACTGTTCCGCTTAAAAAATTTTGGTGTGGATTTTCGGATTCAGAGTAAGATTTTACATAAAAAATAAAGGCAAACTGTCGTGGATCGCAAAAGTTTTTTTTAATTTGTAAACTAGTGTTATTAGTGGACTTATCTTTTGGTCTCGTTTGCGATTAAGAATCGGGTCCTTCGCCGGCGCCATTTTCGTAAATATTTTGTTATAAAATTTTTTGATTTAAAGCTAATTTTTTCTTATTTAAATTTGTCATTTTTTTATGGAAAATCTATTTACTTTTATGACATAGTGTTAAGTTTTTCTACTTTAATATATGTTTAGTCCTTTTTGTATATGTAGTACGCAAGATTAAAGTGTGCCACATAGCCACAGAGAATATGATAAATACACACATCGTAGATTTCTATAGAATTATATTTTCATTTTACCTTGATTATGTAGGTTTTATGTTTTTTTTGTGTGTATTACAGAATATGAAAGATTTAGTGTAACCTTTTCTATTTAAATACATTTGGTTCTAATCTTTTATGCTACATTAAGTTTATAAAACGTTGTAAAAGCGTTAATTTTTTTTTGAGAAGAGATGGAAAATTTTACATGAAATATGATGAAAGGAACAATTTAAGAAAATAAATTGATAAATAAATCAGTTGAATTTTAGAAGTTATCAAAATAACTTTTAAAATCTAATTGTCAGTTTCTGAAACACAATTGATAATTTCTGAAATATATTTAATAATTTCTGAAATACATTTGATAATTTCTGAAATACAATAGATAGTTTCTGAGACATAACTGATAATTCTGAAATACAATTGATAGTTTCTGAAATACAATTGACAATTTCTGAAAAACATTTGATAATTTCAGAAATACAATTGATAATTTCTAAAAAAACCAATTGATAAATTCTTAACTACAATTGATAAAATCGGGAATTCAATTGATGTCTGAATTCAAATGATAAATTCTGAAATACAATTAATAATTTCTGAAAAACAATTGGACATTTAAGATTCGTTGTGTTTTACTTGAGAAAAAGTTATAGTATTTTATGTATTTTTGCAATATTTTTAAAGCATACGTTAAGGAGACTAATTGCTAGTAAGCTTAATAAATAAAAGCGATTAAATAATGTATCATTAGTTAAAATATGACTTACAATTAGTATATTTTTAGGATTTTTTTTAAATTTTTAAAGCATACTTTAAGGAGCGAATGAACAATAAACAAAAGTATCACAGAACAGTGAGTACACTAACGATCTCAAATAAACTTTTTAACCAAAATGTTCCCTATATCTAGAACATTTCCTTTTTGGAAAGACTTTCGAAAAAATTTGCTGGGTTTTTGCATTGCAAATCCCATAATTTATATTTTATTTATTCAATTTATATATAATATTATTAATTTAGTTTAATTTTTTTTAATAAACTTTTTCAACAAATCCTATTTGTTTTAAATATTAAATATGTAGCATTTACATTTAATTGTTTTATAAATGAGATTAATATCACGTTCTAATTTATTCAAAACCAATCAGATCAAGATATATTAAATAAAATAAACAAATATATAAAATTAAATGTATAAATCAATAAAATAAAGGGTATTCATGTTAGTAGTTTAAGTAAACAGTTTGATCAAGTGATTAAATCCTCGTATCATGAAAGCAGCACAATACGTCAAAAAAAAGGTACGACGTAAGGTCCCATGATGGAGTGGTGCTCTTGATGATATGCAGAAGAAAGTTAGAAAACTTTTTAATGAGGCCAAACGTACTGGGAACTGGGATACTTATAGAAGTTCTCTGACTGAGTACAACAAGGAAATTAGAAGATCCAAAAGGGCATCTTGGAGGAAATTCTGTGAAAGCATAGAAGATACTCCTACAGTCGCAAGACTACATAAAACGTTATTGAAATCCTCTACGAACGAAATGGGTCTCTTAAGGGGAAATAACGGTATATATACCAAGGACCGAAAGGAGACTTTGGAGTTGTTATTACATATACACTTTCCTGATTCGATCATTTGTGATCCTTCAGGAAATAATATTATACACGACCCCATAAGATTTTGTAGGAGAACATCTAATCTTTCAGGCGTCATCTTCGACCCGGATAAGGTTAGATGGGCCATTAAGTCCTTTGATCCGTTTAAATCCCCTGGGGGGACGAAATCTTCCCCGCTCTTTTGCAGAATGGGTTAGACTTTCTTTTAGACACATTAGTATCTGTTTTTAGATCCAGCTTTATATTTGGACACATCCCTTTTCTTTGGAGGAAGGTAAATGATGTATTCATACCTAAAGCTGGAAATAGACCGGCTGAATTGCCAAAATCGTATAGACCCATAAGTCTTACATCCTTCCTACTGAAGACTATGGAAAGATTACTGGATCTTCACTTAAGATCCACGTACTTGGACCAATATCCTTTACACAGGAATCAGTATGCATATGCAAAAGGCAAATCTACTGATTCGGCTTTACATCATCTGGTGACAGTTATAGAAAAAGCCCATAAGGACAAGGAAATAGCTCTTTGTGCCTTTCTGGATATTGAGGAAGCTTTTGATAATACTGGTTATGACTCCATTGAATCTGCACTTCGGTGTAGAGGTGTAGATCAGGGTACATGTAGATGGATTAAGAACATGCTAGAGAGCAGGGAAATAACCGCATCTATGGGTTGCACTCGAGTCACAGTGAATGCCGTTAAAGGCTGTCCTCAGGGCGGCGTCCTATCTCCACTACTATGGTCCTTGGTGATAGACGACTTGCTTCAGAGGCTAGATAATATGGGTTATCAGGCAATAGGTTACGCGGACGATTTAGTAGTCACAGTAACTGGTAAATTCGATAATATCATCTCAGATATTATGTGCAACGCTCTACGTTTGGTAATGGGCTGGTGCACTGAACAGGGTCTTTCCATTAACCCTAACAAGACTATTATAGTCCCGTTTACTAGGAGAAGAAATCTCAATTTAGGTATAATTTCCGTAGGGAATACTATTATCCAACTCTCTAAGGAGGTTAAATATTTGGGAGTTATCTTGGATACGAAACTTACTTGGAATTCACATTTAGACGGCACTATCAGAAAGGCTATTGCGGCATTATGGGCAGCGAATAGGATTGTTGGTAGGACCTGGGGATTGAGCCCCAAAATGGTCATGTGGATTTACAAGATGATTGTGAGACCGATCATGACGTACGCTGCCATAGTCTGGTGGCCGAAGACTATGCAGGGGGAAGCCACCGTAAGACTAGGCAAGGTACAGCGTCTGGCCTGCACTCTAATCACGGGTGCTATGAGAACCTGCCCAAATTTGGCCCAAGAAGCCATTTTGGGTCTCACACCTCTCGACATATTTATTAGATCTACGGCAACTATGGCTGCGCGTAGAATGAATATCGATTACTCTGACCCTCGCAACTTGAGCGGTCACTCCAATATTCTTTCTTCAATAGGAATTAGGGAAAACCTAGATATGCCGACGGATAGAATAAACACTGTGCTTCGCTTTGGAAGGAAATTTGAGATCGTGATACCGAGTAGACCAGAGTGGGATGAAGGTGGTCCATATGTGGATACTAGAAGCCTAAACTGGTATACTGACGGATCCAAAATGTCCTCTGGAGTTGGCGCTGGTGTCCACGGTCCAAACACGCGTTTTTCAGGCTGAAATTCAGGCTATTACAATATGCGCTAGAGTTAATATTGCAAAGGGTATGAAGGGTACTCATATTTCAATCTTCTCTGATAGCCAGGCAGCACTTCAAGCGCTGTCTTCTTGGGAATTTAAATCCAGAATGACACTGGAATGTTTTGATACCCTTCAGCAGCTGGCCGGGAGAAACAAAATTACTCTATTTTGGATCCCTGGTCATAGAGGTTTTGAGGGTAATGAGATAGCGGATGAGCTTGCTAGAAATGCCTCCGCTACTCCTATGACCAGACCCGAACCATATTGTGGGGTAAACTGGTCTACCTTCTCGAACATGATTAAGGGTTTGGCAAGAACCGACTTCTTAAACTTGTGGAAAAATTCAGGAGGTCTACGACAATCCAAAGCACTAATCGCTCCATTATCATATGGAGGTATACTTAATCACACCGAAAGTGACATTAGGTTACTGACAGGTTTTCTCACCGGGCATTATAAGGTAAATTATCACTTGCATAATTTAAACCTTTGTGCATCGTCTTTGTGTCGACTTTGTCTTGAGGAAGTGGAAACAACGCAACACATATTATGTGAATGCATCGCAATATGTAGGATCAGAAGACGGTTCTTAGACAAGGAATTGCTTAATTCTGAGGATATAAGGCTAGCTTCGCCATCCTCTGTTATAATGTTCATTAGGAACATTGAACAGAGTTTGAATTAGATTAATGGATCTTGGCACAAAGGACCCATAAGGGTCGCAGTGCCGGCCGTTAGGGCTAGATCACCCCTTGAATAATAATAATAATAGTAGTTTAAGTAATAAGATTTTTTATAAAAGCTAAACCAAAAGCTACAAATTCGGCTGCCTAACGGACAACAGACCAACGCTTGGACTAGCATTTTTTTGTTTGAACAAAAAAGTTTTTCTTTCGATTTTGAACGTCCTGGCAAATTTTTCTGCAACTAGGCCGAAAACTTATGTGGTAAAAATTTGACGATCAGATTAATTTAACCAGAAGCAAACGGCGTTCAAAGTTTTGGATGTTTGAAAATGTTTAACAAAAAAAAAACTTTTTTGCCTCATAACATATTATTTATATAGCCTTACAAAAAAAAATATTTCTGACCCAGAAACTAGACCCACTAATTCTTATATATTTTCGCCTCCTGAATTCGATTTCGCCATCAGAATTGATATCTATCGTTAGGTATTCCTGGAATTTACAACGAAAGTTCGGAAAGTGGCCTATACAACAAAAATCAGAAATACTAGAAATTTCATCGACTTTAATAATCGATTTTAAAAATTTTCGCATCTTTATTGGTTAAGGTACAATTGCCAAATACCGTTATTCTATGACGGTATCGATTGCTAGCATTTCTTTTCTTACATGTTAACCCTCTGTGCAACGCTTCTATCACTGTGTAGATCATGAGCGAACTAGTTCACTTCACCAAACAATTTGAACTAGTTCATTCATTTCAGCTCTAAAAGTTCTTTTCATTAAACTAGAAAACCATCTGCTTTCGTTATAGCATGAGTGCTCCTGTTCTTCATTAAATTTCTGTTAAATTTGTTAATTTTGACATGAATATTCTTAATAATATTTAAAAAAAAAATAACATTATGACCAATAATAACAACATTAATTACCGCTAATTAGAATGAATTATTATTACATTTTGTGGTTGGTCGTTATATTTCCATTTAATCACATATAATTCCTAGTTTTATTTATTTTAAAATGTATTTATATACGTTAATTATTCGAAATTTAATTATTTAATAATCAATTTAAATAATTGATGAAGCTTAAAATTGAATTAATAAGCTAATAAAGGTAAAAATCTTTAAAAGAAATTTAGTTCTCTAAACGAAAAATTTTAATAAATTTAATTTTCTTTAGGAAACATAGCTCAAAATATGAAAAATGGTCTCAGAATCTGAACATTTTTCGATAGGAAAGAGTGTATCAGAATCTGAAAATTTATTGATACTAAAAATCTGAGAACTTTTGTGCGAAAAAATGTATCAGAATCTCAGAAATTTTGTACAGAAAAATATATCAGAATCTTAGAAATTTTCTCAAAGTCTACGAAATTTTCTATAGGAAAAAGGTCACAGAGTCTGACAAATTTACTGTGGGAAAATTGTTTAAAAATCTGAGAATTTTTCCATAAGTAAAACGTCTCAGATTCTCAAAATGTCTCAAAATCTAAGAAATATCTGGAATATGAGAATATTATTTAACATACCTTTTTAATAAATATCAGGGCGTATTCAAAGAATTTTGATTTAAACCTACCTGCAAAGAAAATAAATATTAAAAAATTAATTAGTAAAATATGACTTAAAAAAATAAATTCAGTAAAAAACAAGTACGAAAATTATAGTAGGTCAAGACCGACAATATGCTACCCTACACTGAAAGAATTTTGTTCATTACGGCTATGAAAACGTACATTGATTCTATGAAAAAAATCATTAGAAGTGAGCCAATGATGCCCTTCATAGAATCTATGAAACAAATTCATAGAAACCAGATACCTATGAAAAAGTTCATAGGCTATGGAAAAAAAAATTTATTGTTCAATTCAATTTTTTTTTTATTTTATTATTTAATTTTTATTTACTTTATTATTTTATTTTTATTTATTTACAATATTCTATTTTTAAAAATTTATTTATTTTTAACTGATCCCACCGAGATTCGAACACAATACCAGTTGTTCGTGATGCTTAGTCTCTAACCACTGAGCTAAAGTAAATCTAAGTATTTTGTTAAATATCCTGCTTTAAAATATTATGCTCTGCCGCAATGCTCTGCCAAAATCTGTGTGTATGTTTGTAGAAAACAAAATGTTTGTGTATTTGCAAAAAAAAATAACGAACATTACAAAACTAAGTGTTAGTCGGCGAGGTTTTCCTCCTTTGGTGGCGCTGCTAGCTAAGGCGTCGATCATAAATTTCCCAGGCGGTAGGTCTTGGGTTCGAACCCCGCCTGGGCAGCAATAATTTTTTTTTTACGTTTTTTATGTTTTTTTATATTTTTTATATTTTTTTAATATATTTATTCAAATTATTTAATTATTGTAACATTATTTTAATTTTTAAAAAATTATTAATGACATTTTTTTTCTATGAATTTTTTCTATGAATCTAACAAAATCTATGAATAAAATTCTATGAAATATTTCAAAATAATAATGAATATTCATTCAGCCAATGAATTGTTTCATAGATTCTATGAATTTGGTTTTATGAAATATGTTCATAGATATTATGAACAATAATTCTTTCAGTGTACATCAGTGTTTTGCGGAAAAAGTCCAAACGGTCAAAAGTCCAAACGTGGACCGATTTAATTTATCTTTTGTTAGATATTTAATTAGTGTAGAAACCACACAACAAACAAAATTGAGTTAAATTGCCTTATTTGTGTTGCCAACCGATTTAACGAATATCGGTAAAAATTTTTATATGGTGGTCCAAAAATCCCAGTAAAAACTTGGTAATAAGTCCCCATTACCGCATGCATTCTATGTAATGAGGGCTCGTTACCTGCTCGATTACTTCTTGTTAACAAATAATGAGTTACCGATAGCCTAATACAAAACCGGTTACATCTTTTTAATAGATCGTGATGTATGAGCCTTAATTAGTCTTTACATAACTTCTATTGAAGTTTTCTGGATTTTAATTGGCTTTTTCTAAATTGATATTGTTTTTTCTAGAAATTTTGTGGTGTTCTCCAAATTTGAATTTAATTTTTTTTTTGCCTTGTTGTTTAAATTATGTTAAAGCCGGTAAAATGGAAAAAAACCATCACAGACAGTATTTCCCTTAAATTCTAACTCACTCTTATACAGACTTAAGATGGTGTTTATTGCGGTTTCCATTGGCTGAGCAGCAGTCGCTTCTGTATATTTGTTATTGGTAATGTCCTAAGTAGCCAAATGTCCCTTTCTACGAGGTTCCGAGATATATTTTCGGTCCTGTAATATTTGAATTTTACAATCAAACATTTGAAGGGAAGGATATCAACGTAAACATTGGTTCCGTTGGCACAATGGATCATTTCCATTTCCGCATTTGACCGCTTGGTTGCTCTTGAAATAAACGCGTTCAACATGGACTTGTTCAATTTCATATTGGCGGAAGTTGCCCCAAGTTCAAAATTTATTAAAAGAATCAAAAGCTGTTATTTGGTAGCATTTTTGTAAGGAGTGGGAAATGAGTTATTTTTGAGCAACTGGTAGCTACTTATTTTTGGGACTAATGTATGCTGTTATTTGGTAGCATTTTTGTAAGTAGTGGGGGCTACTAGTAGTTTATTATTTGTGGTACTAATGTATGTAGTTTTTCAGTAGCATTCTCGTAAGCGGGAGGGTATGCGGTCATTACTCCAATGACATCGCCATGTTAAAATAATGAGTGTTTCACCAATATAGTAACTAGCTACCACCATCTATTTAAAGGCGAAAACCTCATTACTTGGTAATAGAAGTTTTTACTGGGATGGTCAAATTATATTAAGATGTGATTAGGTTAACAAAGTACACGTTTAATACCTAAAAACAAAATCTTAATTAAATATTTCCCATTTTTATGTATTTTGAGGGAATTATGTGAATATCGGGAGGGTGTTTTGTATGGGGACTACAAGAAGGACTGACCCGATTCCTATGAAATTTGGAGTAATGATTCGTGCATACAAAATTTGATTATCATTTAATTTCAAAACGATAACTATCATAATACGGTTATGAGAGTCATTAAAGCCAAATTCAATGGGGGAGTTTGTATGGGGCTAGGTCTTAAAATTGACCGATTTTTTATAATTTTAATAGTCCTCGTCCTTGGGCCAAAAGATGCTTAAGTTTTAAACTTAAAGTCAGTTGATTTATAATTTCGACCTGTACCCAAAGTGTAAAAAAATAAAAAATGTCAGGCGAGTTTTTTTTTTGTGGATAGTCTGCTGGAGGTTATAAATGTCGCGATAAATGTTAGCAAATTAATTAATTATGATTTTTTTTAAATCCACTGCCTCAAAAGGGGGCGGGACAAAAAAAAAATATTTTTAGTTCACTGGGTCCAAGTGCAGTCCTTTGAGCGTCTTCTGACATGAAAATTTATCATTTCCCAGGCAGAAATTGATGATGGTACAAAAAATTAAGCACTTTAAAAGTACTATTTTCCAAACGCTCTGAAGACGTTTTGTTTTACCAACTCAAAAGTGCTTTTACAGCAACATTTTTACGAATTAAAAAAATGTTTTATAACTTCCACATTTTTGTGCCATTCTGTTTAGGGGAATGTGACACACATCCTCTCTTTTAAAAAAGAAAGAGTTGTTTAACAAAAATGAAAAAAAAAACTATAACAAAATGTAGTTTTTTTAGAGGTTGGTTTAGTTCTTTAAGCCGGAACTTTTTCCTCCTGATTCGATTTTGCCCATTTCCGAACTTAACCAGCCTATGACCATGAGACATATTCGTGTCAAACTTCAGGAGGCTCTTTCAATTTTGGCTGCATCGTACTTTCCACAAATTTGCAAAAAATTGCGTCAAGACATTAAAAAAAAATATCCAAATTTTTTTTCTTGACCCTTTTATGGAGCTCTAAACTCTAAAATTTGATCGAAGGGCGTCATGGGTTAAAATTTTCTGGTTTGTCTTAAAATAAGTTTATTTGTAAGTTTGTCTCAAGCTCATGAGTTGAGGGTGGGTTGTACAAGCCTAAAAATAAGTAAATTTTCTAGGCAAGTCCATGACGCTCAGACTTAAAATAGTCCATTGTACCGTAAAATCAAGCTCATAGTCAATGAAAAAATAATAGATTTATTTTATAAAATTTCTTGAATGTTGGAAAAAACGGCATTTTTAGAAATTTCTTAAAAAATTTTACATGACGATAACTCGAAAACCGCTTGACCGATTTCAGATTTTTTTTTGTTATTTGTAATCAGTAAGGATGAGATTTTCATGCACTAAAAAATCGAAAATATGCGCTTAAAATATGCGCTAAAAAAATTCAAAATATGCACTAAAAAACCTTTAATATGCACTAAAAAATAAAATGTGTATAATGAAAATCTTGTTTTCATAGCAAAAACTTCTTAAATAACAAAAAATAACGCCGGCTTTAAATGGTAACATTTAAAAACTTTATATAAGCAAGCTTTTTTATATAAAATTAGGAAAAATTATAAAGAAAAATAAAAAACAAATTCTTATTTTCAAAATAAATTTTTAAAATTTAAAATAGTGTTTGGAACAAATAAATTTCAATTTGTGTTTTTGCTAATTTATGCTAAATATGCCAAAATATGCACTTAAAAGCTACAAATATGGACAAAATATGCATTTAATATCAAAATATGCAAAAATATGCATTTTCACCAAAATATGCAAAAAAAAAATCGATGCCATTTTAACGAAAATTTCTTGATTCGGAAAGATAATTGGTCGGTATCGTTTTTAGACTATCGACAAAAAACATGCATTTGCATGGAAATCACATCCCTAGTAATCAGCATGCCAATATTAATAAAAATATTGCATCGCAATAAATATATATATTTTTTTTTTCATCGTGAAATCTAAAATTTTCCAAAAATCCAAAACTTTGATCGAAAAGTGCCACGGGGTAAAAAATTCGGATTTGGCTCAACTTAAGTTTCGCAATTTTCCGAAAATCCAAAACATTGATCGAAGGAAGACACGGGTGAAAATAGTCGGATTTGGCTTAAATTAATTTTAAATGGAAAACTGTTTCAGGCCCTATGGAAGAGTCAAGGGAAAGAAATTTAGAGATTTTTTTTTTAATTTCTTGAACCTAAGAAAAATTTGTCGTTTTTTATAATTTCAATTAGCAACATCTCGAAAGCTGTTTGATCGATTCAAAAAATGTTTGATTTGATATTCGTGATCAGAAAATATATATATTTTTTTTTAAATCCAAAACTTTGATCGCCGGACGCCACGGGTTAATTTAATCCGATTGTCCTCAAATTTATACCACACAAGTTTTAGGCCTAGGAAAATTAAAATTTGTGCAGAAGTTCAAAATTGAAAGTTAACCTTTTTTGCCTTGCAAAAAAATTCCGCTCTAATGTTTCAAATGTTTAGCAAAACTAAGACAAATCTTTTAAGAAAATGGGTTTTACATACATAGATAGCTTAAATTTTTTAAGGGACAACTTATTCCCCAAGTCCGATTTTTCCCATTTACAAACATTACCTTTGGTTTTCATCTGTCAAAAAAATATTTGTGGTCGTAGATTTTTGACACACACAAAAAAAAATGTTTCCAATGAACGAGTTTCATAGTATTTATGAACAAGTTCATACAATTTATTAACTATTTCACAATATTTATAAACATTTTCATAGTATTTATGAATAAATCTTAATATGTGAAATTTAAGAACTATTTAACATTTTTCATAAATACTATGAAAAAGTTTATAAGTATTATGAAAAAGTTATTAAATTGTATGAAATTGTTCATAAGTACTATGAAATTCGTTCATTGGAAAACATTTTCTTCGTGTGCACAATTGCGATAAGGCTCTTACTCTTTGATTAGTTACTGTTTGGCTCTTCACATTTTATTTATACTTCTACAATTATTTACCATAAAATATTTTTGTGCCCTAAATTAAAGAAAAAAAAATTGAATTATTGCAACAATTTTTTTATTTAAAAGTTACAAAAAAAGAATTAAATAATTTTTTTTTTGTTAAAACCACTCATACGCATTGTTTATAAAATCATAATAGCAACAAAAAAAAACTGAAATTATGCTACTCCATATTGCAACCACTAGGAAAAATAAAGAAACAAAAGCTTTTAAACAAAATTACAATTGTTAACAAAAGGAATTTATTAAAAAAAATAGGGGAAAATATAAAAATTGTATATAAATAACTACGCAGCAAAAAAAATTGCAAATGGTAGTTATTTAGCTACGTACAGTGTGGGACAAAAGTGTTCACACAGAGCTATTTTACGAGTAGATTCAAATTGTTGAACACAAATGTAAAAATACCAAATTTTTTTTTATCAAACGAGTATTTTTTGAAAAAGTGTTTTGTAGATAATTTATTAAGCTTTAATTTAAGATTCATGGCGTCAAGATTGAGGTAATAATAAATGTGCTACGAGGGTTGAACTGGAAAATGAAATTTTTGACAGACATTTTTTATAAAATTTTTAAAAAATAATTTTAAATAATACTTTTTACAAGTTTAAACATTAGAAATTTAAAAAATATTCCAAAAATTTATATTCAGTTGTCAACTTATTTTTTCAATGACTCGAACACAAAGAAATTTTTTAAATACAGATGAAGAAATCGGCATTTTTCGACCACCAATTTTTTGTAAACAAAGAAAAAATTAAATTATTTTTATATCTCACTTTAAACTTACACCTAAGTTTAATTAATTAAACAATAAAATCTTTTCTTTGTTTACAAAAAAATTGGGGGTCAAAAGAATTGGAGGTCATAAAATGCGGATTTCTTCTACTGATTTAAAAAAAAATAATAATTTGCACTCAAAATAATACATTAGTAGATTTACTAATTTTTTTTGCTAATGCTGGTTAGCTAACTTTTAGCAAATATTTAGTTGAGATTAGCATGTTAGCAAAAATATCTTGTAAACTTCATTTAGCGCATTAGCGATTTTAAACAACTAACTTTGAACTATTTTTTTTTGCTAAAGTTAAAATTGAGTTGACCAAATTTTTACAAGCTTTTTTGCCAATATTAGCAAAAATAAATGTTAAATTTTTTTTATTTTCAGAAAACTTAAAATGGCGCTATCTCGGAAACTAAGCCAGATAGAGCAAAATGGAGGCCATTTTTGGTTCTCGGGCTAGTATCGCCGGTGCTCTTCACATGTGTGGACCCTAATGGGTCCTAACTTTGGATCAAAAAAGTTAGCATTCCCGAAAATTTTAAAATGCTTATATCTCGATAAATATTGCCGACACAACAAAAAGTCCGAAAGCATTTTTGTAGCTCTCAACACGTAGAACAAGACCGCAAAATAATCAAAAGCTCTCCGAGTAATATTTTTGAGGTTATCGAGTTTTGTAATTTGTGGTCCCCTAAAATCACGTAACTCAAAAACTAAGCAAGGTAGAGCGAAAGGACACAAATTTTGGATCAAAAACTATGACGATTTTTAAGGAACCCAACTAGAAGCCCCGATGAGCCTGGACCTATCGGGTCAGATTTTTAAATTTATTTTTTTCGAACTTGTAAAAAATCGAATATTTAAAAAAAAAAATATAAAAAATGTCTATAAACAATTTAATTTCCCAGTTCGACCCTAGTAGCACATTTATTATTAACTTAATCTGAACGCTATAAAGCTTAAATTAAAGCTTAATAAATTACCTAGAAAACACTGTCTCAAAAAAATACTCGTTTGAAAAAAAACGTTTGGTATTTGAAAATTCGGCTATAAAAAATTGCATATACTATAGATCTTTGTGAATACTTTTAACCGGCTTATTTCCTTTACAAAGCAGAGCTTTCAAAAAAAATTTCAAGAAAATTATTTTTCGATCTTAAATTTATTTATGTTGGTAATTTTTTAAAACATAGTCGTCACGTGTTTCGGAATTTGTCAGATTCCATTGTCAAGACTATTTAGCAAACCCTTTAATACATATCGGCCATTCCATGAGAGATCACCCAAAATTTGATCGACGGTCTTTAGATTTTCCGAATATTTTGCAGAGTAATACTCTATGGGCCCATATAAAGATTTTACTTTTGAGTTCGCCAAAATTCAAAAAACTCGCGATTTTATTCGATTTTTTAATTTTCGAAAAACCAAAAAATCTGTCAAAAGTGTCTCACTTTAAAAATGCAGTTTCTTTTACCAAAAATATTTTTTGTAAATTTTTTATTAAAAAAAGACAACAGTCTTATTCAAATACTCTTTTAAGCATTCAGATCCATTAAGAATTACAAAAATATGGCTTTTTTTAATTGAGACACTTTTGACTGATTTTTTGGTTTTTCAAAAATTCAAAAATTTTGGCGAACTCAAAAGTGAAATCCTTAAATGGGCCCATAGAGTATTTCTCTGCAAAATATTAGGAAAATCTAAGGACCGTCGGTCAAAAAGTCGACATTTTTGGATGGTCTCTCATGGAATGGCCGATATTCAATTATATTCTCATTGAGAATTAGAAGAAGAAAATTGTACAATCTCTTAGTAAGATCACGATCGTCAAATAACCAACAAAAACTATTAAAAACATATTTAAATATGATTACTAGGGCGGGTCGATTTTTTTTGTCAAAAATCGTATGGCAAAAACATAATCAACAAGAAATTCTAAGAACATTTCCCAAAGAAACCATGTTTCTAAAATCAAACCCTATACCGCGCCTAACGACATGAAGATTTGTCCGTCCGTCCTTTTTTTCATAACCAAAACTTAGAACTTGACTCTTTTTTGGTGTTTGTGTTAATTTTTGGGCTTTGGTGTGCTCTGAGGTATGTATTAAAATTTTATTGGCAACATTTTTGTAGAACATTTCATCCCCACCCTCCCCCTCTTTCGGGGTGTTTTTTGCGATTTGTTAGAATAGAGCCAAAAAATACCGTTATGAGAGGGAGTTAGAGAGTTAATATGTTTCACAAAAATATTTGCCATAATATTTTCTACAAAGTAGCTGAACATACCCTACACCTCAGATGTAAAGAAAACATAGTTTTATATACCGATATGCTGCAAGACCATATCCAGCGGCAATGTTTTACTAATTGCCGCTGGATATAATTCGAACAATTTTTGATATTATGAGCGGCAAGTATATTAGACATAATCCTTGAAATGGAGAAATAAATAATTAGATTGATTTGTAATGAAAACGCCACAGACGAAAAATTATAATAAGAAATTTTCACAATAAATCGCTAGCTTTATCGTTAATCCATGATAATTTTACTCCATTATACATTTTATATTGGGCTGCTGTATATTAACATGTAGCGTGGTACTCTGAAAGTAAGTGCAGGAGTTGTGGGTTCGATTCCCTCCAAAGCCTTTGTTTGTTAATTACAAAGGGAAGCTGGTTCAGCGGATTTTTCTTAGTAAATAAAAGTATGTAATTGAGGATCATAATGATATTTAGTCAAAAAAAAAACACATAGATACTTTTGTGGGATGAAATTGGAGAGTTGCATATCGGAGAGGAAAAAAGCTGAGTTCGATAAAAATTTTTGATAACTGAATATTTTTTTACGTCAGTATTTGATTTATTTTGAGTAATTTTTATTTTTTTTTTATTTTTGTAAATAAAAAAATTTTTGAGTGTAAATTTTTTTGCGTGTAATTTTTTTTTGAGTGTAATATTTTTTTTTAGTTTTTTTGAGTGACAAATATAGTTTCTAAAATATTTTTTTTTTTTTTGCTTACCATTCCTTTTTAAAGCGTGTTTAGCGTTTTTTTCAACACGGGAGTTCGGGTTAAAACCCATCTGAAATTCCCCATTATGCTAATAACTTATGAACCACTGGACAGATTTCGCTGAAATTTAGTATAAATCTGACCTAAAGTATAACAAATATATACGCCACGCTTCAGCAGCTTGCCGTATATATTTTTCATTCTTCCGCTAACATTTGAAAGTTAGCGTGTTTTACACAGACAGAAAGACAGACGAACGGACGGATTTTCATGTCGTTAGGCGCGGTATAGGGTTTGATTTTAGACCAATGGTTTCTTTGGGAAAGTTTCTTAGAATTTCTTGTAGATTTTGTTTTTGCTATACGATTTTTCAGTTTTTTCGATCCATACAAATCGACCCGCCCTAATGATTACCCATTGGACAATACTATATGCTAGTTGTTGTTGTAAATGCAAATTTATGGGGAATTCCAACTTGGCGTACTGGCCATTTTGTTCAAATTCTGATTAGTTTTTATTAAAAAATACAAATTTTTTTAATCGACCTTTAAAATATTATATTTTGAGTAGGTTTATTTAAGCTCGAGGTCTTTATTTCCTTTACTAATTAAATCCATTATATTCTCATAGAATAATTTCAAGAAAATTATTTTCTTGTTTTTAAATTATTTATGTTAATCGTTTTAGCAAGACTTGTTCGACTCATGTTTTGGAATTGATCAGATTCCATTGTCAAGACTATTTAGCAAATATAAAAACCTTATACTGCAAGTAGGAAAGGGAATTAAAATGACAATTTTCTTCTTGTAATTCTCAATGAGGATATGTTTTAATATTTTTGTTAGAACATTAGCGATTTGTCATTTAAATTCTTTTTACTACTTGTAGTATAGGGTTTTTATATTTGCAAAATAGTCTTAACAATGGAATCTGAAAAATTCCAACACACAAGTGGACTTAGGCTTACAAAAATGATCAACATAAATAAATATAACACAGAAAACAAATTTTCTTGAAAATTATTTTATGATAATATCATATTTTTAATTAGTAAAGAAGATGATGACCTCGAGCTAGAATAAAAATACTCAAATTACAATATTTTCCTAAAGAAAAGGAATTGGGTTTCTCATAAACATTCGGACTGTGTTATAATTTAATCAAAAAATTGCCCAGATTTTCCGACAAGTTTTCTTTAAGAAAATGTATCAAATTACTTGACATTTCTCAAAAGGAAAAGTTTTCAAATGCTAAAACATTTTCCTTCAGAAATGTTTAGGTTGGAAGACTTTTTTGCAAATTTCAAGTTTATGCTCTGTAAAATTTTCCTTAAAAAAACGTCAGATATAAGGATTTAAGTTGGAAAATGCAGAAGAAAATTTAATTTCTAAAAATGATGGATATTTCTGGCAATCCCATACCGTTTTTAAACACTCCAGTTATAGTGTTATCATCAGTAGCTTTTAAATGTTGGTTTATTTCGTTAATAGGTAATTTTTTTCATATATCTGAATTTTCATTAACATCTACCCTAGCCGAGAATCGAACTCGCAATATTTTTTGTCATATATATTCCATTAACAACACAGGCTGATCGTCACCTTAGACGCTACAGTCACCACATTGATAATATATATGATACATTTCTTAAAAGTTAATGTTAACTTAAGCTTAAATTTAAAAAAAAAATCGTCCTTGTATTATTTATATGTAATGGCCCGTACCACAAGAAAACAAAAAGTCTATTTTAACAAAAGTTTTATTTTAAATTTCAAATTTTCTATACATTTTTTGAAAGTCGATTTTAAAAACAAAAACAATTTGTATGGAAATAAAATTAAAAGCTCATTTTAAATTTATTTTATTTTCAATTTTGTAATTTTTGTAATAGTTTTGAGACCAATTACAACCACAGAAACAAAATGAACATTCAATTGAATATGATAATAACAAATACCAAAAAAAAATACATTTTAAAACAATAAAAAGGAAATTGTAATAAATTTGTAAAGAACAAATTGAAAATTTGGTAGAAAAATAACTTGTTGTTTGCATTCTTTGTTGCTATGAACACATTTTTATACCCTGCAATTTGTGATATAAACAAATCAGATGATATGTTTATCATTCTGTTTGTAAATTTACGAAATATCGGTCTGGGTTTCAGATAATTTTCGATTTTAAAATTGATTTAGCTGTCTTTAAAGGTCACGATGTAGTCCAAACCAAAAAAAAACTAGACCCCTGAAGTTTAAGTTTTGGTTAAGTTTGTAAATGGAAAAAATCGGACCAGGGGAAAAAAAGATCATCATTGTAAAACTAAACCAACCTCTATAAAAACTTATTTCCTAATAGGTTTTTTTTTTGCATTTGTTCGAGATCTGTCTAAAAATCGATTAAGTGATGACCGTCTATCTTTTGAAGTCACGATGCAGTTCAAGCCAAAACAGCTAGACCCCTGAAGTTTAATACAGATATCTCTGTTGTCAAAGTCTGACTAATTTGTAAATGGGGAAAAACGAACCAAGGGCAAAAAAGTTCCCCCTTTGTAAAGCTAAATCACAATGGACCTCAGAGTCTACGTGTGTTGACGTAAAACGTCAGCAGCCACTTACAACCTAAAGCTAAACCTCCATAAAAATTCATTTTTGAATCGTTTTTTATTTGTGCTTCGGTTAAACATATGAATCATTTTTGAACGAAAGAGAAAACAACACACAGAAAAAAAAAAGTTGTCAATTCAATTAATTTTATTGTTAATACAATTAAACATTTAATTGAAACTGAGCCTACATTGGATATTGTCAATACAACAATGGCTATTGTAACTTTTTTAAAAAAATAAATCTAAAAATAGAATAATCTAAAAATAGAAATAAATAAACTAAAAATAAAAATAAATATAAAAAAAAAAAAAAAATCATCCACCGACAACTGGCATCGAACCCGCAACGTTAATGCTACGCGTCTAGTACACTACCACTGTGCTATCCCCATATGTATTTATACTTGACTAAACAGCATATTAAAAAAAACACTAAAAACAAATTGATAAAAAAATCTAAACTAAAAAAAAAAAATATAAAAAAAAAAATCATCCGCCGGCACCTGGCATCGAACCCGAAACTTTCGTGCTACAAGTCTAGCACACTACCACCGTGCTATTTCTCATATATATTTATAGTTGACTAAATGTGTACGTAAAGTGTCTGTAGAATCAGTGTGTACTCTTTGCTGTTTTTACAGTAATAAAAAATGTGGCATTATATTTAAAAATAAATAATAATGTGGCTTCAAACATGTTTAAAAAATTTTAAATAGAATAACAAAAAATAATCACAAAAAAAAAAAAACGAGTGTTTCGCAAACTAGCGGCGAACCCGCAACCTTCATGATTCGAGTCTGGCACACTACCACCGTGCTATCGTCACATATATGTTTGCTTGATTAAATGAGTTTATAAAGTGTCTGTGTTATTAATAAAATAAAAATGAATTATTGTCACATTAACAATATACATTGTTGATACAATTAAAAACGTTGTTGAACTAGTATTTAGTTGTTAACAATTTGTTTGGTTACTTTTGATTTTATAATATTTTTTTCTGTGCAGGCATGACCAAAATGATTCGTTCACGAACTGTTGAATGAAAACAAAAATAGACCGATTTAAACTAGAGGATAATGATTCGTTCGCGAACTGTTAAACGAAAACAATAAATGACCGATTGAACTAGAAGAACGAACTCAATTGAAAGATTAAGCATAAGTCCAAAATCCACATACACTAAAAAAAAGACCGCCAAAAACCCAAAATAACTCCGACTAATTGTTTTAATAGTTATCAAGTTTTTAAAATTCTCAAGACCCCAGTGGTCCCCTAAATTTACGTATCTCAAAAACTAAGCAAGGTAGAGCGAAACGAACAAAACGTTTGGATCACACACTATGATGATTCTTAAGTAACAATACTAGGTCTGGGCTTAGCGGGGTCTCAACCTATCGGGTCCGAACACAATGGGGTCCTCACCCAATCGGGTCCTCAAATGTGTATGAACTAATTTGAAATAAAATTTTTCCCAAACAACATAATTTTCTCCATTTTTAGTTAAAATTAAAAAAAAAACACGTAAAAAAATTATACTCGGTCAAGACCGACCATATAATACCCTACACCAGAGTTTCCCGGAAAATGGGTCCCAAGTTCAAACATGGACTGATTAGATCTATATTTTGTCAAATCTTTAATAAGTGTAAAAAGCACTCACTAATCAAAATTTGAGTGGAATAGGCTTCTTTTTGTTGACAATAAATCGCTTCAACTCAATATCGGGCAAAATTTCCACATGGGACCTAAGTCCAAAAATGGTCCGATGATAATCAGATTTGATAAGGTTATTACAGTACGCGTTTAACATACACAAACAGAATTTTAATTAAATATTTTCTATTTTCATGAAATTTGAGAGATTTATGTGAAAATCGGGAAGGTGGTTTGTAGAACTGGTCCGATTTCTTTAGAATTCGAAATGTTGATTTGTGTGGATATAATATGATTACCTGCCAAATTTCGAAAAGATACCTATTAAAATGCGGCTATTAGAGTCATGTGAGCCAAAACTAAAGATGACCATCGTATGGGGGCTAGGTCTAAATATGGACCGATTTCCAATTTCAATAGGCTTCGTCCTTGGGCCAAAAGAGACTTAAGTTTCAACTTTTAAGTCAATTGATTAAGAATTGCGACCTGTACCGTGTTTACATCGTTTACATGGACAGACATACTGACGGACAGACGGACGGACATCGCTAAATGGACTCAAAAAGTGATTCTAAGTCGATCGGTATACTTTCAGCAAGTACAGATCGAGCTCGTGATCTTATTATATTTGTTATAAGCAAGAAGAGGTCTTTCATGCAAATGCATGTTTTTCCCCTTGGTCATAGAACAGCATAAACAAAATATCTTTGCGAATCATAGAATTTGCTTTAACATGGCATAGATTCGTAAGTGCATATTTTTGCATATTTTACTTGAAATGCATATTTTTGCATACTTTGCTAATATTTCGCTATAAATGCATATTTTTAGGTTATATTTTGTATAAATTTTATTTTTTAGCTATTTTTAGTATGTTTAGCTATTTTTAAAAATGTTTTTATATTTTTTTTTTTATATTTTTTATAAATATATCTGAGCTTACAATGCCAGACTGAATTCAAATGTCATGTTTTTTTCAATAAAATTAAAAAAAAAATGGATATTTATTTTTAATGCATATTTTAAGATTTTTAGTGCATATTTTAGGTGTCTAAAACATAGTTTTTTAGTGCATGATGGTCCTGTCCCTGGTTATAAGGGTGCAAGCTGAAAATATGCAGAAGAAAAATTGAATTTCTAAAAAATTATAGACATTTCTGTTATTCCCATACCGGTTTCAAATACTTCAGTTAGTGTTATCATCAGTAGGATTTTATATGTCGGTTTGTCTTAATGGAAATTGTTTTTATATATTTTTATTCGGAATGCTAAATCAAATTATGGAATGAAATCCTTCGAGCTCTGAATGTAATGCACGGTAAGAAATGAATAAAAAACGAGTAGTTCTTCAAATAAATTCTAGCAATGTGGTGGCTGTGAGGGGTACAGTGACGTCCAGCCAGTATTTTTAATTATCCGTGGTTCGATTCCACACTAGGGAATTGATGTTAAAAAATTTCACATATAAGAAAAACAATTACTGTTAACAAAACCATCCGATATTTAAACCCTACTGATGATAACACTAAAACTGGAAGTGTTTGAAACCGATATGGGAATACCAGAAATGTCTGTAAGTTTTAGAATTTAAATTTTTTTCTACATGAATGAGAAATAGGTTTTGTTTTCCTTTAAGTTTTTTTGTAAACTTTTATTCACTTAAACTTCTTTTTGCACAGAAATATTTTTTCATTACACTTGTTGTAAGTATTTTCACAAAATTTTTTTTCGCTCAAAAACTTTTTTGTTAGTAAAATATTTTTTCACAGAAAAAAATTTTTCATTATACTTTTCTCAATCAATTTCTTCTTTCGCTCAAAAAAATTTTTTGTTAGTTTTTTGGGCAGTTTTTTTCACTATAAAATGTTTTTTAGACAAAGTGATCAAAAAAAATTTACACTCAAAAAAAATTTACACTCAAAAAAAATTTTACACTCAAAAAAAGTTTGGACTAAAAAAATTTTTTTACTTAAAATTAAATAATTGTGGTCGAAATTATTAAAGAACTTTTTATTACGCTACAAAAAATTTTGTGTCACTTAAAAAGCTCATTGTGCAGGGTATTCATGGTTTCGGTATCTACTTGTTTTACATTGGTTTTTAGTTTTGTACCTTAGAAAAGTGTTTTGGTAAATTTTTACAATATTCAATTTGTCCCATACGGCCAATATGAGCACAATATAAATGTAGTTTTGTTTTTCGTTTGTAAATGGTTTTGTAATTTTTAAACAATAAATACCAGGAATTCTCCGGTAGAAACTAAAAAGAATAAAAAGAAAATGTTTTTTAAAAAATTCAATTGATTTAAAAGAATTTGTATTTTTTTTTGTACAAGGAAAAAAGACCAAAAAAAATTTACCTTGGAAAAAAATTTCATTGAAATATGCTTAAATATTTTTCTACCTAAACAAAAAATTGTTGCTTTCTTAATAATTTTTTTTGCAGCATTTTACAATATTTAATATTCTTGTTTATTTTATCTTTTAAGATTTACAAAAAAAAAAAAAAAAAAAAAAAAAAAAAAAAAAAAACACTTTTGTTTAAAATTTCTTTTTTATTCAATACTTTTAAAAACCATTTTTTTCTAATACTTTTTTTTACTTCATTTCTTGGTAAGTCTAACAGAAATCCATTGTTATATCCTTGTTGATTCTCTCTTAAGTAATTTACCACAATTTTTTTTTTTATTTTTTTTTAGAAAAAGTTCAATTAAGTTCTTTAGAGTTTTGTTAAGGATCTAGGGAATTTCTTGAATAACAAAAAAAAAAAGGTCAATGAATTGGATTAAATATGAGGTATAAACATTTAAAAAGGTTTAGCAAAAGTGTTATAAAATGTTTAAGATAATTTTTTAGACAAATTTAAGGAAGATATTTAGCTTAGCATTTAATAAAATGTATGAAATTAGCTAAATTTGCAATAACACAATTGCTGGATAACCAAGGAGTCTATGAGAAAAACAGCTAAAAACTAAATCACTTTGACTAAATGGCCAAAAAAATTTTATGTCATAAGATTTTAAATTGAAAAATGTAATTTCTAAAAATACTGCAGATACGAAAAAAGTCCAACGTCACTTTTGTAGTCCTTGATTCTTACAATATGGCCACCGAAGACCTCCTACTTATAGTTCTTAAATTACTTCATTATCAACATTTTTAAGACCCCATTCCCATATTTCGAAAACTAAGCAAGGTTGAGCGAACCTGACCAAAAATTTTGGATCAAAATCGATAAAGACCCTTTAAGAGTTTACGCAGGTTTGTACGAACAAGGGTCAGGATATTGTAGGAGGTGGAGATTCCGATACTCACTCTACATTGTGGTGAAGCACTGACATCAGCAGGTGTGGTGATTTTAATTACTAATTTTGTTATTTGTTACAAAGAAAATAGGCCATCTTCTTTAACAAAATTATATAACATTGGTTTCAAATACGGACTCAATAGGAATTTCAGACTGGAGGGTATCTAACGAATACTCATTCTCAGACCATTACTGATTACTCTACAGCATTGATCTCTCAATGAAGAATAGAAACTCTCAAGAAAACAAACTGGGTTAAATACCGAAGTCTTGTAAAAGCATTGCCACATCCAGAAAATGGAAAAATCTGTTAGTTTAGTGACGAACACCCTTAGGGATGCTTATCTTAAATCCTGTCCAGAGCGCTTGCCTCCAAAGAAGATCCATCAACCATGGTGGACGCCGGAACTCAAGCTCTTTAATAAAGCAAAGAAATATAACATGACAGAAGATTGAGAGAACTATCGTCTCAGTCTTAATGATTTTAAAAAAGGAAGCCCGGTAGGCGAAAAGAGAAAAACCTGCATTCTTCGCACATTCATCAGCCAATTCGTTCCTAGCGGCGCCACTATGTCCAGGAAACCATATCAGCTTGACTATGGTGGAATTGATGAACGAAATTGATAGGATATCTGAGAATATAATGAAGGGTAGGTGGATATCACTCACTACGGGCAAGATATCGCGAACCATGTGACCACTGCTAAATCCAAAGAGGACAAAAACTGTTTTTAATTTTGACAAAGGAACGGTTAGCCTATTAGTGGGAGTACTGGCCATACGCACGGCCAAAATTTCTGAATTTCTGATTGGGACAATTTAGAAGTTGTGGAGGAGGAGGAGCAGTAGGAGTCAGTGAAGCACTTGTTATGTAAATGTCCTATTACAGTCCCGCGGTATCACAGAGTCTAAGTGTTCGGACGTAATACGTCAGCAACTAACTTACAACCTAACCTATGTGAATGTCCGGATCTGAAGAGGAGCGGCCTTGAGCGGTTGGTCAAAGATTTTTCAATGACCTGTATTTGCTAAACCGTGTCTCATTGTCGTCTCTAGCAAAATATCTTAGGGAATCGCGGTAGTTCAAGAAGTAGAACTTTGTGTCAGAGAGGGAGTAAAAAAATTACAATTAAGGGAATCACAATGGACCTTATGGCCTACGAGTGAATTCTCCAAATGGCAGACGCCCATCCATCCTAACGTAGCCTAACTTATGATCATTATTTCAGAAGATCGAAAAAAGTATCAGGTACGCTTCTTTACCTCCTATAATCGAAAAAAATGTAAAAAGTGCACTTGTCAAAATTTTTTGTTTCCTCTGAACGCTCTTGCATTCCAAATTTAAGGTCTTTAGGGTCATTACTTTAGGAGATAGAAACGTACCAAACTACATTTTAACCTTTGTTCATTTAGAATCGAAATTTGAAAAAAGTACTTTTTCTGGTTGGTTCAGGAAGTAGAACTTTGTATAAGAGAGGGAGGAGTATGGTCTACGCGTGAATTCGCCAAATGGCGGACGCCTATCCAACCTAACCTAGCCTAAAATATCGCTCATTTACTTGTATAGTGTCATAACTCAAAATGTTTCATTTTGCAGAAAACGCGTTTAAAGTTTACAATTGAAACTGGTTGTTCATTGAAAATGGCCGGTACATAGAAAATGTAATAATTACGTATTTTTTTCTTAAATGATGAGTTTTAAAGATATAAATACGAATTTTTTACACAATATAAAACATGATATAACGAAAAATGCTGCATTATTAACTCAAAAACCACATTTTTTGAGTTATGACTCTATACAAGTAAATGAGCGATATGATCATTATTTCAGAATATCGAAAAAAGTACCAATGTACACTTTTTACCTCCCATAATCGAAACAATATAAAAAATACAATTGTCAAAATTTGTTGTTTCCTCTGGATGTTCCTACATTCCAAATTTCAAATCTTTCGGGTACTATTTAACCTTTTTCCCTGTTTATAATTGAAATTTACAAAAAGTAATTTTTCTGGGTGGTTAAAGAAGTAGAACTTTGTATCAGAGAGGGAGCAGGAAAATAACAATTAATTTCAGAAGATCAAAAAAAGCACCAATGTATACTTTTTTACCTCCCATAATCGAAACAATGTAAAAAGTACACTTGTCAAAATGTTTTTGTTTACTCTGGATGTTCCTACATTCGAAATTTCAAGTCTTTAGGGTCATTATTTCAGGAAATAGAAAAAGTACCACATTACTTTTTAGCCTTTTTGCTCCTTTAGAATCGAAATTTGCAAAACAAAGTACTTTTTAGAACTTTATATCAGAGAGGGAGTAGGAAAATAACAATTAAGGGAATCACTACGAGTGAATTCCCCAAATGGCGGACGCCCATCCAACCTAACCTAGCGTAACCTGTGATCATTATTTCAGAAGATCGAAAAAAGTACCAATGTATACCTTTTACCTCCCATAATAGAAACAATGTAATAAGTACATTTGTTCCTACATTCCAAATTTCAAGTCTTTAGCGTCATAGAAAAAGTACAGAAGTACTTTTTAAACTTTTTGCCCCTTAAGAATCGAAATTTACAAAAAGTACTTTTTCTGGAATGTTTTTTCGCTGGAGGATCCTATATTTTGAGTTTCTTGGACCATAATATCCGAAATTATAAAAAGTATCAAAGTACTTTTTACTAATTTCTACAGTTTTATAACCATTACTTCAGAAAATCAAAAAAGTACCAAAGTACACTTTTCTGAGGAGACCGAAAAATTACCAAAGTTAAATTATTTACCCTCTTAGAACCGAAACTTCCACAAAAAAAATATCCGCACTTTCCAAATATTAAGTTTTTAAGACCATTAGTTCAGAAGATCAAAAAAAGTACCAATGTACAGTTTTCTACCTCCCATAATCGGAATAATGTTAAAAGTACATTTGTTAATTTTGTTTCCTCTGGAAACAAATCATTAGCGTCATTATTTCAGGAAATAGAAAAAGTACCAAAGTACTTTTTAACCTGTTTTGGCCCTTTAGAATCGAAATTTGCCAAAAGTACTTTTTCTAGAATGTTTTTTTCGTTGGAGGACCCTAAATTTCGATTTTCTAAGACCATTATTACCGGAATTAAAAAAAGTACCAACGTACTTTTTATTAATTTCTACAGTTTTATTATCAAAATCTGAGAGTTTAATTCAATAACGAATTTCATTTTAAAACTGCTGCTATTTCTTGTATTTCTAACGATTATGCTTCATCATTTTGGGAAATGCAATTTGTGTCATTATTTTTTTTTCTTTGTTTTTTTTTTTAGATGTCAAATAGAATTTCAAGATACAAAAAGCACCAACCGAAAATAATGCAACTATAAAATTACACTGCGTGACAAAACTAACCACTATTTTAGAAAACAAGAGGTACGACCATCATTTCAGTATATTTCGGACATGCTGAATCGAATGGCGTACTCCGTTTTTCGATGTATGGTACAGTTTTCTTGTAAAATGTCATTAAAGATTGGCTGATTTTCAGCTGCTTTTTTAACAAAAAAAATTCCAAAGCTAATGATTTTTAAATTTTATGGCATGGAAAACAAAGATATAACTTGTAGCAATATTTCTAATATAAATTTGGTTTAAAGCTTTTTATCTTAACCCCTTTAATTCGCGGATTTCTTAATTTTTTTAAGTTTTCGCGAAATTAACCGCTAAATTGGTCTCTGAAAAAAAAATTGCATTTTGTGAATCATAAAGGCGTCCATGACACTACGAATAGTGGACAAAAAACATCTATGTTATATGGACCATCATGAAGAAAATCGCGAAAAACCGTTTTTTTGTATATGGCAGCATCACTTTAGGAGATGATTTGAGGCTTCATCTTTTAGTATATAATGTGGGAACCTTAAACAATGAACTGACCCAAAATTTGTCTAAAAAAGTTTTCATTTGCAAAAGTTATCTTAACAAAAACTATAATTATTGTATCGCAAACACTGAAATAACAGTTTTTGTTAAGATAACTTTTGCAAATGAAAACTTTTTTGGACAAATTTTGGGTCAGTTCATTGTTTAAGGTTCCCACATTATATACTAAAAGATGAAGCCTCAAATCATCTCCTAAAGTGATGCTGCCATATACAAAAAAACGGTTTTTCGCGATTTTCTTCATGATGGTCCATATAACATAGATGTTTTTTGTCCACTATTCGTAGTGTCATGGACGCCTTTATGATCCACAAAATGCAATTTTTTTTTCAGAGACCAATTTAGCGGTTAATTTCGCGAAAACTTAAAAAAATGAAGAAATCCGCGAATTAAAGGGGTTAAGATGAAAAGCTTTAAACCAAATTTATATTAGAAATATTGCTACAAGTTATAACTTTGTTTTCCATGCCATAAAATTTAAAAATCATTAGCTTTGGAATTTTTTTTGTTAAAAAAGCAGCTGAAAATCAGCCAATCTTTAATGACATTTTACAAGAAAACTGTACCATACATCGAAAAACGGAGTACGCCATTCGATTCAGCATGTCCGAATTATATAGAAATGATGGTCGTAACTCTTGTTTATTTTTTAGTGTTCCGCAGTGTTATATTGTTTAAAATGTGAAAATATAAAACAAAATAGACGTTATTTTGCACTACGATTTATATAAATATATAAGTGGACACAAAAAAAACTTGACATAATCAAGTATACAACAATTTATAGAAGAAGACAAACCAAAACTGAACTCTGTACCAGAAAATAAGATGAATAACAACAACAAGGAAAACACAACCAGAGCAACAATAACAGGATGCAATAAACTTAAGGATAAAATACTATTGTTTCCTGAATATAGAGAAGCACACTTGAAAAACAAAAAAAAAAAAAAGGACAACAAGAAAAAAAAAATAATGTCATTAATAAAACTTCACACACATAGAAACGTCAGGACATACAAAACAATAATAGAAAGAGAGAGAAAAAAAAGAAGGATCACACAAGTGGATGTTAAGGATAATAAGGTTTTTTTTTTTTGAAACACGGAAAAAAACTTGCAAACGTTAAAACAAAAACATTTTTATAGAAAAGGACCTGTGTAAGGACAAAGGACTACGCAACAGTAGAATTAGTACCACAAAACACAATATTCATTCCTTTTTTACACAAGAATTCATTTTTAAATAAAATATACATGAAACAGAAATTCCAATTTCACAATTTCTTTTGGGGATATAACAAGTTATAAATGGTATAAATATTTTTTTTCTTTTCGTTGATTTTTTTTTTTTTTGTTTTCTATGTGCTGTGCTTATTTTAAATTAAGATTAATGAATTGAGATAATTTTTGTATAACCTCCATGTACAAGGAAGGGATTTACTTGGGCATTCAACGTTGATGATGAAAAAAAAAAAAAAAAAAAAAAAAAAATTTAAAATTCAGAAGTTTTAGGGTAAAAAAAATGTACTTTGGTACTTCTTCTATGTGGTACTTTGGAGAGTAGAAACCGCCAGCTTTTTAAAAAATTCCGATTCTAGGAAGATTGGAAATATTACTTTGATACTTTTTCGGAAATTCTAAAATAATAATTATAAAATCATTATCAAATCATAAATCCAAATTAGGAAGTTAAAACTAAATTTGCAAAAAGTACTTTTTGGAAATCTCGATTCTAGGGTGACCAAGAGGGTAAAAAGTGTACAAAGTTACTTTTATATTTTTTGAAATAATTGGAAGCTTTTTAAAAATTTCTGATTCTATCAAGATAAAAAATAGTACTTTGTTACTTTTCCGATTTTCTGAAACAGTATGTACTTCTGTACTTTTTGGAAATCCCGATTCGGGGTAGGCCAAAAAGGGTAAAACGTGTACAATGGTAGGTTTCTATTTTTGAAATAGTTGTTCTAGAACAGCGGTTACCAACCTATGGTATGCGTACCACTAGGAGGTACGCGAAACTGTCCGCGGGGCTACACTAAATTTTAGTAACTCGGACATTCGTTTTAGATTAACCATTCAATGCTGGTTCCGCATCTGGCTTCCAAAGTTTTCCATAACGTCAGGTTTTTAAGAAAGTTTAGGTCAAAGTTCACAAAAAAACGTATTTTTGTGCAATTTAGAGAGCATTTTTGCTATATTTTTGGATGATATTTTGAGATCTGGTCACTTGTTTTCGATTAACCTTTCGATGCTGATTATGGTTTCCAAATTTTTCTATGATGTCAGGTTTTTGAGAAAATTTATATCAAAGTTCCAAAAAAACCTTGTTTTTGGGCACTTTTGAGACGGGTTGTGATAGAGTGGAAAATTTGGTACCATTTGGTTAAGCTCAAAATGCCCTTTCATTGTATATACGAGGGTGTTTCATTGGAAAAGTCACAAAATTATTGATCTGCCCTCGTATTAAAAAAAAACATTTAAAAACATTAAAACCATTATATTTCTGCCCCCTGTGATGGGTTTTTGGAACTTTTTTAAGAGTTCGAAAAAGTCCGTTGTTTAAATTTTTTATGTAGAATCGACTGGTGAAATCAGATTTGCAATATTTTCAGCCGTTTTTGGTCTGCATAAAAATCTGCTAAAAATCCGCGTTTTCAGATGCATTGAACCAACCCAAGGAGCGAAAATTTTTCCAAAAAAATACCACCATTGTTTTGATCTCCCCTAAACCCTTGAAAAACTTATAACACCCGCAGATCAAAAATTTCAAAATTAACTCTAATATTTATATGTGAAGTTTTTTAACGACAACAAAAAACTTGTTTGGGGTACGCGGCAGATCAAATTTAAAATTAGTGGTACGCGAGCCAAAAAGGTTTGGTAACCGCTGTTCTAGAAACATGAAATCTAAAATGTAGGAACATTTAGCAGAAAAAATCTGACAAAAGTACTTTTAACTAAATTCCGATTCAGAGAATTCCGAAAAGTGTACTTTGGTACTTTTTTTGATCTTCGGTTTTCTTAAATAGTATGTACTTTTGTACTTTTTGGAAATCCCGATTCGGGTTGGGCCAAAAAGGGTAAAAAGTGTACAATGGTACTTTTATATTTTTTGAAATAATTGTTCTAGAAACTTGAACTCTAAAATGTAGGAATATTCAGCAGAAAAAATCTGACAAAAGTACTTTTAAGTAAATTTCGATTCTGAAAAAACAAAAATTGTACTTTGGTACTTTTTGTGATCTTCGGAAATAATAGTCATAATAACACAATATCTGTAATGTAGGAAAACAATTGCCTAAATAAGTACTTTTTGGAAATTCCAACTCTATGAAAGTAAAAAGAGTTAAAAGTGGACTTTGGTTCTTTTTGAACTCCTGAAAAATGGTCTTTTATGCCTTTTGTATAAAAGTACATTTTGTATAAAAGTACCTTTTGTATAAAAGTACCTTTTGTATAAAAGTACCTTTTGTATAAAAGTACCTTTTGTATAAAAGTACCTTTTGTATAAAAGTACCTTTTGTATAAAAGTACCTTTTGTATAAAAATACCTTTTGTATAAAAGTACCTTTTGTATAAAAGTACCTTTTGTATAAAAGTACCTTTTGTATAAAAGTACCTTTTGTATAAAAGTACCTTTTGTATAAAAGTACCTTTTGTATAAAAGTACCTTTTGTATAAAAGTACCTTTTGTAAAAAGTACCTTTTGTAAAAAGTACCTTTTGTAAAAAGTACCTTTTGTGAAAAGTACCTTTTGTAAAAAGTACCTTTTGAAAAAAGTACCTTCTGTAAAAAGTACCTTTTGTAAAAAGTACCTTTTGTAAAAAGAAATGTTTGTAAAAAGTATTGTTTTTAAAAAGTACTGTTTGAAAAAAGTACTGTTTGAAAAAAGTACTCTACAAACAGTACTATATTCCGCTTTTTATATTTTGAAGTAATGGTCACAAAAACACAATACAGGACTTTATAGTGTTTCATAAGTATTAAAGTTCCCGAAAAAGTACTTTTTTGAAATTCCGATTTTAATAGGGTAAAAAAATGTACTTTTTTTCTTATCCTAAAATAATGGTTATAGAAAATTGAAAAATAATCTGGCAAAAGTACTTTTTAGAAGCTTTTGATCTGGAAGGTAAAAAAATTGCACTTTGGTACTTTTTTCGATCAACTTTTTTGAAGTAATGTTCACAAAAACACAATATTTGGAAGTATTTTTTAGTAAAAAAAATTTTCCGAAAAAAGTACTTTTTTGAAATTCCGATTTTAAGAGGGTAAAAAAGTGAACTTTTTTTCATATTATGAAATAATGGTTCTAGAAAATTTAAAAATAATCTGACAAAAGTACTTTTTAGAAAGTTTTGATTCTGAGGTTAAAAAAATTGAACTTTGGTACTTTTTTCGATCTACTTTTTCTATCTGCTAAAATAAAGGCCCTAAAGACATTTAATTTGACAAGGAGGTTCCCCCAGTAGAAAAAAAAAACGTTTTGACAAAAGTACTATTTAAAAAAAATCGATTCTAGGAGGTAAAAAGGAGCACTTTGGTACTTTTTTCGATCTGTTGAACTAATGGTCACAAAAACACAATATTTGGAATAAAGGATTTTCTAGTGTTTAATAAGTATTAAAGTTAACCAAAAAAGTACATTTTTGAAATTTCGATTTTAATAGGGTAAAAAAGTGTACTTTTTATACCCTACACCACACTGTGGTACAGAGTATAATGAGTTTGTGCTAATGTTTGTAACTACCCGAAATATTGGTCCTAGACCCACCTTTAAGCATACCGATCGACTCAGAATCACTTTTTGAATCGATTTAGCGATGTCCGTCTGTCCGTCCGTCTGTCTGTCCATGTAAACGGTGTAAACACGATACAGGTCGCAATTTTTATTCAATTGACTTAAAATTTGAAACTTAAGCCTCTCTTGGCCCAAGGACGAAGCCTGTTGAAATTGAAACAAAATCAGTTCATATTTAGACCCAACCGCATACAAAAGTTTTCGTTCAGTTTGTGCTAATGTTTGTAACTACCCGAAATATTGGTCCTAGACCCACCTTTAAGCATACCGATCGACTCAGAATCACTTTTTGAATCGATTTAGCGATGTCCGTCTGTCCGTCCGTCTGTCTGTCCATGTAAACGGTGTAAACACGATACAGGTCGCAATTTTTATTCAATTGACTTAAAATTTGAAACTTAAGCCTCTCTTGGCCCAAGGACGAAGCCTGTTGAAATTGAAACAAAATCAGTTCATATTTAGACCCAACCGCATACAAAAGTTTTCGTTCAAATGACTCTAATAACCGTATTATAATAGGTGTCTTTACGAAATTTAACAGGTAAACGTGTTTTGTCTTCACCATTCTGAATTTTAAAGAAATCGGACGAGTTCTTCTTGTAGCCCCCATACAAACCGCCTTCCCGATTTTCACGTAAATCTCTCAAATTTCATGAAAATAGAAAATATTTAATTAAAATTTTGTTTGTGTATGTTAAACGCGTACTTAAATAACCTTATCAAATCTGATAATCATCGGACCAGTTTTGGACTTAGGCCCCTTGTCGAAATTTCGCCTGATATTCAGTTAAAGCGGTTTATTGTCAACAAATATATGCCAATTTCACTCAAATTTGACTTGAGTGTTTTTTACACTTATTAAAGATTTGACAAAATATAGATCTAATAGGTCCATGGGACCCATTTTCCGGGAAACTCTGGTGTAGGGTATTATATGGTCGGTCTTGACCGACTATAATTTTCTTACTTGTTTTCATATCCTGAATTGACGGTTACAGAAAATTAATATTTTTAACGTGGGATTTGAAGAAAATACTCTGAAAAAAGTACTTTTTAGAAATCTTTTATTCTGGAGGGTAAAAATATTGAACTTTGGTATTTTTTTCGATCTTCTGAAATAAAGGTCATAAAAACTTAATATTTGAAAAGTAAAATATTCTAGCTAAAAAAGAAAACGTTTTGAATCTAATATTCTTTAGCGGAAAAATATGGTAAAAAAATAGCTTTGGGAAATGTTAAACTTAACCCAGACTTTGATTTAGTTTTTATGAATACAAAATGTGTAAAAATTAAATAAAAAAACGTTTGTCTTAATTCTAAGAGCAAAATTCCCTAGAAGAATTTTAATTCGAAGAGAAATTAAAACCAGATGAAACGAAATGGAATGGAACAGGGAACTAAACGGAATGGAACAGGGATCCAAATGGAATAAAATGGGGAATGTAATGGAATGAAACATGGAACGAAATGAAGTCAATATTTTTTTTTAAACTTTTTTCCACACAAAAATTTTTTTACTTGACCATAAAAATTCGCATAGAAATTTGTACTCTTGTTTTTTGTCTTTTCCTTGTTAGTTACTCCATTTTCTATCAGAGCGTAGCAACATTTATTCCACGAACTAGTGATGAGTTTAAATGTGTACGTTTTCCTTAAAACATTAAAATTTTAACCATTATCGCACAGTTACGGTCATACTATTATCATCAAAGGAATGGCAGCAGCACCAGCCATTCATTGTTGGGGTTTCGTTAAAATTTCCGCACATTTTATATATGAAAAAAAATATATAAAATCGTGCTTACTTATTTTTGGTCTTTGTCTTTATTGTTTCATTTTTTTTGTTTTTTTTTGGTAGCCACATTTGATTTGGTATTTTTGGATTAAAAATTTTTATGTTAAAAATGAGAAAATGATAAAAGCATTACAGTGGGGCAATAAACAAAAAATTGGGAAATATTTTAATTTAAACAAATATTTTTTCAGAGACTTGACGAAATTTATTATTTAATAAAAAGATTCTCTTTTAATTTTTAAATAAGTAAAAAAAAAACATTTTGATAAATTAAAAATTGTTATTTTGAGAAAGATTGCTCTAGCTCGAGGTCACATTTTTTTAGTGATCGTTACAATGTACGTTGGTCGGAAAATTATAAGAAAAATAAAGCAGTTTAAAGTAATTTGGGTGGAATTTGTGAATCCCTTTTATTCCTTAGCACAAACAAAAATCAATTATCAAAAAAAAATTTTTTTTTCTTTTGGAAAAAAAATTCTTAAAACTTTTTTTTTTTTTGGAAAAAAATTAAAAAAAAAATATATTTTTATTAAATCCTCCTACTAAAAGACAAGAAAAATATTAAAAATATTGGTCATGTTGCAAGACGAACAGTAAACCGAAACATGTTTCGATCTCTGTTAAAGATCACTGTCAAGACACTTAAGCAAACTGAGAATCTTTAGTGGCAAAACATTTTATCTTAATTCGATATGTAAGTAGACATAATGAGTATAATACTAAATACAAAATAATACACTTTTAAATTTTTCAATATTGTCGAATTATACCCCTATAAAATTTTCAATTTTCTAAAGAGTCTTGACAATGATCTTTGACATAGATCGAAACACGTTCCGAATTATAGTCGTGCTATCAATTAAAATTATAATTGTAATGATTAGTAAAGAAATGTGACCTCGAGCTAGGGAAATCTTCTCACGGTTTAATTATGGAAACCTTCGAAAAGTGTTTTCCCAAATCTTGAATGAAAAACGTAGTTTGAGCTATATTTTAGACTACGTCATATTGAAATTTTTCAAATTCAAATTATTGTTATAAAAAGAAATATAGCTGAAAGATTAATTTTCTAGCCTGCCCTTTCAAATATCCTATTTTCCCTCCTTCCAACCCCACTGTCCTATTATGTGTGTTAAAGCTCTGTTTTTTTTTTGGCATTGGATTTGTTTTTCATCTCTTGTGCTGTTCCTGATTTTCATTTAATATTGTATAGAGTGTGCACGAAAGCTTATATAGGATTATATGTCTATTAGCTTGGCCTTAACATGAAATTAGGCGTGTAAATTGAAATCATACTACCATTTTCACAAAAATCCATTAACATTTTTTAGCAATTTTTTTATTTGTTTTTGCTTTTTTTGTGTAGAGATTTTCGTTTAACAAATAAAAGAATTTGGAGTAGTTTTAACAAAAAACAAAAAAAAAACATCGTTATTATACAAAAAATATGTAAATTAAAGGACAATCTAAGGATGAGCATTAAACTAAAATAAAGAGACAATAGTGGGAAATGTGAAAATAGTAATGTTATCAGGATAACATGGTCTTAAAAGTGGAAAAATAGATAATTGGATAAAGAATATTGAGTAATTTTAAATGGAGTTTTATGGTTTTTTTTAAACTATTTCCAATTTTATTTCAGAAAATACAAAATAAATTTTAAAAGTTTTTAATTATAATTCAGAAATTTCCAATTAAAATTCCAAAATTTTTTAAAATTTCTTGAAAATTATTCTATGACAATATCATGGTGAAATTAGTAAAGAAAAATTACCTCGAGTTGCAATAAACCTAATCAAAATAGAATATTTTATAGATCAAATAAAACAATTTTTATTTTTTATTAAAAAACAATAACTGAAGTTTTATTTATTTCGGTTTGAGTCCATATTAATTATTTCTGAGAAATAATTATTTTTGTTGTACAATGAGAAAATCTGAAAAAATTAATTGACAACACAGGCTAAGTGGAGATGTCGACAGCTTTCGGAAGAAGCCAACCTTCCTTTGTCAGCACTCTTCGATTGTCACTGTAGGTGTGTAAGATTAAAATCAGCTATTTAAACGTACATTAAGGTGAAAAAGCGGACGGGAATTATATCACATTTCATCACACATATGTTACGTTTAGCACGAAAAAATAATCCAATTTTCTCAATTATATTTTAAAAATTTCCATTATAATATAAAAATTTACAAAAATATTACAAAAATTTCTAAATATAATTCAAAAAATTTCTAAATATAAATTAATAAAAATTCTTCGAGCTCGAGGCCTTATTTATTTTGTTTATTTTTTTATTTATTTGAATGGGAAAGGTCGAATAATAACAACTTTAATTATTTCTAAATATATTTCAAAAATTTTTATTTATATTTCCGAAATTTGTATATGGGGCATTCCATGTCAAATCGGACACTTTGAAAAATTTTTTTTTAGATTTTCCCAATTTGTTTACAGTTTTTTGTACCCTTCGAAAACTTCTTCGTGGTAAATTTTCAGATTTTTTTGATGACCCGTTCAAAAGATATCGAATTTTTAAAAATTGGTAGTTTGTTCCTTTACTCAAACTTCTTTTACTCATAACTTCTTCAATAATGGTCCAAATTTCAATTTTTTTTTCTAAAAATTTTTGTTTTTTTTAAGGTAATTTAAAAAAAAAATCCCTAAAAATTCTTAAAAGTGCTCTAGTATGCGATTTTTAAGTTTTAAAATTTAAATCTCATTTTTGAAAATGTTTGTACTCTTCGATTTTTTTTAAATTTTTTTGTGTAAAACGTCTATCGATTCTAAAAATTTTTTGCCCAGAAGGATCGTGGGATAACGATTATTACTATTTTTTTAAATTTTTTGAAAAAATTTTGTTGTAATTTCCCAATCTTAAAATCATTTCTACTGCTCCAATGGTGCGTCATAGAGGGGTCATTTATAAGACCGACCCCCATTAATTTTTACGTCTTAACATTTCTTTGGAACAAACTATTACCTTATCTCCAATTTCTAAGGGGGCTCCCACACAAAACGACATTTTTTAAAATTTGCTCCAATCGCTCTAACTGCCCTAATAGTGCTCTTAGAGCAACAAAATGTATGACCGACCCACAATATTTTTTAATCCAAACATTTTCTCTGAACACACCTGCTCTCTATCTCTAATCGTTAAGGCGGTCCCCATACAATTTTTTTTATTTTTTGTAAATTTGTTTTATTTAATCAGCCTCTACTGGTCCAATGGTGCGTCCGAGAGGGGTCATTAGTGAGACCGACCCCCATTTATTTTTACCCTACAACATTTTTTGAAAACAAACCAACGCCTTATCTCCACTCCCTAAGTAGGCTTCCATACAAATAACAGTTGGAGCAAATTTTGTAAAAATGTAATTTTTAATGGAAGCCTACTTAGGGAGTGGAGATAGGGCATAGGTATGCTTTAAAAAAATGGTGCAGTGTAAAAATAAATGGGTGTCGGTCTCACACATGACCCCTGTGGGACGCACCATTACACACAGGGCCAGCATGATCCAATTCCGGCCAAAAGTCTTTATCGCTATTGGATCCGTCTGAAAATGTGCTTTTAAAGGAATTCGAGGTCGCTGATTTCAAAATTTAGCTAAAAACCAAAATGGCGGATCTAATATGGCGGACAATCGATTTTAAGACATTCTAGCGATGTCCGTCTGTCTGTCTGTGGAAATTGTGATCACGGCCAAAATATTACACGGAGATGAATGAAACTTAACATATTTATTGCAAGTTCTCCCGAAAAGTGTGGTATTGCATTTGAACGATATCGGAACGATATCAAAAATTTTAGTACATTCAACATAACCTAAAAATACAAAATGCTTTAATTCGGCTGCTGGTTGACATATGTGAACATAATTGAACACCAAATGGAATTAAAACAAGTACAAACATATTTTTTTGACAAAAAAAGAAAAAAATTATGGATTTGTTTTTTACCAAATTTTTTTCGCGGAAATTTTTTTTCAAAATTTTTTTTTATTTTTTTTTCAAAGTAATTTCCTTTTAATAATCCTTTTTGTAATAATCTTTTAGAAATTGTGGAGGGTATCACTACATTCGGCAAGGCCGAATTTAACTTTTTTACTTGTTTTAAATAAAATAGTACAAAAAAAATTTTTCTTTTAACTTTACAAAATATATTTTTATTCCGACAATTTTTATAAGACAAATTTTAAAAATTTAAGACAATTTTATAAAGTTAATTATAAAACATACACATAAAACTATAAACAATATGAGAATTCAAAAAAACCAAAACTTTCAGCAAACTGTTTATACTTACGTAGCTTTTTGTATGTAATACAATGCAAGAAAAAATCACACACTCGCGCACACACGGAAAACAAAACAAAAAAAAAAACAAAACTAAGTGAAGCTAAAAATTTAATTAAACAATTAATTATATTAATTAAATAATTATTTAATTAATTTTCAATTTAAAAACAATTAAAATGTTAATTAAGCTAAAGTTAAAAATTTAATTAAACAGTTAATTATATTAATTAAAAATTTAATTAATATTAAATTAAAAAACAATCAAAATTTTAATTAAAATAAAATATAAGATATTATTTTCTGTGTATGCTTAAGAAATTTTCCAATTGTATTTTATAAATTTTTAATATTTTAAAATTTTCTAAATGATTTTCTAAAAAATTTCATTGTACAGTAGAATCTCACAAATTAGAACTCTCACAAATTTGAACTGTCCAGAAATTAGAACCGGATATTTTAATGTATTGGACGCTCTGAAATTAGAACCTGTGGTTCTAATTCCTGGAAGTTTTTTTTTTATTTTCAATACAAAATATTTTTTTTGTAGTTTTTTTAAACTAAATAGGGGAAAACCCGATTTATATGCAGTTAACGCTCTAAAATTAGAACCAGTGGTTCTAATTTCTGGACTTTTAATTTTATTTTTTATTTTTATAATTCCATAAGCGTAAGAGAAATTGAAAAATGGAATGAAGATGGGTTTAATGACGGATCAGATAGCAGTGACGATGAAATAATCGATGTAACGCCTGTTATTTTTTCTCATTTCAAAGCGCTTAAAAGCGTTTTCCTACGAATTTAATGTGTTAAATTAATTAAATATTAACAAATAAAAATTGTTTTGCGTTAATATAAAGTATTCGTAACTGTTTCTATTGTTATTTTGTCATTTACTTTGAAAAAAAAATGTCCAGAAATTAGAACTTTTCAGAAATTAGAACTACCCGAGGAACAAAGTGGTTCTAATTTGTGAGATTCTACTGTATTCCAAAAATTTCCATTTTTTACAAAAATTTCTAAATACATTCTGTTTTAATTTTAAAATTAATAAAAATTATTTATTTTTTCGACCTTAAAAATTCTATTTTGAGTATGGTTATTCTAGCTGAAGGTCATATTTTCAAAGTTTGTTTTAAATTGATTCGTTTGGTCATTTTGCAAGACTTACTCGACACTAGAGATGGGCACTGGTCACGTGATTAGCGTGATTCACTTGAATCACGCGTGAGTGTGAGTGATTTTCATTTTAATCCCGTGATTGTGAGTGAGTGTAAGTTAAAAAAAATCTGCGTGAGTGATTAGTGAGTGAGTCAAATTTTTGCGTGAGTGATTAGTGAGTGAGACACTTGATAGTGAGTGAGTTTTTACAGGTTTTGTTAAACAAATGAAACATTTTTATGTCAGAAGACGTCTTACTCTTGGACCCAGGAGACTAAAAAATTTTATTTTTTTTGCCCGCCCTCCTTCTGTTGGCGTTGATATAATCTTAAAAAATGTTAAAAAAATTTTAAAAGTTTTTAGTTCAACTACATTTTCGTCCAATGTAACAAATTTTAATAATACACTCTCAAACAGATAAAAAAAAATCAAAAAATGTTATATATATATTTTTTTTTTTAAATATAAAACTATTCATAAAGTTTATGAAATGTTTCATAAATCCTATGAAACATTTTATACATGTTTTTAAATATTTTATCATATTTATGCAACCAATTCATTTTATTTATGAAACACTTCAAAAATACTATGAAATGTTTCATATATATTATTAAATAATTCCTCGTATTTATGAAAAAATTCTTTAAATTTATGAAATATTTCACAGAACTACAATTTTATTGTTTCATATATTGGATAAAACATTTAAGAAAAATTAAAAAAAAACATCTATGGCATGTTTTACAGTATTAAGGAAACATTTTATAACATTTATAACATTTCATAAAAATTTATGAAGCATTCTTCATTACATTCATGAAGTTTTTTGTAATAATGAAACAATACAAAAATATGTGTCAACATTATGAACTTTGATTGTCTCAAGTTTTTTCAAAGGGTCAAAAGAAATTTTAAGTTTTTTTTTTTTTAATTTCTTGAACGTAGGAAAAAACCGCCATTTTTGTAAATTTCAGACAGGGATATCTCGAAAATCATTCTACAGATTTTTTGATATTTGTATTTAGCGCATTAAAATAATAAATATGATGTGCAAGACATATTTTTTTTAGTTTTATTTTTTTTTTTTAATTTTCAAAAATCTAAAACTGTGATTGCTGGGTGCCACGGGTTAATTTAATCCGATTGGCCTCAAATTTATACCACATAAGTTTAAAGCCAAGGAAAATAAAAACTTCACGATATTAAAATTTTTGCCATGTTGTCAAATCAAAACAGAACTCTCTGAAAATGGCAATTCTATATGAACCCCAAAATTTTTATTTTTCTGGATTTAAATTTTATGAGTCCCATTTTGCTAAATATTTTTCGTTTTGTTGCAATTTTTTTTTTTTTTTTGTTAAAAGGTGTCATAATATTTAAGTGTTTATTAAGGAAGTTTTGCTACTTCATCATAAACAAAAAAATATACAAACACAAAAGAAAATGAACACTTTTCAAACTCATACATAAAGAAAACAAAAAATAAACACATGAGTGACTGTGATTTATGAGTGTCTCAAACACATCAGCACCTCCTGGAAAAACAAAGCAAAAAAAATAAAAAAATAGTAAAAGCACAGCAAAAGAACAAATAAGAAAATTATAGTCTATCAAAGACCGACTAAGGGATACAGTACACTAAAGTTTGGAATTGATATAAAATTTTGTAACCAGACCGCACCGGTCAAACGCACTTTTTGAAATCAAAAACACATACAAAAACAAATTTGTGTGTGTTTGTTGGTACATGTATACATAATTATGTTAAGTGAAGCTGAGGAATTAAATTTAAATTAATGACGATTTGTGACTTGTGTACCACAAATTTTTGTTAAGTTACGTGTAGCCTTTACTGGCATTTTCTTAAATTTATGTGATTGTAGTAGACAAGTTAGAAAAATACACTTTCACATTTTTATACCCTCCACTCTAGTGATAGAGGGTATAAGTTTGATACGTTATAAAGTTTGTCATTCAGTATGTAATACCTCGAAATATCGGTCTAGGAACCCATAAAGTATATTTTAAGTCGATCTAGCGATGCTAACTTTTGAAATACATCTCATAGGCAGCTGAAGCTTGGCATATATATTTGTTGTTTTCCTGGTCAGGTTGGTATTTTACGACCAGGGAGACCTTCCGTGTTAGTTTTATAAAACACATAGTTTTTTAATATATACGTAGCTTTATGGAAATATGTAGTTCTTTTGAAATTACGTTACACATAGTTTTTTAATATATACGTAGTTTTATGGAAATACGTAGTTCTTTTGAAATTACGTTGTTACTTTAAGTAGTGTTAGGAAAATACGTAGTTTTATGGGAAAACGCGGTTTAATGAAATAAGTAGTTCATTTATTCAATACGTAGTTTTTTAATATATACGTGTTTTTTTTAAATTTCGTAGATTTTTTAATAAACGTAGCTATTTTAGAAATTTGTTTAAAAAGGGCGTAGTTTTTAAAAAAACGTAGTTTTATAAAAATACGTTGTTTTTGTAAAAATACGATGTTTTTACTCAAATAGTTGAATAAAAATTTTCTTAATAATTTTTTCACTGTTAAGTAATACTTAAAAGTGACGTAGGGTATTTAAACATAAGTAGTTGAAGAAGTTTATCATATGTAGAAAAGTTTCTAACATAACTAATTTATTATGTGACGTTTACAGTTCACATTTTTTTTAAGAACAATTTTTTTTCTCGTCTAAAGCCATATATTTTCCTAATTTTTTTTTTAGTTTTTTTTTTTTTGTGGGGACCAAAAGTGAAAATTGTATATTAAGCTAAATAAACGGATTTTTTTATAGCTGGGGAGAATGTATAGAAGATGCTCACAAAAAAAAAAAAAAAAAAAAAAGTACGACATAAATATTAATATTTTGAAAGTGTTGATACACAAGAAAATAACAACAGTAACAAAACTGAAAACATATTCAATTATGTTTGTCATGTTAATGATTGATTACCGGAAATGGTAAAGGAATGGGGATAAGATAAAAACAAATTTAAAACTAAAAACAGGAGCAGAAGTCTAATCAGTGATCACTGAAGTAAACACTGACACAAACGAGATTTTTTTCATTCGAAATACGACAGCAGAGATTTATTTTTTTGATAAGAATTATTTTAAAGAAAATTTGTTGAAAGTACTTTTTTAAAAGTACTTTTTTAAAGTACTTTTTTAAAGTACTTTTTTAAAAGTACTTTTTTAATAGTACTTTTTCAAAAGTACTTTTTTAAAGTACTTTTAAATTAAAAAAAGGGATAAATTGGTACTTTTTCGTAACTATTAAACTTATGAGGTTAGGAGCTCAAAAGAAAACGTGAAGGACACTTTAGCAGAATAAACATCAAGAAAAGTACTCTTTTTTGGAAATTCTAATTTTCAAGTCAGAAAAAAATAAATAAAATAATACTTTTTAAATTCATTGAGCTAAAGGACCTATTAACTTTTTTAAACCCACATGGAACGAAAAGGAATGGAACAGGTATTGAAATGGAATAGAACAGGGAATAAAATGGAAGTTAACAGGGCACAAGCTGCAATGGAAGAGGGAATAAAATAGAAGGTAACAGAGAATAGAATGGAACAGAGAATAGAGTGGAACAGAAAATGAAATTGAACTAGGAATGAAATAGAATGAAAAATAAGTAAACTTTATTTAAAAATAAAATAGTTATTTAACATTTTTTTTCACAATTCTTTTTACAAAAAAATTAATAAATCTGACCTTATCATAATGTTAGACACGCTCTGTTGCCAATTATTTTTTACCAAAAACTTCTAAATTTCACTAAAAAAGCGCTAGACCCCGTCAAAAAATAATTTAGCGGGGTAAAATTTAAAATTCACCCGCTAAATAACGAAAAAAGCGTTGAAAATCGACAAACTTGGCGTTTTTGATTGAAAGAAAATTTAGAAAAAAAAAAAACTTCCAAATTAAAAATTCTACGAAAAAACACACAAATATGGTGTTTTTTGTTGAAAAAAAAAAGAAAAATTAAAAAAAATCTCCAAATTTATTTTTCCACGCAAATTGACCTTTCACTAAAAAACCGTTAAACACCGCCAAAAAAATTTAGCGGGTAAAATTTAAAATTCTACTGCTAAATTACGAAAAAAAAGCGTTGAAAACCGACATACTTGGCGTTTTTGATAAAGAAAAATTCGAAAAAAAACCTCCAAATTATTTTTTCCACGCAAATTGACTGTGGAATTCACACTTAGCGATTTTGAGTGTTTTAGGAATATGTTTTCCCCCGCTAAATCCAAACAAAATGCGCTAGATTTTTCCGTTAAAACACCGTTTCCGCTAAAACCAATTTTTCCAGGCTAAATCCAAACAAAAAGCGGTAGATTTGGCGGGAAAGCTCCAGGTTGGCAACAGTTAGTCAATGTGTGCGGAAGTAAAACGTCAGCAGCCATTTGAAACTAACCTTAATATAAACAAATTTGAACAGATATGAGCATATCAGACCAGATATAATCCGTAGTTTGTAGAAAAAGACGTAATTTGTTCAAAAAGATATAGTTTTTACAAAAAGACGTAGTTGAGGGTGGGTTGTACAAGCCTAAAAATAAGTAAATTTTCTAGGCAAGTCCATGGCGCTCAGACAAAAAGACGTAGTTTTTACAAAAAGACATAGTTTTTAGAAAAAGACGTAGTTTTTACAAAAAGTCCTAGTTTTTACAAAAAGAAGTAGTTTTTACAAAAAAACACGTAGTTTTTACAAAATGACGTAGTTTTTACAAAAAGACATAGCTTTTACAAAAAGACGTAGTTTTTACAAAAAGCCCTAGTTTTTACAAAAAAAAGTCGTAGTTGTACAAAAAAAAAAGTTTTTATAAAAATACGTAGTTTTTACAAAAATACGTAGTTTTAAAAAAGACGTAGTTTTTACTAAAAGACGTGGTTTTAACAAAAAGAAGTAGTTTTTACAAAAATACGTTGTTTCTACAAAAAGAAGTAGTTTTTAAAACAGACATAGTTTTTACAATAAAAAGTAGTTTTTTCAAAAAGACGTAGTTTTTACAAAAAACGTTGTTTTTATAAAAATACATATTTTTAACATAAAAGATATACTTTTAACAAAAAGATGTAGTTTTTACCAAAAGAAGTCGTTCTTACAAAAAGAAGTAGTTTTTACAAAAAGACGCAGTTTTTACAGTAAGACGCAGTTTTTACAAAAAGACGTAGTTTTCACAAAAAAAAATGTAGTTTTTACAAAAAAAACGTAGTGTTTACAAAAAACGTAGTTTTAACAAAAAACGTAGTTTAAAAAAAACGTAGTTAAAAAAACGTAGTTTTAAAAAAAGTAGTTTAAAAAAAAAATAGTTTTAAAAAAAGTAGTTAAAAAAAAGTAGTTTAAAAAAACGTAGTTTAAAAAAAAAACGTTGTTTTTACAAAAAAAATTAGTTTTTACAAAAAACGTAGAAGTGTCTCAGAATCTGATTATTTTTCTTTACGAAAAATCCCAGCAAAAATTGGCATTACTAGTAATGGGTTTTGTAATCCGAAACAGATGTTAATCAGTAGTTACTTATTGAATGAAACACTAATTATTTTAACAAGGGCGTGAGACAAAAATAACTAGTGAAGAGTATGGAGATAAATAAGTAGTTACTGACTCGGATTACTAATAAGGAGTAAAAACCCATTACCAATAAGAAGTAAAATAATTAGTTAATTAAAACTTTTAAAATTTAACTTGTTTTTACTAAAACTTAAAAATTGCGTAATTTTTATTAAGTTTTTAAGTACTTTTTAAGTTAATTGAATTGTAAAGGTTAAAAAATGCAAGTGCAAGAAGATATTATTACTTAGGGGTGCTTTTTTAACATATTACTGAGAAGTAGTTACTTTTGGGCTTAAAATAATGTTAATGGTAATGGGTACTCATTATAAATAATGTACTTGGTAATGATTACTTTTCACAACTCATTACCATGTTTTTGCTGGGATGTATCAGAATCTGAGACCTTTTCTACTAAATTCAGATCTTGCAGAATCTAAATTTTTTTCAATACAAAAATTGTTTTATAAAACTTCTCATTTAGAAAATGTCTCAGACATAGACTTTTCCTATTTGCAAAATGTGTTAGAATCTGGCTTTTGGAGGCCTTGTGAGGTTGGGGCCCCGGACACGTGCCCCGTGTGACCTAATGGTTAAAACGATACTGAGCATAAAAATGTTAGATTTGTTAAAAAAATCATGTAAAAACAAGTAAGAAAATTATAGTCGGTCGACCATATAATACCCTACACCAGAGTTTCCCGAAAAATGGGTCCCAAATTCAAACATGGACTGATTAGATCTATATTTTGTCAAATCTTTATAAGTGTAAAAAGCACTCACAAATCAAATTTGAGTGGAATAGGCTTCTTTTTGTTGACAATAAACCGCTTCAACTTAATATCGGGCGAAATTTTCACATAGGACCTAAGTCTAAAAATGGTCCGATGATAATCAGATTTGATAAGGTTATTAAAGTACACGTTTAACATACACAAACAGAATTTTAATTAAATATTTTCTATTTTCATGAAATTTGAGAGATTTATGTGAAAATCGGGAAGGTGGTTTGTATGGGGGCTACAAGAAGAATTGGTCCGATTTCTTTAAAATTCGGAATGGAGATTTGTGTGGATAAAATATGATTATCCTTTCGAAAGGATACCTATTAAAATACGGCTATTAGAGTCATTCGAGCCAAAACTAAAGAGGACCTTTGAATGGGGACTAGGTATAAATATGGATCGATATTTATACCCTCCACTCTAGTGATAGAGGGTATATATAAGTTTGTCATTCCGTTTGTAACACCTCGAAATATTGGTCTAGGACATCATAAAGTATATATATTTATGATCATCGATCGATTTTAAGTCGATCTAGCGATGTCCGTCCGTCTGTCTGTCCGTCCGTAGAAAACACGCTAACTTTTGAAAGACTTTACAGAGGCTACTGAAGTTTGGCATTTATGTTTGTCATTTACCTGGTCAGGTTGGTATTGCAATCCAGCCAAATCGGTCCTGTGGTTCAAAAGTTATGAGCAAAAGAGTAAATTTCGGCAAGGGTGTTTCGCGAATTCACGAGATAAAAGCACGATAACTTTCGAAAAACAATAACGAGACTACTGAAGATTGGCATGTATCTTTGCCGTTCCCCGGGTCTGTTTGGTATTAAATTTCAGCTCAACCGGTCCAGTGGTTCAAAAGTTATAAGCAAAACCCTGAATTTCAGATTAGTTTCATTTAAAATGCCACGTGTTTTGACAAGTTTGAAAAGCATTGGTGGTAACTAAACAATGCTTTTCAAACTTGTTTAATTTTAAAGCAATGCTTTTTAAACTTGTTTAGTTTTTAAAGCATTGGTAACTTAAAAATTACACTCAGAAATATTTTTACAGTAAAAAAAAACATTAAACTTGAAAAAAATTTTACACTCAAAAAAAAAATTAGTAATTTTTCTTTAAAAAAAAAAAAAATTACAAAAAAAGAATTTTTTACTCAAAATAAAATATTTCTAATCAAAATTGTTAATTTTTTCACGTTAAAAAATGTACTACCCTTAAAAAATGCATTGCGGAGGGTATTTATAGATTCGGCAAAGTCGAATTTATCTTTTCTACTTGTTTTCAATTTCAATAGGCTTCGTCCTTGGGCCAAAAGAGGCTTAAGTTTCAAATTTCAAGTCAATTGATTAAAAATTGCGACCTGTATCGCGCTTACACTGTTTACATGGACACAAGGACGGATATCGCTAAATCGACTCAAAAAGTGATTCTAATCGATCGATATACTACTTGAAAGTGGGTCTAGGACCAATATTTCCGGTAGTTACAAACATCAGCACAAACTCATTATACCCTGTTCCACAGTGTGGTGTAGGGTATAAATATCTTTTTTAGAGAATGGTTAGTTCTTTAAGCAGGAAATTTTTCCTCTCGTCCGGTTTGGTCGCTTGCGAATTTAACTATTTAACTATGGCTGTCTCTACTGTTTCTGCTTCGCAAATCGAAGAAAGGAAGAGGTAAAACCCGAAAAGAAAGAAAATCTTATTTTACAGTGAGATTAGATTTTCAGAATCCAAAAAAAATCAGATATTTGTTTGAGAATCTGAAAGCTTTTCATGTGGGAAAAACGTTTTGACTTTAAGAATTTATCTATGTACATTTTCCGTGTCTTTTACACTGCATCCGTAACTGCAATAAATTTCGGTAGCAAGAGCTGAAACCGGCCCTGTCTCACAGTGAGCCCTAGTTTGTGCAAAACGACGCAGTTTATAGTAAAAATTATTTAATCTAGATTAAAATCATTTTTGTCAACTAAAAGTTCACTTTAATTATTTAAAGTTATATTCAACAATTGACTTTTATTTCAAATAACCGCCAAATATTTCTTAATTCCTTTTTTTTTTTTTTTTAAAATACCTTCCATTTTATATTTCCTCAATTATTGACATTTTTTTGTTTCCTACAAATAAAAATTTCACATTCCCTTTACATCAGCGAATTTTTAAAAATTTATTTCTCTCTGCCTGAGGAATTTTTTTATTGGAAATTTCAAATACATTCTGTTATTTTTTTTTTTTTTTTTGATATCGTTAACAAAGAACAATGCGTGAAAATTACATTTTTTTGTTCTTCCTTTACATAACGATTATAGAAATGGATTTTCAATAGAATTTCAATTTTGAAAAGAGCAACCACATTACGCGTTACTGATAAATTTAAACACTGTAAAGGCAAAAAGAAAAATTGACTTTCACTTTACCATTATATTAACTAAAATAAAATAGCATTCGAAGACAACAAAAAAAAAACAAACAAGTAGAAAAGTTAAATTCGACTTGGCCGAATCTATGAATACCCTCCACAATGCCCTTTTTAAGTGATAGTAAATTTTCTAACGTGAAAAAAATAAAATTTTTGGTTAGAAATATTTTATTTTGTGTAAAAAACTTTTTTTTTATTAATTTTTAAAAAAAAAAAAAAATTTACTAATTTTATTTTTTGAGTGTAAAATTTTTTTGAGTGTAAAATTTTTTTTTAGTGTAAAATTTTTTTTGAGTGTATTTTTTTTTGTTTTAGTTTAAAAATTTTTTTGTGTGACAAAAATACCTTGTAAAATATTTTTTTGACTTACAAATGTTTTTAAAACATGTTTAACGGGTTTTCAACACGTGAATTTAAGGTGAAACTAATCTGAAATTTACGGTTTTGCTAATAACTTTTGAACCGCTGGACCGATTTGGCTGAAATTTAAAATGAACTGGACCAGAGGAACGACAAATATACATGCCACACTTCAGCAGCCTCAGAATTGCCGTTCGAAAGTTACCGTGTGTTTTATCTCGTAAATTCCAGAAAAACCCTTGCCGAAATTCACTCATTTGCTTATAACTTTTGAACCACTGGCCCGATTTCGCTGGATTGCAATACCAACCTGACCAGGTAAATGTCCAACATATATGCCAAACTTCAGGAGCCTCCGTAAAGTCTTTCAAAAGTTAGCGTGTTTTCAACAGACAGACAGACAGACAGACAGACAGACGGACGGACGGACGGACGGACATCGCTAGATCGTCTTAAAATCGATCGAGGATCATGAATATATATACTTTATGGGGTCCTAGACCAATATTTCGAGGTGTTACAAACGGAATGACAAACTTATATATACCCTCTATCACTAGAGTGGAGGGTATAAAAAGTAGGTGTTTATAAAACAGGGTGGTAACCTCATAAAAGTCTCTATCATTTTCAGGCATAATAAAAAGAATGAACTGAACTGGAGTAAACATAAAATATGGTTGACATTTGACAATTATTTGCTACACCCCCTTTTCAGTTGATACTGACATTCATACAACACAACTAAAAAAATACTCCCATTTATTTTTAAAATTATTCATAGGGAAAATAGTAAAGAAAAAAGAAGAAAATTCAAATTTAAAAACTTTTGCCGTTAATGTCATTTCATCAATTACTTGACAACTTTTTTTACAAAAAAAGAGAAAGAACACTTTGGGATGGGAATTCGAAATTTTTGGAAAAAATCTGTTAGAAGTTGGATTAAATACAGTTGAAAGACTGTTTCTTTTTAACAAGAGACGGGCGCGTGAGTGACTTTTGACTCAAGCTCACGGACGGTATTTCCTACTTGAGTAAATTTAATACAACCCACAATCACGTGCACTCACACAAGCGTTACTCACACTCTCTTTGACTATCAGCCAAGACCAGGGCTGCCAGACTTGGAGATTTATCCCCAAAGTTGGGGATTTCATGCGAGCAAAAAGGACAAGAAATCTTATTTGGGGATTGGGAATTTTTGTGGGGATATCAAAAAATATTTTGGGGATTTTTTGGGGATATTCAAAGTTGTATCTATTTAATACCACAAGCTAAATTTAATGTAATCAACGGTTTTTAACAAAAGTTTTAGTAAAAAACCACTCTTTGTTACGAATTTACAAAACAAATTCGGTAAAACGTGCATTATCGACTGCTAAATGGATTTTGACGTTGTCAAAAACCTTTAACTAACGTGGTTAGGGATTTTTGGGGATTTTTAAATTGCCAAATCCTCGAAATAAAATGATTCATAAATTTTTTTTAAAAACTGATCAAATTTTTTTTGTCTGATTGAAAAAAATATATTTTTCATTGTTTGGGGATTATTGGGGATATTTTGTTACATTTTTGGGGACAACGGAAAAAAGTACCTGGTAACGCTGGCCAAGACACCCCAATCTTAAAATCGTCTCTTTTATATGCACAGAAAAAACAAGTCCCTTTTTGAATAATAGTCCTTTTTAAATAATAGTAAATTTTTTAACGTGAAAAAATAACATTTGTGATTAGAAATATTTTATTTTGTGTAAAAAACCTTTTTTTTACTAATTTTTGAAGAAAAAAAAAATAATTTACAAAATTTTTTTTTGAGTGTAAAATTTTTTTTGAGTGTAAAATTTTTTTTTGAGTGTAAAATTTTTTTTTGAGTGTAAAATATTTTTCGAGTGCAAAATAATTTTGTGACTTACCAATGTTTTTAAAACATGTTTAACGGGTTTTCAACACGTGGATTTAAGGTGCATCGAATCTGAAATTGACGGTTTTGCTAATAACTTTTGAACCACTGGACCGATTTGCCAGAAATTCAATATGAACGATAAATAGACATGACAAGCTTCAGCATTCTCAAAATTGCCTTTAGAAAGTTAAATATAGTTTATCTCTTAAATTCGCGAAAAACCCTTGCCGAAATTCACTCTTTTGCTCATAACTTTTGAACCAATTAATCGATTTCTCTGGATTGCAATACCAACCTGACCAGGTAAATGCTTAATATATATGCCAAACTTCAGGAGCCTCCGTAAAGTCTTTCAAAAGTTAGCGTGTTTTCAACAGACAGACGGACGGACGGACATCGCTAGATCGTCTTAAAATCGATCGAGGATCATGAATATATATACTTTATGGGGTCCTAGACCAATATTTCGAGGTGTTACAAACGGAATGACAAACTTATATATACCCTCTATCACTAGAGTGGAGGGTATAAAAATATTATTGCAAAAAACTTTAATTAAAGAGAAATTAAAAAAAAAAAACATAAATAAAAAAAATTTCGGCGAAAAAAAATTTTTGGTATGAAAAAACCGCGATTTTTTCTTTTTTTTTGTTAAAAAATATGTTCGCACGTGTTTAAATACCATTCGGTGTTCAATTCTGTTCACATATGTCAAACCGCAGCCAAATTAAAGTATTTTGTATTTTAAGGTTATATTGAATGTACCAAAATTTTTGAGGTGTCCTTACATTTTCGTTCATAACTTTTGAACCGCTAAACCGACATCGCTCAAATGCAATACCAAACTGCTCGGGAGAACTTCCAATTAATATTCAGTCATCTCCTTGTAATATTTTGGCCGTGATCACCATTTCCACAAACAGACAGACGGACAGACGGACATCGCTAGAATGTCTTAAAATCGATCACTGATCAATTATATGGAGCATTCCATGTCAAATCGGACACTTTGAAATTTTTTTTTTTTTAGATTTTCCCAATTTGTTTACTGTTTTTAGTACCCTTCGTGGTAAATTTTCAGATTTTTTTGATGACCCGTTCAAAAGATATCGAATTTTTAAAAATTGGAATTTAGACCATTACACCGTCCGACACACTTTTGTACACATGGACCGGACCCGAAAATTCTGAAAGTAGGGCCAAAAAAAAAAATACCCGTGTCTCCCAGTTTTTCTAGATCAATTCGCGTTTTCGCGAAAAACGCAAAAAAAAAAAATTTACATGTAAAAAAAATGTTCGCTTTTCAGAAAGTGGGGCTCAAAATAACATTCTTGTGTTTCCCGGTTTTTCTATATCAATTCGCGTTTTCGCGAAAATGCATTTTTTTTTACACACTTGAAAAAATTTACTGTATCCGAAAATAGGGCTTAAAATAAAATACTGTTCTAGTTTTTCCATATTAATTCACGAAAAATGCAATTTTGAAAAAATGTATTGCATTTTTTTTTATAAATATAAAACATAAATATTAGAGATGGGAGCGTGAGTGATTTTTGACTCACACTCACTCACGCTCACGACAGGAATTTTTGAATCACGCACACTCACCCACGAGCATATTTTTCTACTCACACTCACTCACAATCACGTGAGTAAATTTAAAACAACTCACACTCACGTGCACTCACGCAAGCTTCACTCACACTCACATTGACTGACACTCACGAAAATTTCAAAAACTGTAATTTCAAAAATCTTTCAAAAATTTTCAGCAAAATTTACAGTTCAGCGAAATTTTACATTTTTTTTTGCTTTTTTTGGGACAAAATCATAAATTAGCCAAATTTTAAAAAAAATTTTGTTACTTTTTTGGTACAATAGGAAATATAAAGAGAAAATAATTCACGCAAACTCACACAAAAAAAACGACTCACGCACACTCACTCACGCAAAAATCTTACTTACGCACACTCACTCACGCAATTTTTTTCTCCACTCACACTCACTCACAATCACGTGAGTAAAATTGAAATCAGTCACAGTCACGCGTGAATCACGTGAATCACGCTTTAATCTGCTCATGTTCCCATCTCTAATAAATATACATGATTTACAGTAGAATTACGGTCCTTATACAAAAATTGCTAAAAATAAAATTCTCGTGAAAATGCATTTTTTTGCACACTTAAAAAAAATTTACTACATTCGAAAAGTGGGACTAAAAATAAAATATTCACCTAATTTGTTTTTAAATTAAAATTAAATTAGCTGGAAAAACTCTGATACATGGGAAATTTCTTTTTAACTCTACTTGAAATTTTGCGAGTGTGCTAAAAAGAACAAAATATTTTTTTTTTTAAAATTTGCGAATTGATATGAAATAACTGAGACATAAATGCTTAGATTTAAACCCAATTTTTTTTTTAACAGTGCAAAAAAAAAATTTTTTAGCGTTTTTCGCGAATACGCGAATTGATCGCGAAAACCTGAGAGACACGGGTGTTTTTCTTTTAACCCCACTTTCTGAATAGCATAATTTTTTTCTATTGTGAAAACTTTTTTTTTTGTTGCATTTTTCGCGAAAACGCGAATTGATCTAGAGAAACTGGGAGACACGGGTATTTTATTTTTGGCCCAACTTTCCGAATTTTCGGGTCCGGTTCATGTGTACAGCCAAAAGTTGCAATTTGTTGGACGGTGTTATTGAAGAAGTTATGAGTAAAAGAAGTCTGAGTAAAGGAACAAACTACATCCTTAACTCAAACTTCTTTTACTCATAACTTCTTCAATAATGGTCCAAATTTCAATTTTTATACCCTACACCACACTGTGGTACAGGGTATAATGAGTTTGTGCTGATGTTTGTAACTACCCGAAATATTTGTCCTAGACTTTTAAGTATACCGATCGACTTAGAATCACTTTTTGAGTCGATTTAGCGATGTCCGTCCGTCCGTCCGTCTGTCCGTCCGTCCGTCCGTCCGTCTGTCTGTCTGTCTGTCTGTCTGTCTGTCTGTCTGTCTGTCTGTCCGTCTGTCCGTCTGTCCGTCTGTCTGTCTGTCCATGTAAACGGTGTAAGCACGATACAGGTCGCAATTTTTAATCAATTGACTTGAAATTTAAAACTTAAGCCTCTTTTGGCCCAAGGACGAAGCCTATTGAAATTGGAAAAAATCGGTACATATTTAGACCTAGCCCCCATACAAAGGCCCTCTTTAGTTTTGGCCCAAATGACTCTAATAGCCGCATTTTAATAGGTATATTTTCGAAATTTAGCAGCTAATATAATTCATCCACACAAATCACCATTCCGAATTTTAAAGAAATCTGACCAGTTTTTCTTGTAGCCCCAATACAAACCACCTTCCCGATTTTCACATAAATCTCTCAAATTTCATGAAAATAGAAAATATTTAAATAAAAATCTGTTTGTGAGTGTTTTTATACTTATTAATGAGAAAATATAGATCTAATCAGTCCATGTTTGAACTCATTTTCCGGGAAACTGTGGTGTAGGGTATTATATGGTCGGTCTTGACCGACTATAATTTTCTTACTTGTTTGTTTTTTAATTTTTGTTTTTTTACGTACTTTTAATAAAAAAATCCCAAAAAATTCTTAAAAGCGCTTTAGTATGCGATTTTTAAGTTTTTAAATTTAAAACTCTTTTTTAAAAATGTTTGTACTCTTCGATTTTTTTGAAATTTTTTTGTGTAAAACTTCTATCGATTCTACAAATTTTTTGCCCAGGAGGATCGTGTGATAACGATTATTACCATTTTGTAAATTTTTTAAAAAAAAATTTATTTTAATTTTCCAATCTTAAAATAATTTCTACTGCTCCAATGGTGCGTCATAGAGGGGTCATTTATAAGACTGACCCCCATTAATTTTAACGTCTTAACATTTCTTTGGAACAAACTAATACCCTATGTCCAATTTCTAAGGGAGCTTCCACACAAAACTACATTTTTTAAAATTTGCTCCAACCGCTCTAACTGCCCTAATAGTGCCCTTAGAGCAACAAAATGTATGACCGACCCACAATATTTTTTTAGTCCAAACATTTTCTCTGAACACACCTATCCTATATCTCTAATTGTTAAGGCGGTCCCCATACAATTTTTTTTTTAATTTGTTTTATTTAATCAGCTTCTACTGGTCCAACGGTGCGTCCGAGAGGGGTCATTAGTGAGACCGACCCCCATTTATTATACCCTCCAACTACAGTATGGGGATATACTCACTTTGTCATTCCGTGTGTAACGCATCGAAATATCGGTCTAGGACCCCATAAAGTATATATATTATTGATCAGTGATCGATTCTAAGACATTCTAGCGATGTCCGTCTGTCCGTCTGTCCGTACGTCTGTGGAAGACACGATACAGTCCAAAATAAAAGTGATAAACTCCTGAAATTTGGCACATATATGTCTTATGTTCATACACTAAAAATATTTTGTAAGTAAATTCAACTGAAAAAACGTTTAAAATAATCGTTTTTCCTTTTAAAAAACGGATTACTTATATTTCATTTGAAACAACAGACTTTTCAGTTATATTTAAACGTAAAAAATGACTACACATTCCGTTAAAACAAACGATATTTCAGTTATTTTAACAGTTTACAATTTTTCATTTTGTGGAGTTAAAATTAAATTTTTTGAATAACAAACTACAAACACCGTACTTCTGTAAAATTATACGGTATAATCAGTAACAAATAATTTAACTGATAAAAATATTTTTCCGTAACTTTTGTAGTTTATTGTTTTAACAACTGTATAAATCATTCAATATTTTATTTTCGTTGAAAAACAAACGATAAAACGTTTAAAACAACTTTAACTAAAAACTTTTTGAATAACCGCAAAAAGTTACTGTAAAACTTGTCTGGGTGTAGGCTGGTTAAGTTCGGAGATGGGAAAAATCGGACCAGGGGGGAAAAAGTTCCCCCTTGAAGAACTAAACAAACCTCAGAAAAATACCATATTTTTACATGATTTTTTGTGTTTTTGTTTAACAAATCCAACATTTTTATGCCACAAGAAGTTCAAGGTCCTGCATTTGGACCCACAGAATTAGAAAAATCGTTTTACGGTACGGCCCCCCCCCCCCCTTTTATGGTCGTGGAATAATTTTTTGTTTATATAAAGATAAATTTGTATTTCTTTAGTACAAAAAGCATAAGAATTATTTTTTTAACACTTTTTCGAGAGGAATTGTGCCCCCCAATTACCACTACTGACCCCCCAAAAAAAGAAGACGCCTCTGCAACTTTTTTTTATTATTTATTTGCATGTTGGAGGGTATAAAAGATTCGGCACAGCCGAATTTAACACTCTTACTTGTTTTTACCCTACAACATTTTTTTAAAACATACCTACGCCCTATCCCCACTCCCTAAGTAGGCTCCCATACAAATAACAGTGGAGCAAATTTTATAAAAATGTATCTTTTGAACGGGTCATAAAAAAAACCTGAAAATTTACCACGAAGGAGCTTTCGAGGGGTACTAAAAACTGTAAATAAATTGAGAAAATCTAAAAAAAAATTTTCAAAGTGTCCGATTTGACATGGAATGCCCCATATACATTATGGGGTCCCAGACCGATATTTCGATGAGTTACAAACGGAATGATAAACTTATATATACCCTCTATCACTAGAGTGGAGGGAATAAAAACCTTGTTAAATTACTACAAAAAGTCTCCTAATCTCATTTTACCAATGTTTGACAGTTTTCCTTGTTTTTTAACAAAAAATTTTCGATAGCAATTTACTTTTTTTTTTGTAATTTTACAATTTTTTTTGTAATTTTACAATTTTTTTTGTAATTTTACAAATTTCCAAGGTTTTTTTACAAACAACTCTAGTAAATCAACGAGATTTCCTTGTAAGTTTTATTGCTCCAAAAAATTTGTAAATGTACAATTTTTTTGGTAAAAATCTTGTAAAATTACGAAACCCCTCGCAATTTTTTCTAAGAATTCTCGTAAAATAGGAGGTAGCAAAAAATCTAGTAAAATCTCGAAACCTCCTTGTAAGTTTTATGGCGTTAAAAAATTAGTAAATTTACAATTTTATTGGTAAAAAGCTTGTAAAAAAACAAAATTATTAGTAAAAAGCTTGTAAAATTACAAGGAATTGTTTTTCTGTCGTTTTACAAGTTTTTTAGTGTATATTTTTAGTTTCAGGCAAATCGGTTCATCAGGGTTGATATTGAGACCCTTTCCTTGTAAGTAAACTGCTAAATTAAAACAATACAAAACTTCCCAGTCCCAATGTGTACAAGAAAAACTAGCTAGAAATAGCAAAAAAAAAATATGGAACAAACAAATACAAAGCTTTCTTATTGGTCTTTAATGGCTTATTTTTTCTATTAAATAGGTCCTATTTACAAATTTTCAACTTGAATAAACTTTTTTATGAAAAAATAAGAAAAAAAACTTATTTAAATTTCTTATTTTTGTAGAAAAGAAAAACAAAAAAAATCACAATTGTACGAAGAAAAAAATAACTTTTCATTTTTTCCTCCTAAAAATATACTACCAATAATAACACTCAAAACCCCGACAAATATGCTATGAAAAAAAAAAAAACTTTAAAAAATTTCATGATTAAATTAAATGAGAATTTTTTTTCTACTGTCTACATTTTTTCCGTTTTTTCTTCTTATCATTTTTAGTGTCATTTGCCAGTAATGAGTTTCAATACCACAATTTTGTAAGAAAAACCATCATACCAAAATTTTTGTATATTTTAGCGGTTTTCTTGTTAAAACGTTATTTTCTAATTTCCGTTAAACAAAAACTGAAATCTGGAGTATTGACAGGTATGATTGAAGATGTTTAAATGTTATAAAGGAAAATACCATTTTAGAAAACAGGAAAATTTTTATAGGAAGTTGTAGTAGTTTTTTTGTTTTTTTAAATATCTTTGTTAAGACATTTACTGATTTTCGATTTCCTTGCCAGGCGAGACCAATTATCACTGTTTATGAGACTGATTATGATAATTATAGAGGAAAGTTGAAATTATTATTATTATTGAGGAAAAGTTAATTGAAAATGCAAGAGGTGGGCAAAGAATGTTGTTTTTAGAAAAGTATATAGAATTGTGAAAAGTAATTAAGAATTTGGACACAGAGAAGTCTTACGACTATTTTGACTCCGTATCCGATTCCATAACGGGAATCCTTGCGGTCTGTCCGGGTAGTGAAATAGTCGTTCCCGGGGACTTCAACGTGCACAATTCTTCATGGCTGAGCCATTCTAGCCATACGACTCCCGAGGGCTTATATGTTGAATTCTTCGCAGCACAAAATCACCTTGTGCAACTTGTGAAGGAACCAACACACATTCCGTGTGTTGAAGGGCAGTTTCGAAATACTCTCGAACATTTCCTTCGCATCCTGAAAAATACGAAGTCGAGCTACTTGCACCTCTTGGAAACGCGGATCATAACCTCATTTCTGCGACCTTTTCACTTTCGGACCTTCGTAGTGCTTCAAAACCAGCAACGAAGCGCTGTATTTTTGTCTATGAAAAGGCTCGTTGGGCTGAGCTTAACGACTTCTTTCATTATTTCGACTGGAAACTCAGTTTTCTTGATGATAATGTTAACGCTGCGGCAGAAATGGTAGTAAACGTGATAATGCTGGGAATGAAATAATTCATTCCATCCAAGCAAATTTCGACTAAACCAAAACATAAGTGCTGGTTTAATCAGACGTGCAGGAATGCAGTCAGATCCAGAGAGGATACGTTCAGTAATTGGCGTAATGACAAAAACCCAGTTACTGACGCGTTACGTAAACAGGCGACAAGTGAATGTGCCAGAGTACTCAGGCATGAAAAGCTTCTTTACGAACAGCGTCTGCGTGCTAAGGTCCTTGCTGCTCCGCGGGGTAGTAAGACCTTTTGGTCATTTGTTAAAAGGATAAAGAATAATACTAGTTCATACATTATTATTCTTAGCAATTACAGTCCTTTATGGACCAATACTTCTGCAACTATCGTTCATACATTCCAACCCTTATAGTGAATGACCAAATATTCACAGACCCGGTTGATAAAGCCAACCTTTTTGCTGACATGTTTGCAAGATATTCATTTTTGCCGGAAAGCAATCAACCACCGCCCGAACTCGAAAGGGTATCTGTTACTATGTCCAATATATTTTTTCGATCGCGTGCAGTCAAAAGGGTCCTTGAAGATCTCAACATAAATAAGTCCCCGGGGCCGGATGGTGTTACGGCTTTAGTCCTGAAGAAGTGTGCCTTGTCGTTATCTCGTCCTTTGGCAATATTATTTAGCTACTCGTACCGGGTTGGAGTTTTTCCCTCTTGCTGGAATGTGGCCAATGTCCAGCCAATCCCAAAAAAGGGTGAGGCTACAAGCCCTGGAAACTACCGCCCAATAGCAATATGCTCTACGCTCTCGAAAGTCATGGAGAGCATGATTAACCACCACTTGGTAAATTATCTGGAGTCTAATTTACTTTTGTGTTATCGACAGCATGGCTTTCGTAGAAGCCGTTCTACTGGAGACCTGTTAGCGTTTCTTTCGGAACGTTGGAGTCGTTCTATTCACCAATTCGGTGAAAGCAAAGTGGTTGCTCTAGATATTTCCAAAGCGTTTGATCGTGTGTGGCACGGTGCACTCGTTTTAAAACTTGTTGCGTTTGGTGTAGGTAGAGATTTCTCTCGATTTATATCGAGTTTTCTCAGAGACCGATCTATAATCTATACCTGTTGTTATAGATGGGTTCTCATCAGATGGGTTTCATTTAAATTCAGGTGTACCGCGAGGTTCTGTTCTTTCTCCTACACTTTTTCTTAGTTTTCTTAACGACCTCCTGGGTCTAACTTTCAATCCTATATATTCTTTCGTAGATGACAGCAACATTTGTCATTCATTTTCCTTTAATCATAGACCAAACCTTACTGAGGTTGAAGATATGAGGCAGAACATGAATGACACACTCAATCATGACCTTACGGCAATCTCCGAGTGGGGTCTTGCGAATCGGGTCGATTTTAATGCTCGTAAGACCCAATGTTGTATGTTGACCCACAGACGGCTTGTGGAATCAGCGTCATCTGTATCCATGGGTGGTATAGCTATTGAGGAATCAGAAACTCTTGATGTTCTAGGCATGAAGATTCAATGTGATGTTCGTTGGAACCAACGGTGTAATAATTACTTCATTCCGTCTGATCTCACTATTTATACCGCCTATATCCGACCGAAAATGGAATAAAGCTTCTGGATCGGGTGCAAAGGAGTGCGTTGAAGCTCATCAATGTCGTTAGGGTATCCAGCTCTATTGACTCATTGTAGCATCGTCGGAATGTGGGTTGTGAGTCACTGTTCTATCGTTATTATCATGGTAAGCGCTCAGCTGAGATTGGCGAACTCATCCCTGAGACGCGGTTATATGCCCGTAGTACTCGCCTTTCCACCAGATCACATCCGTTTGTTGTCGATTGTCCAGTGTCTTGCACAACGCATTACAGAGAAAATTCGTTTCTCGGTCGAACTAGCCGTATGTGGAATAAACTCCCGGCAGAAGTCTTTCCAGTCGGCTACAATTTGGAAAAATTCAAATTAAATGTCCACAAACACTACTCTTTCCTTCTCCTCATAACCCATTTTCCTAATACCAGCACAATGCATTGCATTAATAGTCTGATTAATCTCATTAATCCCCTGAGTGTTGGCTCAAAGTAAAAAAAACAAGTAAAAAAGTTAAATTCGGCCTTGCCAAATGTAGTGATACCCTCCACAATTTCAAAAAGATAATTGCAAAAAACTTTATTTACAAGGAAATTATTTTTGAAAAAAAAAATTTTTTTTGAAAAAAAAATTCCGCAAAAAAAATTTTGGTAAAAAAAAATCCGCGATTTTTTTCTTTTTTTGTCAAAAAATATGTTCGTACTTATTTAGATACCATTTGGTCTTCAATTATGTTCACATATGTCAACCAGAAGCCGTATTAAAGCATTTTGTATTTTTAGGTTATGTTGAATGTACTGAAATTTTTGAGGTGTGCTTACATTTTCGTTCATAACTTTTGAACCGCTGAACCGATATCGCTCAAATGCAATACCAAACTTCTCGGGAGAACTTCCAATAAATATGTTAAGTTTCAGTCATCTCTGTGCAATATTTTGTCCGCGACAGCATTTTCCACAGACAGACAGACGGACAGACGGACATCGCTAGAATGTCTTAAAATCGATCGGGCATCATGAATATATATACTTTATGGGGTCCCAGATCGATATTTCGATGAGTTACAAACGGAATGACAAACTTATATATACCCTCTATCACTAAGTGGAGGGTATAAAAAAAGACAAACCGACACTTGAAATCCTCCTGATGATAAAACTAACGGGAGTGCTTGAAACCGGTATGAGTTTACCAGAAATGAAATTTTTTCTGCATTTTTTAACTGAAACCCTTGTAACAAATAGAATAACAGCCCGATCTGTACTAACAGAAAAAAACAATAAATAAAAATAATGGCAAAATATATCGCCAATAGGCACGTCTCTGAAATAAAAATTTAAATCCCTTTAGTTATGTCTGCAACGTCAGATAATGGTGCAAAAAATTGTAGTGTTGTAAACTGTAGAAATTTATTCTGTAGAAACGACTATTTTTCAAAACATATTATATAAAGTCGTGGTTGTATCGTCTAAGGTGCCGTTCACCCTATTGTTGATTGTATGAACATGACAAAATATCGGTGGTTCATATAATATCAAGTGGTGGTTGTATCGTTTAAGGGGTCGGTCAGCCTCTGTTGTTGGTGGTATAAATTTAACAAAATATCGGTGGCTCGACTCTCGTCTGGGATACATGTTTATAAAAATTTACACACATAAAAATCAATTTCCTAATAAAAAGACAAACCGACATTTAAAATCCTACTGATGATAGCACTAACTGTGTTTGAAACCAGTATGGGAATACCAGAAAGGTCTACAATTTATAGAAACTAAATTTACTTCTGCATTTTTCAACAAAAACCCTTGTAACAAATAGAATCAGATTCCATGCTCGATCTGTACTTAAGTGTTTGAAACCGATGGAAATACAGCAGTAATAGAACATAAATACAGCAGTAATAGAACATGAAAAGACCGTTTGTCAAATCATATCATATGAAGTGGTGGTTTTAGAATCTAAAGGTACCGGTCAGCCTGTGTTGCTGATTTTCTAAATATGACAAAATATCGGTGGTACCATTGACTGGTATACACGTTCATGTTACTTTTAACAAGACAAACCGACATTTAAAATCCTACTGATGATAACACTAACTGGAGTGTTTGAAACCGGTATGGAAATACAAGAAAGGTCTATAATTTTTGAAAATTAAATTTTCTTCTGCATTTTTCAACAAAAACCCTTGTAACAAATAGAATCAGATTCCATGCTCGATCTGTACTTAAGTGTTTGAAACCGATGGAAATGTCAGAAATGCTGTAAATTTTAAAAATTAAATTTTCTTCTCCATTTTTTTAATAACACCATCAAAACAAATAGAATTAGAGCCCGAGCTCGATCTATAGAAGTAAATATCATATAAAGTGGTGGTTGTATCGTCTAAGGTATCATTTAGCCTGTGTTGTTAATTTTATGAATATGACAAAATATGGGTGGATCGATTCTTGTTTATAAAAACATGTTTATAAAAATTCGCCCATTTAAAAAAACCATTTCCTGTTAACAAGACAAGCCGACATTTAAAACACTACTGATGATAATACTAACTGGAGTGTTTGAAACCAGTATAGAAATACCAGAAATATTTATAATTTTAAGAAATTAAATTTTCTTCTTAATTTTCCAATTAAAAACCCATAAAACAATTAGAATTGTAGTGTAAAAATTTATTCTGCAGAAAAAATAAAAATGTAAACACAGCAGTAATTGAACAAGAATGGCTATTTGTCAAAGCATATCATATCAAGTGGTGGTTGTATCGTCTAAGGTACCGGTCAGACTGTGTTGTTGGATTAAGTAAATACAGAAGGCTTATTATATTAACAAAAAATTTAATTGTATTGACAAACTATGTAATTTGTCAATATAAATAACTTTTTTGCTAATATGATAATTTTTTTTTTCAGAATTTCTTCGAAATCTCTAAGACAAGTCAAAGTCAATTTTAACATAAATATTTCCATTTAAATGTCGTATTTAAAGCTAAAGTACATCAAAAGAAGAATTTCTTTTATGTTTAAAGTACGTCTCAATGATTTTTTGATTTAGTTAAAAAAATTTAAGTTAAAAACTCTTTGCTTTACATTCACAAAATAAAGAAACATCACTTTCATCTCCTTTCAATACTTCATAACATCCTTTGAATGTTGTTTTATGAAATTTGTCATTAATTTAAACGTATCATTTTTCTACAAAATGTCATTCACATCAACATAGAGCTTAATGTTTTGTTATTTTATGTTTAAATAATAATTGTCGCCTCATTTATTTTCATTTTCGTTTTTTTGTCCAACACTTTTTATGTTGTTGACATAATTCATGTTGTTTAATTCACTTTTTTTTTTTGTTCAAAGTAGAAAAATACATATAATTTTCAATAAAATTTTTCTGATTTTTTTTTGTATATTTACATAGTTTTTCATAACATGTTCTTTGCATGTGTCCGAATATGCATGTCTGTTCATGTTCATTTATCATGCATAAACATGTGTTTGTATCTGTTAATGTTTTGTTTTATATATTTATTAAATTTTGTTATATGTACTATTTACTTTTGAGTTTTGTTTTGCCAATGAATTGTTGCTTTTTCAATTTCTTTTATTAACCCTTTGGCAGGCAATAAATTTTGAAAAACATTAACATTAACATTAACATTAACATTAACATTAACATTAACATTAACATTAACATTAACATTAACATTAACATTAACATTAACATTAACATTAACATTAACATTAACATTAACATTAACATTAACATTAACATTAACATTAACATTAACATTAACATTAACATTAACATTAACATTAACATTAACATTAACATTAACATTAACATTAACATTAACATTAACATTAACATTAACATTAACATTAACATTAACATTAACATTAACATTAACATTAACATTAACATTAACATTAACATTAACATTAACATTAACATTAACATTAACATTAACATTAACATTAACATTAACATTAACATTAACATTAACATTAACATTAACATTAACATTAACATTAACATTAACATTAACATTAACATTAACATTAACATTAACATTAACATTAACATTAACATTAACATTAACATTAACATTAACATTAACATTAACATTAACATTAACATTAACATTAACATTAACATTAACATTAACATTAACATTAACATTAACACATTAACATTAAAAAGCAGCAGTAATAGAAGAAGAAACGACTATTTGTCAAACAATGTGGTGGTTGTATCATCTAAGGTGCCGGTCAGTACGTGTTTTTATACCCTACACCACACTGGGGTACAGGGTATATTGAGTTTGTAACTACCCGAAATATTGGTCCTAGACCCACATTCAGGAATACCGATCGACTCAGAATCACTTTTTAAGTCGATTTAGCGATGTCTTTCCGTCCGTCTGTCTGTCCATGTAAACGGTGTAAACACGATACAGGTCGTAATTTTAAACCAATTGACTTGAAATTTGAAACTTAAGCCTCTTTTGCACTAAGGACGAAGCCTATATTATTGGAAAAAATCGGCCCATATTTAGACATAGCCCCATACGAAGGTTCTCTTTAGTTTTCCATCAAATGACTCTAATAACCGTACTATAAAAGGTTTCGTTTCGAAATTTGGCACGTAAACGTGTTTTGTAATCAGAAATTACCATTCGGAATTTTGAAAGAATCGGATCAGTTCTTCTTGTAGCCTCCATACCAACCACCTTCCCGATTTTCACATAAATCTCTCAAATTACATGAAAATAGAAAATATTTTATTAAAATTTTGTTTGTGTATGTTTAACGCGTACTTTAATAGCCTTATCAAATCTGATTATCATCGGACTATTTTTGGACTTAGGCCCCCCCCCCTTGTGAAAATGTCACCCGGTATTCAGTTAAAGAGGTTTATTTTCGACAAAAAGAAGCATATTTCACTCAAATTTGATTTGTGAGTGTTTTTACACTTATTAAAGATTTGACAAATATATATATAATCAGTCCATGTTAGAACTTGGGACCCATTTTTCGGGAAACTCTGGTGTAGGTCTTGACCGACTATACTTTTCTTACTTGTTACTGGTATGAATATGACAAAAATATCCGTGGTCAAATCCTCGACTGAGGTACACATTTATAAAAAATGCACATATGAAAGCCAATTTCCAGTTAACAAGACAAACCGACATTTAAAATCCTACTGATGATAACACTAACTGGAGTCTTTGAAACCGGTATGGGAATACCAGAAATGTCTATAATTTTTAGAAATTTAATTTTTCTTCTGCATTTTTTCAACTTGAACCTTTATAACAAATATAATTATATTGTGCTGCAATATTTTTCCAAAGTTTCTAAACAGTTACAAGGGAAGTATCTCAACCCTTATGAACCGATTTGCCTGAAACTTAAAATATACATAAAAGAGACGATTTTAAGGTTGGGGTGTCTCGGCTTATCGGCCATATCAGTGATTCAAAATTTCGTTGTCCCCTTATGAAACAATGTGGACCTCCGGGAAAATTTCGACTTAAATTTAATAAAGATTATTTGATATTCATATGGACATCGTAGGTCAATGTCTTCATATAAATACCCCCCAAAATTTACATATTTTCATGAAAAAATTTTTTAGCGAAGCCGAACTTTTACAAGGTTATGCCACCGTTGGCATTAAAAAAACCTTTCTTCTCATATGTAAACGTCATATAGTTTCTTGGAAAGAAATGGCTGAAAAATCCAAAAAACGATTTTTTCGCCATTTTTTGACTTATGTTTTGAACCCCTAAATCCGCGATATGGGCGATAAGCCGAGACACCTCAACCTTAGAATTGTCTCTTTTATATAAATTTTACGTTTCATGCAAATCGGTTCATAAGGGTTGAGATACTTCCCTTGTTAGTAGCAGTAAAGCCTACTAAAACCCCCGTATGTGTGCAAGGGTTAACCAGCATAACATTGACGGACTTTTGTTTACCCTAATGGCCATTTGTTTATTTTTATTGTGTTCACTATTTTTTTTTTTGCGTGCATGTTTTCTGTTAAAGTCAATAATTCATAATTTTGTTTATTTTTTTCAGGTTTTCATTTCATTTACATACAAACAATATTTATAAATTTGTTATTCTTCATTATATTATAGTTTATTGGAAATATGTGTATTTTTATTATTTTTGGCCTCGAGTTAAAATAATATTTATAAACATATTTATAAATAAACTTAATGAAAAAAAGTAAAACCAAATCAAATTTTAGAATAACAAAGGTTTTTAATGAAATTTACAATTCTCAGTTAGTTTATGAAAATTATTTTTGAAAAAAAACGATATCTGGAAACTGTTATACAAGGCTCTACTAGAGTTGTGAAGGCCAGGAATTAACTAGTCCGATTGAACTATTTACTTCACAGAGCGATTAACTTAATTCATTTTAATTGTCTTTTCGTTTAATTCGCTCAATTGTTTGTGAAATAATTTTGTTTCAATTCCATATTTTTTTGGAAATATAATATATTTTCCATATTGTGGTGTCCGTAAACAATTCCTAATATTTTATTATATTTTTTCGGCGTAAGCCAAGTGTATTTAATTTGTTGTTTGTGTTTTTCTGATTGAAGAAGAAAATTGTGTCTTCTAAAGATTAAATTAAATGTGGATTTACCCTAGACCATGGTTTCTGTAGCCACTTCTACGTCATCAGTAGGCAATTACATTAAATTGATTATTTGATATGCATTGCTTGAGTTAGAGAAAAAGCTTTTCTGCATACGTCACACACGAAACCTACTGTGAGTTAAAAACAAACGACGTTTAGTCACTGATGTTTATACACCGAGTATAGCCTAGTGGTTATGGCTTCGGCTTACAAAACATGAGTGATTTAACGACACAGGTTCGAAGCTCATGTTAGGCTAGTCTGTTGATAAAAAAACATATAAAGAATTTTTCTAGCAAATATCAAATAATCAATTTAATGTAATTGCCTACTGATGACGTAGAAGTGGCTACAGAAACCATGGTCTAGGGTAAATCCACATTTAATTTAATCTTTAGAAGACACAATTTTCTTCTTCAATCAGAAAAACACAAACAACAATTCCTAATATGTTTTTTAACATTTCTGTATCTGTGAAAGAATGATCAATATGAATCGTTTACAAGTTCTTAAGCGAAAACCAAAAACTAACCGATTGAACTGGATGAACGAAAATGAGCGTTCTCTCAATTGATCGATTAAGCAATAGTCTAGGTTCTAAAACGGTCTAAAAAGACGTGACAGTGAAGCTTTATGTTGAATAGAGCGATTTAAGCTAACTTTAGAAAAATATGGCCACATTTTCTACGTTCAATGAATCAATAAAAACAAATGTGGGCGCAAACAACAAAATGAAAAGATATAATTTTTGACATCTGTCATAAGTGTCGCGTTTGCTTAGTATGTGGCTCTTCGTTTAAAATATGTGAGATGTTAATGTGCCACGCATGTTTTTAAAAAAGATTGTATATGGGGCATTCCATGTCAAATCGGACACTTTGAAATTTTTTTTTTTTAGATTTTTCCAATTTGCTTACAGTTTTTAGTACCCTTCGAAAACTCCTTCATGGTAAATTTTCAAATTTTTTTGATGACCCGTTCAAAAGATATCGAATTTTTAAAAATTGGTAGTTTGTTCCTTTACTCATAACTTCTTCAATAATGGTCCAAATTGCATTTTTTTTTTTTAAATTTTTGTTTTTCACGTACTTTAATTGTTGGAGGGTAAAAATAAATGGGGGTCGGTCTCACTAATGACCCCTCTCGGACGCACCATTGGACCGGTAGAAGCTTATTAAATAAAACAAATTTACAAAAAATAAAAAAAATTGTATGGGGACCGCCTTAATAGTTAAAGATATGGGGTAGGTATGTTCAGAGAAAATGTTTAGACTAAAAAAATATTGTGGGTCGGTCATAAATTTTATTACTTTAAGGGCACTCTTATGGCAGTTAGAGCGGTTGGAGCAAATTTAAAAAAATGTCGTTTTGTGTGGGAACCCCCTTAGAAATTGGAGATAGGGTGTTTGTTTGTTTCGAAGAAATCATTAGACGTAAAAATTAATGGGGATCGGTCTTGGAAATGACCCCTCTTTGACGCACCATTGGAGCAGTAAAAATAATTTTAAGATTGGAACATTACAAAAAACTTTTTCAAAAAATTTTTAAAAAAGTAATAATTGTTATCCCACGATCTTACTGAGCAAAAAATTTGTAAAATCGATAGAAGTTTTACACAAAAAAAAAATTAAAAAAATCAAGAGTACATACATTTTTAAAAATGAGATTTAAATTTTAACACTTAAAAATCGCATATTTTTTTGAATTTTTTTTTAAAAAGTACGTAAAAAAACAAAAATTTTGAACAAAAAAATTAGCAATTTGGACCATTATTAAAGAAGTTATGAGTACATGAAGTTTGAGTAAATGAACAAACTACCAATTTTTAAAAATTCGATCTCTTTTGAACGGGTCATCAAAAAATCTGAAAATTTACCACGAAGGAGTTTTCGAAGCGTACTTAAAACTGTCAACAAATTGGGAAAATCTAAAAAAAAGTTATTCAAAGTGTCCGATTTGATATGGAATGCCCCATATATAATTCCTATTTTTTTGGAAATATAATTAATTTTTTATGTTGTGGTGTCCTTAAACAATTCCTAATGTGTTTTTTAACATATTTGTATTTGCGAAATAATGATCAATGTGAATTTTTGACGAACTTTTAAACGAAAACCAAAAACTAACCCATTGAACTAGATGAACAAACTAGATTTTTTTATATAAAATTAACGAAAATGAGCGTTCTCTCAATTGATCGATTAAGCACTATCGATTTTTAGAAAAAGATCGATTTTAAGCTAACTTTAGCAAAATATTGCCACTGTTTCTACCTTTCAAGAATGAGTGAATTAATAAAAACAAATCTGGTGCGATAACTACAAAAGGAAAAAAAACTTAAACATATGTTTCAAGATCATTTTTTTGACATCTGTCATAAGTGTTGAGTCTGTCTAGCCTGTGGCTCTTCGTTTAAAACTATGTGAGATGCCATGTATGTTTTCAATGTAAAAACCTTTTGGAAAAAACCAAAGATTTAATACCTTGTTTACTTTAAAAGTTTCTTTAAGAAAATTGCAATTTCTTTCAGATTTTCCTCCTCATTTTAAGGTAAGTAATTAACTTTCTTCCCTCTTTTAATGGCAAAAAAAAAAACAAACATCAATAACAAAAAAAAAAAAAACTGTCCCTATTGTTTATCTTAACTTTAATATCTTTTGCAAACAACAAAACATTAAATTAAAAATATTACGCAAAGTAAAATTTTAAAATCAAATACATGGTAGGTACACATAGCGTATACAACAAAATGTTTTTGTCATTATCATGATATAAAACGTTTTGTAAATAAAAAGTGACACACAAGGATGATGAAAATAATCTCAATTGTAAACAACAAATAAGTCATGTAATTGTAATGGAAAATTAACCCACAAATGACCGTATTCAAAAAACAATGTGACGGACTGAATGACATATAAACAGAAACCCAACTAATAGTCATTCAGTGTACTAATGAAAAAAAGAGCAGACTGACAGTAAAAGCAGGAATGCCACATTGTTTTGCAGGATATCCCATGGTTTAAATTAAGTTTTTCCAAAAATCCCATAAAAAATATTTCTTTGAAATTGATATTATATGAGAGTTGATAAAATGGATCATACACGTCAAGCTTGGAACTTAGCCAGCACAGAAAAAACAGATCCGGTGTAACTACCGAATTTGTCGCAAGATTCGAATTTCAATAAAATCTACTGAATTTTTCAACTGTGATATCAGAATTTCTGCGATAGTCTCTTCTTCTCAGATTGTGCGCTTAGATTAGGTACTTTTTTGTCAAGTCTTGTGAAATGTTAAGAGTTATTGAATGTCGACTTATTTAACGAATTTTCAATGAAAATTGATTTGATACGATGAATCATCCACATTGAGCTTACACCTTATACCTTCAAGAAACTACAGATTCATTCAGGTAACCGAATATGGTACCAATAGGCTGTTCCAGTAGCATCGACATAATTTTTCTGTTGTAACACCAGAATTTCGGTTGATACTACAGAAATTATGTTTTCGCAACCAAAAATAACTGTTGCTCTAACTGAACTTTTTGATTAATTGTTACAATGAATCTGTTTTCTCAGTGAAAGTTAAATGTTTGCCAGATAATGGGAAAATTCACTTCCACTAGTATCATTACTGATCTTTCAAATCTCGGATCAGAGGTGATATATAAAAATATATATAGACATTTTTACTCGGGTACAAATACCATTTCTCCTATCACTCTATCAACTTTCTATTACCGAGGTCGCCACGTTTAAACATAGCAAACACCTTAGGCTAAAAAGCTGTTGTGATTCTGGTCATAACCTAATTATGGTGCAAGATCATAATTAAAGCAACTGAATCTATTTTCTCTGAGTGAGACTTTTAGTTAACAAAAATTGTATCTTAGTAAATGTTTGTCAGGTAATGGATGACATTACTTCCACGTATTTCCGTTTCAACCGGAGTCCTAAAAAGATAGCCGTGCTTAGTAACAATATAAAAAGATCTTAGACAATGTTTTGAGATTCTAGTGACTTAAGAGCAGTTTGTCACTGCAAATACTTATTCTCCTATCACTCTATCCACATTATATTATAGAAGCCACCACATCCAAATATTGAAAACACTAAAATGTAAAAAACTATTGAGATTTTGCTAACGGCATTGAAAGATTTGTTCAGTATTTCAACTAACAATAAGTTGCATTGCGCTTTTTACCCGGAATGATGGGATTCCTGTCAAACTCGATGCAGGAATCGATGCAAGGAATGGCAGAAAAAGTGTTCGATAATTTTCAACTCCTTCTCATTCACGCAACTACACTCCGCATCATAACTATAGCCGCATTGCATTTTTCGGTTTATTTAATGTTCAGGAAGTATTTTTATGAAACCTATTATGGTATATTACAGTGTTATAACAGTTCTCTTGTTTTTGTAAATTTGAGCCATCAGCTGTTTGAATTGAGAAAACGGCGACCTATAACTGTATTTGTCAGTGTTTCATAACTATAGCCGCATTTCAATAAAATCAGTTGAAATGAGTTCAAGTCAAAGTTTCGTGGCCAAATAAATTTTTTTTTTGGTAAAATTCGTTCCTCTATTAATTTTTAAATAAAATGCCAAATGGTAAATTTTTAAATGAAGTCGAAAAAAGCAAAATTTTAGACTTTTTAGAAAGTGGTTTAATTTATCGCGAAATTAGGCGAAAAATTAAGCGATCCGACAAAGTTATCCGAAATTTTGTAAAAAATAAAAGTCTTGTTATCGTTCCAGACTCCTTTAAGACCCTACTTTTTGTAGAATTGGACACATTCAAGCCGCATTCATTACCAATCTGCGAAAGAGTTTTCATAGAATTGCTAGCAGCGTTAATAATACGGCGTTGATCTCTCTCAGATAGCATTTTTTTCGACCCCCTGTTTTGTTCATCCCGTTCCACTTTTATTTTTTACAAAATTTCGGATAACTTTGTCAGATCGCTTAATTTTTCGTCCAATTTCGCGATAACTTAAACCACTTTCTAAAAAGACTAAAATTTTGACTTTTTATACCCTCCAATCACAGTATGGGGGTACACTCACTTTGTCATTCCGTGTGTAACGCATCGAAATATCGGTCTAGGCCCCATAAAGTATATCTTATATTGATCAGTGATCGATTCTAAGACATTCTAGCGACGTCCGTCCGTCTGTCTGTCCGTCTTTCCGTCTGTCCGTGTGTAGAGGACACGATACAGTCCAAAATAAAAGAGCTAGACTTCCGAAGTTTGGCACGAATATGTCTTATATTCCTAGGCAGGTTAAGTTCGGAAATGGGCAAAATCGGACCAAGGGGAAAAAAGTTCCCCCTTGGAGAACTAAACCAACCCAAGAAAAAACGCATTTTTTGCAGAGTTTTTTGTACTTTTGGTAAGCAAATGCAACATTCTTATCTCAGAAGAAGTTCAAAATCGTAAGGGGAAGGTGCCCCCTAAAGTCTCCCACGAACCCCCCTCCCAAAAAAAACGCCCCTGGATCTTTTTTTACATTTCGGAGGGTATAAAAGATTCGGCACAGCCGAATGTAACACTCTCACTTGTTCGACTTCATTTAAAAATTTACCACGTGGCATTTTGTTAAAAAATTAATAGAGGAACGAATTTTACCAAAAAAAAAATTAATTTGGCCACGAAACTTTGACTTGAACTCATTTCAACTGACTTTATTGAAATGCGGCTATAGTTATGAAACACTGACAAATACAGTTATTGGTCGCCGTTTTCTGAATTCAAACAGCTGATGGCTCAAATTTACAAAAACAAGAGAACTGTTATAACACTGTAATATACCATAATAGGTTTCATAAAAATACTTCTTGAACATTAAACAAACCGAAAAATGCAATGCGGCTATAGTTATGATGCGGAGTGTATAGCAGAAGTTATTTGGCAGCACCCTTAAAATCATAGCGTGTTTTCGGGAGCCAACATCGAAATCTTGGGAGCCACAACACCTCAGAAATCTTTTTAACCGAATGTCTTTGTAGAAAGTCAAAGAAATCACGTATATATATGTCTAATAGCCAGGCTGCACCGAAAACTCTTGTAGCTTATGATGTGTCATCTGGACTGGTCACGAACTGTGTTAAATTCCTTAATGAACTAGGACGAAATAACGACCTGACCCTGTGGATTCCGGGTCACGAGGGTCATACGTGGAAAGAACGTGCCGATTGTTTTGGAAATCGTGGTGCCGACGACTGGAACATTTGCGCTGGCCAATGGCAAGCGGAAATATTTACTCCCCACAGGTCAGTAACAAAACTGTTCTTACCATGGGACATAAACTATCTCCGAATCCCAAAGCCCTACCTAACTGGACATTGACGATCTAAGGAAAAGAAACTTATCGCAGTCTCTGCGAAATATAGAAGGAGGCAGCAGAACATATTATTTGCATTTGCCCAAGACTGACTGGTAGAAGAATTTGGCATCTGGGAGGGGGGCACTTGATATTTCCGACTGATGAATGGAACTCTTTACCAAATAGGATTTTTGGCTTTATTGAAAGTCTGTATATTTAGGGAAACCCTTTCAGTTTGCACAAAGACCATGCTCGTTGCATTGCGAAAGGCCTCTTTAATCGAATCTATGAGAATGTCAAATCTGCCGTTTAGTCTCACAGGTCTATCCATCTGCCCATCACATATTAGCCATCCCGGTAAATTTTTCTTGCAAGTTTCTAGAGGCATAGGGTACGTAAGATTAGGTTACGTTACGGTACGGTAACGGTCGTGGAGTCAAAGACCACTCACAAAGACTTGATGGTCCATAGCAAAACCACAACAATTACTTAGCGAAGCTGATAGAATGCGTAAGTCGTTAACGCGAGGTTTATTAATATCTATAGGTCGACATTTGAAACCGTTTCCAAGCTCTCGAAGAACTGTCTGTCTAACATATTCAGTCGAATTCTGGCCAACGCACAATAGTGGCAAATAATATGTCGACCGTTTCTTCAGTGTAAAGTTCATTTCACCTATTAAAGTTGGCACCGGAGATAGGTCCCACTTTCTTTCTATGAGGCAGTGCCTGGAGATCACTCCAGTAATTGTACGACAGTTTCATCTAGTAAGTGAGAGGAAATAGTAAGTTTTCTACAGATTGTAGCATGACCACAATCTTCGATTGATCGTACTTATCGTTAGCTCTCTAAACTTTCTGTTAGCCATTGCGGTGTTTAGATAAGCGTAACCAGATTTTGCAGATTTTGTTTTAGAAACTTTAACTTCAGAAACTTGCCTGCGGCTTGACATTGAATCTCAACCGGTCAGCCACTTCTATAATTGCCAGCAACTCTGCATATTCAATAACCATTGGCGGGTAAAGCTTTTGAGTTTGGGGGGGGAAATTTTTTTTTTATTTCGAATAAAAAAAAAATCATTATGATGTGTTGGCCGAGCAAAAACAGGGATACGTTTCTTTTGCAAAAAAAGTGATAGGAAAGCTATAAAATCATCAAATTTATTAGTTTTTGCGGAAGGAGGTTGTTCATTTTTTTTAATTTTTCTAAATCTGAAAATTTTTCAAATGTATCAGAATCTTAGAATTCTTCTTTACGAAAAATGTCTCACAATCTGACACTTTTTTCGCATAGAAAAATTTTAGATTCAAAGAACTTTTTTCCGCAGAAAAAGTCTCAGATTCTGAGACCTTTTACTAGAAAAAGTCTCATATTTTAAAGCATTTTTGACATATTTTTACTATGGAAAAGGTCTCATAATATAAGATTTGTTCGTACTGAAAAAATTTTAGATTCTGAGACCCTTTTTCTACTGAAAAAGTTTCAGACTTTTTTCCTATAGAAAAAATATCAGGTTCTGAGACATTTTTCTTAAAGAGAAAGTCTCAGATTCTCAGACCTTTTTCCTATAGAAAACGTCTCAGATTCTGCGATCTTCTTCCAATTGAGTAAGTTTCAACTTCTGAAACTTTTTCTCCGACACTAAAAAGTCTCGGACTTTGAGGCCTTTTTCTTTTTAAAAAAGATTCAAATTTTGAGACTTTTTCCTTAAAATAAAACTCAAATTCAGAGATTCTGAGCCCTTTTTCCTATAGAAAATGTCTCAGATTCTTAGACCCTTTTCCTATCGAAAAGTATCAGATTCTGCGATCTTGTTTCCCTATTAATAAGTCTCAAATTTTGAGATATTTTTCCCTTAGAAAAAGCCTCGGATTCTGAGATCTTTTTCCTTAAAAAATGTCTCAGATTCTGAGACTTTTAGAACTCGGGAATTCTTTTACAAAAATCCGAAAAAGAAAATTTTTGAGGATCTGAAAAATTTCAGAATTTTTTGTACCTTTTTCTATAGAAAAAATTTCAGATTCTGTGACCGAAAAAATTTTCCAAAATAGTTTAACATACGTTAGACTACTAACTTTTTAAAGATTTAAGATATTTTTCCTGTTCCTATGTAGTAGACAAACAGTTTTTATGTAAATCAAATTAAGATCCTGTAACATTTTTCTATACAAAAAAAAAAAAAAAACCTATTCTAAGTCATTATTTTATACCAAAATGCATAATAAGATTGACAGATATTTTTTCAGAAAATTTTCATATTAAGTCACGTTTTTCCTTTCAAAATTTTTAAATTTTTGCTATAAAATTTTTTTAGATTTTTTTCCATAAAAAATTTTCGGATTTCGAAATTTTTCCTTCCTTCCTTTTTTTTATTCTTCTTCTTTCTTTTTCTTTCTTTTCCTTTTTTTCCTTTTTTTTTTTGAAATTTGGTCTGGGGGGGGGGGGAATTTTTCATTCTCCCCCCCTTGTACCCGCGCATGCAATAACGGACAAAGTTCCGAAGACCTAGTTGGCAGTTAGAGATGTATTTTTTGCAATCGTCATGTTATGTTCCGCTTTTGCGGAGCCTGCACAAGGATTTCATAGCTTTCTCTTAGATATGTATTTTAAAAGGAAGAATGTTTGGCATAGTGTTAAGGGCGGCGCCCGTTGTGGTGCTCTTAGATTCCCGAATCTCCAAGACAGAAGCTCTTTTTGTAGTCCGGCCAGATCTAAAGGTTTTGCAACTGTCTCGGCCTTAAGAGTAGGTTTTAATTCGCATGCATGTTTTGTGCATGACTGGGAGGTTGTACCACGGTGTAGCAGCAGATCTTGAGGATTTTTCCCATTTCTTCAAAAGAAACAATATGAACATTTTATACAGGTCGAAAGGTTTTTTGAAGACCTATCCAATGGTGTATCGGTCGTGTCCAAATTCGGCTTCGTTATGTTCGTTATTGTCAAAAATGTATAATCGTTGGCGTAGTTCATATGGAGATGTATATACGTACGACCGCCAAAATCATATAAAATAATCTCTATCAAAATTAAGCTGACCCGTATTTTTTCGTTTGGCGAAATTCCTACCAGTTCAACTTTTATACGGATTCTCCCGAAAGCCCTTAATTTTTCATAAGGTGGCAACCTTGAAGTGAAGCAAATCAATTTAACTCCTTACCGCTCAACTTCTGATTTACACTTTGACCTAATTTCATTTTGAAACCAAACTGTTCTTTTGGAAAATACATGTTGAGAATATCCCAGTATTTATTTCAAAACGTTTCCTATAAAAATAATATATGGCAACACTGTTTGCAAGGAGGAGAAGCAGCAAAAAAAACAATTAAAGTTGAGTTCATTTCCCTGACATTGTTATGATGATGAGAGTAGAGGAAAACGTAAGCGAACGAATGGGAAAAAATAAAATAAACAATTTTTAATAGTTACACGTGCCATTTTCATGCCACAGTCTATATATGTACGAGTATAAAAGTGAAATAAAAATACGTAAGAAAAAACGTTTTTCTACTATAAAATTTTTTTCCAAAAAAAACAATGTTGCAAATTCATGCAAACACACACACACATACCCACTAAAATGGAAAATGTGAAAAACGGAAACGTGCATGTTGGTGCTCCTAGAGGGTGTTTGTACGACGAGTGCGTCAGTTTGTATTTTTAAAGATAAATAAAAAAAATAACAGCCACTAAAAATAAGTAAGTAAAAAGCAACAAACGTTGTTGCAACAAACAAATGTATACAAACACCAACAACGACAATAACAATGTGTACAAATAGTTTAACGAGTGTTGAACTATAAAATTCAACCACTGAGATTTTTAGTGTCCTAACTCCCCAAATGCAACTAACACTCATAAAACAACATGCATACACACACACAACTGACATAAAAAAAACAAAAACAAACTAAAATCCCAGTCTACCAACTCAACTGAAAATTAAAATCTACCAGTGGACATTAAATCCCTGGTGTTTTATTAAGAATTTCATTTTTGTTAAGTCTCCATGGTGCAAAAAAAAAGGTGTTATACAGTGTGACAAATATTAATGTATACAATATAGAAAAAATATGAATATTAATATTTGTCGTTGGTAAATAAATGATATCCTCCACAATGTAAAAAATCATTAGCAAAAAGACAAATTGAAGAAGTTAATATTTTTGGGTTATGTGGAACGGTATCCAAATTTTTGAAGTGGTTCATAACTTTTGAACCCCTGATCAATTTAATTCCAAACTGATCAAAGCACCGCCAAGAATCTTTGTTATAGATTTAGTCATCTTTTTGTTATATTGTGGACCTGACCGCCTCTTTGAACAGACAAACATTACAAGATCGGCTTAAAATCGATCGAGGATCACGAATATATGTAACTTAATGTGGTGCTAGACCAAAACATATATCTTCTTCCACTAGCTTGTAAGAGGCTGCTGACACTTTAAGTCAGCACACATAGACTCTAAGGTCCGTTGTGATCCTCTACCACTAAGTTTAAAAGGTTTTTCAGACTGAAGTGTTTGCTATATTGGACGTAAGCGAATTGGATAATTGAAAATATATGAATGGATATGAAAATCAGCATATGCATCTAAGATTGTCCAGATGTGTAGGCGCAGACTAAACGAGGTCTCATGTGGGAACAGGGTCTGTCTTTTTTGGGTTACGGTTACAGGGATAAACTGGGAAATGAGATTGCAAATTCTTTGGCAAACATTGGTTTCGAGACAATTCCCCACAATCCGGAACCTCAGTTTGGGAGCCATGGATTTGTCTCGATTTTTTCTTAACTCAACAACCACTAACAAGAAAGTTATCCGATGACTTACTCTCCGATTGTTCTGCAATTAATATATCTTAACAAGTACCGAAATCTTAGTTCAACCTGTTTTAAGGTGAAGGGGAAGACAATATTTTAACATTAGGATTATGAAAGAAGAAAAGATAGAGTAGTGCCTAAAGTTTGGTTTATCTGTCTGTAATGATAACCTACCACAACGGACCTAAAGTCTGTGTGTGCTGACGTCTTGAGTCGTCAGCCACTTTCAACCTTATAATAACCTGTTTGTCATTCATATTCTGATATGATGGCACTTGGGTTCCAAACGATTTCTTTTCGAATTTTAGAAGTCCCATTATTTCGATTCCCAAGATTTTTTCCACATCTCGAAACATATTTCCTTATAAACAATTTGCTGTGACAAGAGGAAGTCTTATTCTGAAGCAAAGACATTTTCTCTTTCTTGGTGAATGGCAGAAGTCTCAATATTTCGAGAACAGAGATTTCTTCCAGATCTTAAAACGCATGGTTTCCAAAATATTCGTTCCAAAGTATCTCTATCCCCAGGTAAACCACATATCATGCAGTTGCCATTATGCAGCTTCCTCTGCATTTTTTGGCATAAATAGCTGCGCTGCCCAACATCGATCCGTTATCAATCCCTTAGAAGTCTGCAGTTGCTTATAGGAAGTGACAGTTAAAGTTTCGCTAAAATACATGGTAAAAGAGTACGGACATATTTTTTTTCTTAGCGACCTAAGCTATTGTTGAAGAGGTAAAAGGAAGGGGGATATTTTAAGTATCTACCATTTTAGATTTTATCATTGGATTGGTAAAAAGCGAAACGAAAGACCTATCTAAATGTATAACAGCCAATAAAACGCATTCAAGTGCAATGTGAAATAGAAGTATGTTCGCTCCGTTAGATTTAATTTATTTAAGGAGCATTTCTTTTAAGGCTACGATAACCGTTTTTGACGTGTCCGTTGTTTATAGTTACTATAGTTGTTCTAAATTATATTCGGGTGCAAGACACAAGTCCTGATTGGCAAGGAATGCACTATGAAACACCTGATTAAATGCGTTGGAAATTTCAGTGAAACTTGGACCAACTCTTCTGACTCAGAGGCTCCAACATTAAGTTTCAAAATTGTCTTGTAACTACTCGATGCTTTGGATGCTTATTTAGCCATGACCGCACCGAAGTTAAAATAAATGGTGATCTTCCAACACAACTTTGGCAAGGCCATAAATGATTGCAGGATCGCCAAACAAACTTGGGTGATAACAATGTTTGGTGCAGGTTGGGCAACCGGACAATGAACAGTGACGTTGCTGATTCAATTAGACTGACCCTAAATTTTCGGTTGCGTGTAAATTTTGTAATCGGCGGCGACTATTTATGAAACTTAATCGGAGGCTCTTACAAAAACTTTTAATATTTCACAGCTCCGATGGATGTCAGACCAATTAGTCTGTGTTCTTTTTTGTTAAAGAACACTGGAACGAATGATAATTGACTTAAATTTGCGTAGAGTGCTTGACCCGAGGTTACTTTCGACAAAGGCAACATGCACACATGGGTAGGACAACAAAAACAGCTCTTCATGAGCTCGTTGGTAATATCGAGAGATCACTTTCGGTAAAGCAGTACACTATGGTGGCCTTTTTTGATAAGAGGGGGGGCGTTTAATAATGTCATTCCAGCATCGATAACTGTGACATTTTGTGGTCTGGGAGTGAAGCGTGGTATCGAATTAATGGTAAAAAAATCTACTTGCCAATAGACGTAAAACTTCTGAATTGGAAGGGTCTGTCATATCTCTATTTGCCAATAGAGGCACACCACAGGGAGGTGTTCTTTCGCCGCTTCTTTGGAACCTGGCACTGAATTCAATGCTGCTCTCTCTAGAAGCACGTGGTTTTCATGTCGCGATAACGGTAAAGGCAAAGCATCTGCCAACATCAATGGACAAGAGACTGTGGTCTCGAAGTTAATCCAAGTAAAACAGATCTTGTCCTGTTTACACGGAAAAATAAGATTCCTGCTTTTTGACCAATTTTTCTGGACGTCACTGAAATAGCCTTCTCAGATGGAGTCAAGTATCTTGAAGTATTTGTAGATAGGAGTTGAATTTCCGGCGTAATATTGAGGAACAGGTGAGAAAAGCAACGGTTGCTTTATATTCCATTGGAAAACGATGTGGTTTTAACCCTGAAGTCGTTCATTAGATTTATATTGCAGTGGTTCGCTCAATTCTTTTGTATGGAATTATTGTCTGGTGGCCTGATTTAGAGATAAAAGGGAACTATGTATTTATCATGAAGGTACAGAGAATGGAATCGATGCTCAGCGCTGGTGCTTTTCGAACTACACTGCATTAGAAATACTCCTTCACCTTATACCAAACTGCAATGGAGGAGCAGCGATTGTGTCCATATCCATAGCCAATCTTGAAGAAGGTAAAAATACAACAAAATTACGACTTTGCTTCATCTATGAGCCTTTTTGAGCGCCACTCTACCACTACGATACCATCCAATAAGTCTTGAATGAGAGGCATTCCGGGTGGTGGACATTCCATACATGGATGGATCGGGGATACAAGAACAAGTGGTCTTTGCAGTCTATTCGGAAGAGCTTGGATTGAGCCTGGCTCGAAGATTTTCAGAGCATTGCACTGCTTAACGGGCAGAGATGCTGACAATAAAGAAAGTGGCTGACTGGTTGAGTTACAATGTTTTGTCTAAAACCACAGTCAACATCTATTCCGACAGTCAAGCCGCGGTAAAGTGCCTGGAAACAATGTTTCTGAAAACAACATCTGCCCTTAACTGCCGCATGTCTTTAAATAAGATGGCCAAGCAATTTTACATACGACTCATTTGGGTCCCAGGGCACAGAGACATTCCAGGGAATTGCAAATCCGATGAGCTTGCAAGACTGGGAACTGTCATATAGTTCCAACACAATTGCAATGTGTTGGTATGCCTCTAGAAACTTGCAAGCAAAATCTAAGGCTTTGTTCCGCAACGGAGACTAATCAAAGATGGGGAAACGGATTGACGTGTGAGACAACACGACAGATTGGGCATTCTCCTCGACAGATTTGGCATTCTCCTAAACGGAAGCGCACAAGTGAGCTCATATAACTTCCAAGAGGAGAGATTCCGACGGTAGTTTCTATAACTACCGGACACTGTCTTATATGGAAGCATGACTTTTGCCAGAGTTGCATGGATGAAGAGGAGTTGGTAACTATTGAACACTTCGTCTGCCATTGCCCGACCCCTTCTGGTCAGAGACTTGCTTCATTTAGGGAGCTGCACGATCTTTCTGTTTTGTCGGGTGTCAAAATCCAATACCTAAGGACCTAAGGAGCTTAATAAGAAGCTTCAACTGGTTTAAGGGCAGGAACTAGTAGGAAAACATACTACAGTTTAGTGGTATCACGGCGTTCCTCAGAGTCTACGTGTGTTGACGTAAAACGTCAGCCGCCACTTACAACCTAACCTACCAGTAATTTTTGAGTAGTCTCTCAACTAAGATTCATCGTGATGCTCACAAGAAGTGTCAACCAAATATATTTGTAAGCGTCCTTATCTGTCACCCTGCATACACTTTCCCACCCTCTCTTCATTTGCCATCCACTTTAAAGAAAATATCTCGTTCATTTTAATGAATATTATCACCACATTTTTATTTAAGGTTTTTTTTTTTTGATAAGTTTAAATTTGTAACAAGATGTGATTTTCAAAAATGTTGTAAAACCTGTCGGTGGTCCCTTTTTCAACAATGTTTTTGTTGTTGTTTGTAATAACTACCCTTAATTTTTCAATTTAGATTTTCTTTTCAGGCAACACACACAAAAAATCATTATTACCACCTTTTTGTACTCCAAATACACCTTGGATGTTATTATTTTAAACCATTTCCAAACAATTTTCAAGTAAGATTTGAACAGTTTGCATACGCACAAAAAATGATTAGATCGTTCTGATCATCTGATAATCTACAGTGTTCGGCTAAAGGGCAGTACGAAGTCATGGAGTGTCTTTTAGTTCCAGACGCGTAGGTTTCCAAAATGGCAGTTTCCTGGTGGGCAGTTTCCTGGTGGTAGCGGTTTCCTGGTGGGCAGTTTCCAGGTGGGCAGTTTCCTGGTGGGCCGTTTCCTGGTGGCAGTTTCCTGGTGAGCATCTGTTTAACCTAGTGTGTCAGAGGATTCATAAGCCTGATAGGAGGAATTAAATCCAAATAAACAGGTCGAGTTCTACAGTTTTCATTGTGTTGAAAAGAAAAAGGGGCACTTGAAGTTGAATCCAAATAACAATGAACTTAATGGAAAACTAGCCGCCTAACTTCCATTTAGGCCGTCTAGAGGTATTTAAATAATCACTGCAAATTTCTCATGTTCTTATAAATCTAGGAACCTAAACTCGTCTTAGCGGGAAGCCTGACCAATATTTAATAAAATTTTGTTAATTTCAGAAATGGTGTATTCAATGTAACTGCTGCTGTAGTTGTTTGTTTTTTTTTTTTTGGAAAAATGTGTATAAATTATGGTTTAACAATTAAATGAAAATATGTCACGTTCAAAATTTTGTTGTTCACTTCAATTTGTTTGTGTGTGTGTGCAAGAGCTGAACAATTTTATTTTTGGTCTGCGTCCTAAATTTTGTTTATGTTTTTCCTTGTATTAGGTCAGCTGTTAGGGTTTTGTTTGTTACTTGGGTACCGTTGTTGTACAGCCGCAAATGTGTGTCCACAAATGTTCCCTAATATTTTCCTGTTTACATTACTCTGTGTTTTTTGAACATGAAATGAGTAATGGGTTTAAAGGATTTTGTTGGTAAAGAAGAAAATTTGTGTTTTGTTAAGAAATATGAGATTTTTTTGGTAAGACCTTTGGTTGACACCAACATACTTGGAAAGATGCTTTTGAAGGTGTAAAAGAAAATGTCTCTTCCACTTCAAGGAATTGGTAGAATCTAATGGCGTTTTATTTTCTGGAAAAAAATGTTGCACTTTCTGCACTTTTTTTTTCTTTAATGACTCCTTGTGGACAGTAATAAACAGTAAGTATAGACATATTTGATACCAAAGGAAAGGTATTTTCGAGTTCTATATAACTGTTCATAATAAAATGTCGAAACACGCTTATTTTATTGAAAAAAATTAAAAAAACCCATAAATTTTTACATTTATCGGATCAGCTCAAAAACTGAGTATTGTTTTTAAATGCTTGATATAGTATTTTATAGTCCTTATAAATACCTTTCTTTTAGTACCAAATTTGTCTATATTTACTGTACATAACTATGCACAAAGAGTCATTAAAGAAAAAAAAGTGCAGAAAGTGCAACATTTTTTTCCAGAAAAGAAAACGCCATAAGCAAACTAAAATGATTATTAATATTCTATTTAACTAGTTAGGTACAATATTATTTAAATTTAGGATACATTTGTGGGCCGATCTTGCAACTACGTTAGGTTGAGAAGGAGTCTTTGATGTAACCCAATATGATTTATTTTATATTCAAAACTTTTCTTTTCAGTTTTATCACTCGCATTGTTTCCATTTATACAACCCATTTTGAAGCCTTTCTAAATGCCAGTAAAGTCCATAAATTCTCGCGTGGAATTTACAATAAGTTTATATGTTTCCTTATGTGACAGAGTTTTAGATTTATTACCAATTCTACTAGTCTCTATTCATATCTAGAAGATTTTGGGTGTGGTTTGCCAAGTTTTCATCTCATAATAATTTTGTCTGAATTCGTCCATCTGTAGTTCTAAATATCTCTGGTTCTGTGCCTGATTTACGGTGTGATCAGTGATAAAGAGTGGGAAAACCTCTGATTCCGATGATTCGTCTGGACGACTGGAACCAAGTTTTGCAAGTTTATCTGGTTTATCGTTGCCTAGAATATCTTTGTGTTCAGGTACCCAAAACAGTCTTATGTTTTGCTGCTCGCCCAAAAGCCTTAAGTTCTCTGTGGCAGCGACTGAATACCTTAGACCTGATATTGTAATTTTTAAAGGCAATAGTGCAGCTTGACCATTAATAACAAAACTGTATTTACTTTAATAGTAATGGTGTGATATTCAAAAGTATTTCCAATGCATCAGTGGATGTCGTATTAGCTTCAGTGGGACTCAAATGACCTATACTGTTCACTTTCTTTACCATGTTCGCACGTGTTCTATGCTTCGCAATTGGCCACCAAATATGACAGGCATAAGAAAACACAGGTTTAACGATCGCTTAAAAAGTTTAGGTGTAAGGCAACAAAAGTCATTTTAATACGTTCATCTAAGTTACTGATCCAATTGAGTTTACTGTCTAAAATTACACCTAGAGTTTTTGCAGAGTCCGACAGTGTTAATCTCGTACCATTCAGTCTAGGAGAAGCAGCATTTGGTGTAATTCTTCTTCTAGTAAAAAGAATCAGTTCGGTTTTTGTGTGATTGTTGTCCAGTCCACAAGCCCTTGCCCATGATGAGAGAGTCCTTAAAGTATCAATGTCAATGAGCATTCCTGAGGATAGGATGACAAAGTCATCAGGGTTAGCCAAAAAATATGTACCTTTACTATTTAATTTTATTAATATGTAATTTACTACTGAACCCTTTTCAATCTTTGGCGGATTACAGCAATATCTCTCATTTGACTGTAGACCGGGTCATTTCTATGGACAATTCCTCTAAGAACTCGATAAGGAAATGACTTCAGGATAGCAATATATATTAAATATGAATTTTAAATCTAGGAAACTCTTCAAGCCAAAGTCCCCAGAAAGTCAGCATGCCAAAACTACTGCTGACTTTGAGTGAAAACATTTTGAAAATTTATATGAAGCTGTGCTTAACTCAGTTCATAGAGATGTCTTGCTGTCTTGATTGAATTGATGAATTGGAAGGTATTAATGATCTGGCCATGAAAATACAGTGTGATGTCAGTTGGAATAAACAATTTCTTTAAATAGCGAAGGAAGCATTTTAGTGTTTAGGGGTTTTAAAACATTGCATAAGATACACTCATGAGACAGCATCTGGGTAACTTACTTAACTTCGAGAGTCTGTTAATGGTACATTGAGGATAAAATTTTTGAAATGTGTTAAAAGAAAGACTCAAGAGACAGCATATGTTTAACTTTCTTAACCTCGAGAATCTGTTAATGGGGATTTGAGAACAAGATCGATTTCAATGCACGGAAAACTTAAGGATGTACTCTAACACACAATCGTAGTCGGGGTGTAGAAGCATTTAATACATATATTGTACTACGAATTTTGATGCAATGGAAGCTGTTGATGTTCTGGGCATGAAAATCTCGTTGAGGTGCAGTCATAGTTGTTACGACTGTAACATGATTTTCAGATCACAGGTTCGAATCTCGCAGCAGACGAATATAATAAAAAATGTTCTATATGTAGACAATTTAACAATTTTTCAAATGTTAAACATAGAAATATAATAATATAGAGTCACTGATGGAGCTAAAATGCAGAAACTATGCGTAGTCTGGTTCAGAAATTGTTACTATATTTACAATTTTTAGAATTTAAAAATTTTTCAATTATCAACTTCACATTTTCAGAATTACAATGTGATGTGAGTTTAAATAAACAAACAAATTTTAAAAATATCGAAGGAAGCATTTAGTGATTAGGGTAACGTTGCAGAAGATACTTCACAACATCTGATTTCTTGACCGTTTATACCACCTATATCCGTCTCAAAATGAAACACAATTCTCATATATGGGATGGTGCTTTAACAGATTTCCTGCATGCGTGATTCCTGACACCTTTAACATCTATAAATTCCAGTCAAAAATACTACTCTTTTTTCCTCCTTCAAATACCTATATTTCCAGATCTAAACAAAATGCAATGCATTTAAAGGGGATGTTATGTGGCATTTTTTGTATAGAAAAACAGTTTTTTCCGATTTTAAACGTCCGGGAACATTTTTATTCTCCTATGCCTTAAACCTTTGTAGTACACATCGGATTAAATTAACCCGTGGTGCCCGACAAAAAAAATATTTAAAAAAAATATGCGACATATCATATTTATTAATTTTAATGCGTTGAACACAAATTAAGAACAAATTAAAATCGGTCGAACGGTTTTCCAGATATCGGTATTTGAAATTTGCAAAAAATTATGGGTTTTTTCTACGTTCAAGAAAAGTAAAAAAAAAAAACTCAAAATTTCTTTCAAAATTGTCCGAATTTTTCCGTTTTTTTTCGAGAAAACCTCAATTGAATATTAAATTTCATAACAAATTTGTAATTTTCTTGATTTTCTTGTTTCAACGAAGCGTATGAGTTACATTTAAGGTGTTATGATACTTGCTAGTTTTTGTATTTTTTATATTTTGGAGAACAGTGCAAATATATTTTCCAGGGTTGGCAACCGATACCCACCTAGAATAACGGTATTTGGCGATTGTACCGCAACCAATAAAGATATGGACATTTTCAAAAGCGATTATGAAAGCTGATGAAATTTCTAGTATTTTAAATGTGTCACTTTGTGTTTCTACCGGTTCGTTTTCGAAATATAGGTCAATACCTTTATAATACCGTTTGAAACGGTATTATAACGGTATTGGCCTATAACACTAAAATGAACCGGTAGAAACACGAAGTGACACATTTAAAATACAAGAAATTTCGTCAGCTTTCATAATCGCTTTTGAAAATATCCATATCTTTATTGGTTGCGGTACAATAGCCAAATACCGTTATTTTAGGTGGGTATCGGTTGTCAACCCTGATATTTTCATAGGAAAACTGACCAAGTGTAAAGAGTATGACAATATCATAGAAAAATTTAAAACGTCAAAAAATATACGTGTGTTATCGATAATTTTGCAGTGACTGTCAAAAAAAATATAATAATTTTCAACTTGAAATTGATATTTCCAGAATAAAATATTAACAGTGTTGCCAATTTTATTAAGTTTTGCTCGAATGAAGCGGTTTTACATTTGTTTTGGGCGTTTTATAGCAATTTTGGGCGAGTTATTTTGAAAATAAAAGTTGGCAATATTGTTTTTTTGTTTTGTTTTTATTTTATTGTATTTCTTGTTCTTTCTCGCATTTGTTGTTTCATTCGATCAATCCTAAAAAAATCCAATACAGAAACTAGCAAGTATCATACCACCTTTATGCAAATATTTAATACTCATCCGCTATGTTGAAACAAGAAATACAAGCAAATTACAAATTGTTATGAAATTTAATATTTAAATGCGATACTCTCGTAAAAAACGAAAAATACTCGTATCTATTTTTTGTGTGGACAGACAAACATCTAAACTTAAAAAAAAAAAAAAAAAGTGGCCGGATTTTTGATAAATTTACTTTTTTTAACAGTGGGAAACGGGTTCTGAAAATTTTTCAAAATAAAAAAATTTTAATCGATGGCCCAGACAAAAATATACAAGAGTGCACATTTTTGATATTACGGTGCATTCCGTTTTAATTTGATAAATATTTAATCAAGGAAACTCGATACAAATATGACCCTTTTTTAATATTTAGCCACGCCTCCTAAGCCAAGGTTTAGAAAAATTAAAAAACCAAAAAACGTAATTTTCTTAGTTACATATAGGGCTATTAATACCACCTATTCAGAAATTCATGGAACACATATTTTTTTTTTCGCTGGACATTTGGTGTGGATTGCTTCATATGGTATATTCCACATAGGGGTGCTGATTTAAACCATGATATTCTCATAGAATAATTTTCAAAAAAAAAAAATTTCTATTTTAAATTTATTTCAAACATTTGAAAATAAATATGAGATTAAACATTTTTTTAAATCTTCCCTATCATCATTATCGTTAAATGTTTCGCAAAGAAAAACCAAAAATGTACACCATTAAACATTACGATAATTTAGATACATAAATTCCTCCAATCTTTATGCACGTAAAATTTATTATGAAAATTCAAAAGTTGTATTATACAACTTCCAGGCATATTATTATGACAATTAATGCCTTTCAGAAATTACTATACCAACTATATACAGTCAGGGAAGTTAACTTAAACGCAGGAAGCTGTATTTAAACATTTTTTCGTATAGAAAAATTCTCAGATTGTAAGATATTTTTCGTATAGAAAAATTATCAGAATCTGTCTAGACAAATTCTTAGATTCGGAGACATTTTTCAATATACAAACAAAAAATTTCAGATTTTGAGACGTTTTTCCGTATAGAAAAATGTCCCAGATACAGAAAAATTTTCAGATTCTGAGACATTTTTTTGTAAAAAATAATTTTCAGATTTCTCAGGTTACATTTTTCTGTATAGAAAATTTCTAAGATTCTGAGATATTTTTTCCGTAAAGAAAAATTCTCAGATTATGAGACATATTTCTGTATAGAAAAATTTTCAGATTCTAAAACATTTTTCTATATCGAAAAATTCTCAAATTCTGAGACAGATTCATATTCTGAGAAATTTTTCTGTATAGAAAAATTCACACAAAAAATTATTGGCTAAAAATTTTCAATTAAATTTATTGATCAACAAAATTTAAATGAGTCAGTCAATGTTTTGATTAAAATTTTTGTTATTTTCTTTAACTGTCGAATTTCAAATTTTCAAAATACCGGATTTTTTTTGCTTTAATTTATTTAAATAGAATAATTTAAAAACATACAAAATAATCGGGTTTTACTTTTTTTTATTGTTGGCAACATATTGGAAAGCAAAAAAGATGAATTAATTGATAATTTTGTCATTAGCTTACGATTCATTCGTTAAATCAATCATTATTTTGATTGACTATAAAAAAAAAAATTGATCAAAATCGAAAAAATGTTTGATAGAAAAAATTTTTAATCAATCACCTACAATTTGATGATTGATATAACAATTTCCTTAATTGGAGGAATTTCAATCAAAAAATTTATTGAATCCGCGTTTTTGTTGATTGAAATTTGTTTAAAATTTTTTTTTGTCTTCTCAGATTCTGAGGTATTTTTTTGTATCGAAAAATTTTCTGTATGGAAACATTCTCAGATTCTGAGACATTTTTCTGTATAGAAAAATTCTCAGATTCTTTCAATGCATCTCTATTTCATACAAATCTTTTAAAAAAAAAACCAATACCCTTAAGTAAACTTCCCAGACTGCATTAAACGGCAGGAATTACTGACCCAAATAATACAAAACTAAAGATATTACCCCGTTTAATAGTTACAAAAAATAATAAAAAAAAATTTGCATACCGAAACAACTATAAAAATTTTGCAATTATAGAAAATTAGTATGCCAAAATGCAACCCTTAGGCATTTACTTAACTTTGTAAAATTTATCACCCTCAAACATACTCTGCATTACACATTCATTACACTGTACAACACAAAAAAAAATTACAAGGTCAGACCAAAAAATTTTGATAGAAGAGACAAAAAAAAAATACACGTGTATCGGCGTTTTGAAAGTTTACATCTGGGTTTCATTTTAGGGGGAGGTAAAGTTTCCCCCAAATGCAGATGTTGTATTGTCAATCGTCATTGAATATCGAGTGAAGCTTACGTGTAAAGTATATGGTGTGTTCAGCAAATTTATGTAAAATGTTACGGGGAACATTTTTGTGGAACATGTTAATCCTCTAACTCCTCAATATAAGGGTATTTTTTGTCCTTCTTTTCAAAAAAAGCAAAAAACACCATTAAAACAGGGATTTAAGGGGTTTAAATGTTCCTCAAAAATATTTGCCGTAAAATTTTACTATAAGTCCCTGAATACACCAAAACTGATAACTCAACCAGAAAGTCAGAAATAAGACACAACAAAAGACAGTTTAGGGTTAATTTCGCATTTATTAAGAAAATCGAGTAAGGCTTACGTTTAAAGTATATGGTGTGTTCAGCAAATTTATGTAAAATGTTACGGAAAACATTTTTGTAGAATATATTAACCCTCTAGCTCCTCAAAGTAAGGGTATTTTTTGTCTTTCATTTCAAAAAGAGCAAAAAACACCATTAAAACAGGGATTTAAGGGGTTAAAATGTTCCGCAAAAATGTTCGCCGTGAAATTTAACTATAAGTTCTTTCACGGAAAATATTTTTGCGGACCATTTAAACCCCTTAAATACCTGTTTTAATGGTGGTTTTGTTTTTTTTTTTTTAAGAAGGACAAAAAAGACCCTTACCCTAAGGAGTTAGAGGGTTAATATATTCTACAAAACTGTTCTCTGTAACATTTTACATAAATTTGCTGAACTCACCATACACTTTAAACGTAAGCTTTACTCGATTTTCCTAATAAATGCGAAATTAACCCTTAACTGTCTTTTGTTGTGTCTTATTTCTGACTTTCTGGTTGAGTTTTCAGTTTTGGTGTATTGAGGGACTTTTAGTAAAATTTCACGGCGAATATTTTTGCGGAACATTTAAACCCCTTAAATCCCTGTTTTAATGGTGTTTTTTGCTCTTTTTGAAAAGTTGGTCATAAAAGACCCCTATCTGGAGCAGTTAGAGGGTTAATATATTCTACAAAAATGTTCTCCGTAACATTTTACATAAATTTGCTAAACACACCATATACTTTAAACGTAAGCTTTACTCGATTTTCTTAATAAATGCGAAATTAACCCTAAACTGTCTTTTGTTGTGTCTTATTTCTGACTTTCTGGTTGAGTTTTCAGTTTTGGTGTATTCAGGGACTTATAGTAAAATTTCACGGCGAATATTTTTGCGGAACATTTAAACCCCTTAAATCCCTGTTTTAATGGTGTTTTTTGCTTTTTTTGAAAAGAAGGACAAAAAAGACCCCTATCTTGGGGAGTTAGAGGGTTAACATGTTCCACAAAAATGTTCCCCGTAACATTTTACATAAATTTGCTGAACACACCATATACTTTACACGTAAGCTTCACTCGATATTCAATGACGATTGACAATACAACATCTGCATTTGGGGGAAACTTTACCTCCCCCTTAAATGAAACCCAGATGTAAACTTTCAAAACGCCGATACACGTGTATTTTTTTTTTGTCTCTTCTATCAAAATTTTTTGGTCTGACCTTGTAATTTTGGAAAAAATTGGATTTTGTTGTGCAGTGTTATTAGCAGCAGCACCAGCACCACAACCTTCTTTCATAGAAATGTACGTGCTACTGTCTATAGCCAAACATTCATTCCTTTACCAAAGTAATAACCTCTCATATCCTTTTTTTTGCTACTAGAGCAAAGAAATTTATAATATAACGAAAAAGTTAAATTTTCGCGAAATTAACTTGAAAAACACTGAAACAATCTACGTTCATTTAAAATTTTCAACACGCTCAATTAAAATAAATTTGTTAAATGCGTGTTGGTGTTAATTTTCTTTTTAAAAAAATAATAAAACACCCAGACAAAAAAATAAGTGAGAGGAGAACTCTAACTATAATATTTACGAGGAATAGGGAGGCACTTATTTAATTTAGCATTTGATGTAAAATAAGGAATGATCCAGCGATATCATGAGTCAGCACCACAATTTATAAAAATTACAAAAAAGTTAATAAACACAAGTAAAAAAGTTAAATTTGGCATTACCGAATGTAGTGATACCCTCCACAATGTAAACAAGATTATTTGCAAAAAAAATCCGCGATTTTTTTTGTCACAAATATAATGGTTCTTGTTAAAATACCATTAGGCATCGAATTCTGTTCAGATATGTAAACCACCAGCCGAATTAAGGTATTTTGTATTTTTAGGTTACGTAGAATATACCAACATTCTCCTTACATTTTCGTTCATAACTTTTGAACCGCTGAACCGATTTCGCTCAAAAGCAATACCAAACTGCTCAGAACCACAACAAGTAAATATGTTAAGTTTAAGTCATGACTGTTTACTTTACTTTATGGGGTCGCAGACCGATATTTCGATGAGTTACAAACTTATATTTACCCTCTACCACTAAATAGAGTAGGTTTATTCTAGCTCGAGGTCATTATTTCCTTTACTAATTAAAACTATGATATTGTCATAGAATAATTTTCAAGAAAATTATTTTTCTGTTTTAAATTTATTTATGCCGGCCATTTTTGCAAGACTTATTCGACACGTGTTTCAGAATTTGTCAGATGCCATTGTCAAGACTTTTTAGCAAATATTAAACCCTATACTTCCAGTAGCAAAGGGAATTTAAATGACAAATCGCTAATGTTCAAACGAAAATATTAATACATATTTAACTCTACCCTCATTGAGAATTAGAAGAAGAAAATTGTACAATATCTTAGTAAGATTACGATCGTCAAATAACCAAAACCAATATTTAAAACAGATTTACATATGATTTCCATTGGATAACAATATACAGTGATCATCAAAAGAAAGTGTATAGGTCTAAAGACCCTTATTTTTAGAGATAAGATTTTCATGCACTAAAAAATCGAAAATATGCGCTTATAATATGTGCTGAAAAATTCAAAATATGCACTAAAAAACCTAAAAATATGCACTAAAAAATAAAATGTGTGCAATAAAAATATTGTTTTCATAGGAAAAACTTCTTAAAAAGCAAAAAATAACGCCGTGTTTAAATAGAAACATTTAAAACTTTATATAGGCAAGATTCTTTTAGAAATTAAGAATATCTATAAAAAAATAGTTTTTCTTATTTTCAAAATAAAATTCTAAAATTTAAATTAGTATTTGAAACAAATAAATTTCAATTTGTGTTCTTGCTAATTTATGCAAAAATATGCACTTAAAAGTTGGAAATATGCACAAAATATGCATTTAAAACCAAAATGTGTAAACATTTTTAAATGAATCATGGAATGCAGCGCAGACAGATATTAACTCGATACAAGTCTTCATAAACCGTTGTCTGCTACGAATATTACGAATATTTTGGCCAGTCACCATTTCGAATGAAAGACTATTGATCCAAAACCCCTATGATCTACGAAATACGGAGGAGAAAATGGCGCTGGCTGGGGCACACTTTGCGAAACCCCACTAATGATGTGACAAGAAATGCCATCGATTGGAACCCGCAAGGTAGCCGGCGAAAATATGCGCTTAAAATATGCTCTAAAATATTCAAAATATGCACTAAAAAACCTGAAAATATGTACTAAAAAGCAAGATTTTTTTAGAAATTAATACAATCTATATTTCCAAAAATTTTAAAATTTTAAATAGTTTTTGAAACAAATAAATTTCGATTTGTAATTTAGCAAATTTATGCCAAAATATGCACTTAAAAGTTGGAAATATGCTCAAAATATGCATTTAAAACCAAAATATGCAAAAAATATGCATTTTAAACAAAAAATGCAAAAATATGCAAAAACAAATCGATGCAATTTTACGCAAAATTTCTTGATTCGGAAAGATAACTGATCGATATCGTTTTTAGACTATCGACAAAAACATGCATTCGCATGGAAATCTCATCCCTACTCATTACTATACACTAAGATTTAATTAAATTAATAAACAATAAAATATTTTCTTTGTTTACAAAAAATTGGTGGTCAAAAGAATTGAAGGCGAAAAATATGCATATTTTTTTCTGCATTTAAAATTTTTATTTTTTGAATTTTTTAAATTTTCTAAAAAACGTCTACAAATAATTTAATTTTCCAGCGCGACCCTCGTATCTCATTTAATATTTGCTTAATCTAAACGCTATCAAGCTTAAATTAAAGTTTGGAAAATTTCCTATATTTTTTTTATACCCTATAATAATGGTTGGAGCAAATTTTATAAAAGTGTAATTTTGTATGGGAGCCTACTTAGGGAGTGGAGATAGGGCGTAGGTATGATTTAAAAAAATGTTGTCTGGTAAAAATTAATGGGGGTCGGTCTCACCCCTCTCGGACGCACCATTGCACCGGTAGAAGCTGATTAAATAAAACAAATTTCCAAAAAATAAAAAAAATTGTATGGGGACCGCCTTAACAGTTAAAGGTAGAGGGTAGGTGTGTTCAGAGAAAATTTTTTGGACTAAAAAAATATTGTGGGTCGGTCATACATTTTGTTGCTCTAAGGGCACTATTAGGGCAGTTAGAGCGGATGGAGCAAATTTTAAAAAATTTCGTTTTGTGTGGGAGACCCTTAGAAATTGAAGATAGGGTATTAGTTTTTTCCAAAGAAACGTTAAGACGAAAAAATTAATGGTGGTCGGTCTTATAAATGACCCCTCTATGACGCACCATTGGAGCAGTAAATGATTTTAAGATTGGAAAATTACAATAAAATTTTTTCAACAAATTTTAAAAAATAGTAATAATTGTTATCCCACGATCCTTCTGGGCAAAAAATTCGTAGAATCGATAGAAGTTTTACACAAAAAAATCGAAGAGTACAAAAATTTTCAAAAATGAGATTAAAATTTAAAAACTTAAAAATCGCATACTAAAGCGCTTTTAAGAATTTTTTGGGATTTTTTTTTAAAGTACGTAAAAAAACAACAATTTTGAGAAAAAAAAAAATTGAAATTTGGATTATTATTGAAGAATTTATGAGGAAAAGAAGTTTGAGTAAAGGAACAAACTACCAATTTTTAAATATTCGATATCAAAAAAATCTGAAAATTTACCACGAAGGAGTTTTCGAAGGGTACTAAAAACTGTAAACAAATTGGGAAAATCTAAAAAAAAAAAAAATTCAAAGTGTCCGATTTGGCATGGAATGCCCCATATATTCATGATCGTCAATCGATTTCAAGACGATCTAGCGATGTCCGTCCGTCTGTCTGTCTGTTGAAAACACGCTAACTTTTGAAAGACTTTACGGAGGCTCCTAAAATTTGGCATATATGTAGAACGTTTACCTAGTCAGGTTGGGATTGCAATCCAGTAAAATCGGTCCAGCCGTTCAAAAGTTATAAGCAAATGAGTGAATTTCGGCATGGGGTTTTCTGGAATTTACGAGTTAAAACACACGGTAACTTTCGAACGACAATTCTGAGGGTACTGAAGTGTAGCATATATATTCGCCGTTCTTCTAGTCCGGTTCGTATCAAATTTCAGCTAAATCGGTCCAGTTGTTCAAAAGTTATTAGCAAAACCGGGAATTTCAGATAATTTTCACCTTAAATTCACGTGTTGAAAACCCGTTAAACATGTTTTAAAAACATTGGTAAGTCACAAAAATATTTTACATGGTATTTTTGTCACTCTAATTTATTTTTACACTAAAACAAAAAAAATACACTCAAAAAAAATTGTACACTAAAAAAAAAATTTTTAAACTATTTTTTTTTTTTCAAAAATTACTAAAAAAAAGTTTTTTTACACAAAATAAAATATTTCTAACCAAAAATGATTTTTTTTCAAGTTAGAAAATTTACTATCACTTAAAAAGGGCATTGTGAAGGGTATTCATAGATTCGGCCAAGTCGAATTTAACTTTTCTACTTGTTAAATAGTCAATTGATAGATAATAATAAGAGTTTTTATTGTCAACTTTGTCGTTAACGAATTACATCTACTTTAGACCTGCACACTTTCTTTTGACGTTCACTGTATGCTTGTTGTTGAAAATGCTCAAATATATGGACTATTTGCGAGGGTAATACCATATATTGGTTATTTCACCTTGCCGTGCTAAACATTTTGTTCAAATTCTAATAAATTTTTATTAAAAAATTAAAATTGTTTTATTTGACCATTAAAATATTTTATTTTGAGTAGGTTTCTTCTAGATCGAGGTCATTATTTTCTTTATTTTCTTTACTTTTGAAAACTTTTATGTTCTCATAAAATAATTTTTAGAAAAATTATCTTGCAAAAATGACCAGCATAAATAAATTTAAAACAAAAAAATAATTTTCATGAAATTTATTCTATGAGAATATCACAGTTTTAATTAATAAAAGAAATAATGACCTCGAGCTAGAATAAACATACTCACAATTAAAGTTCGAATAAAACAATTTTTTAATATGGTTTCAAATGATAAAAGTGTGAAAGAAAAATTTAATTTTTCAAAAAATTTTAAGACATCCTGGTTCGTTTTTACTAGTTTCATATATTCCAGTTATTATAATCCTCAGAAAACTTTTAATGTCAAATTTATTCAGTTAAAA